>ML978137.1:0-581224 GCA_010015805.1 Rhizodiscina lignyota
TACTTTGTGCCATCGCTGTTGGTTCTTGCTCTCTCTGAAGTTGTTGTTCAAGAAGCTGGTCGTGAACTTGTTGTTCGGCTAATACTGCTGCAGAGACTTTCGCTGATTGCTTTCGGGTGCGTCCTGTAGCGGAGGAAGGTTCTGGGGGCATCGGGATACGTCGTTCTGTTTGGTTATCGGCTGATAGGCTTCGGGAGCGTTGTCGTTTGCCTAATAGCATGCGTTGAGGTTGAATAGAGGTGGTGAAGGTGGTGGAGGTGGTAGAGGTTGAGTTTTTTCGGAGCGCTATTTTCGGAGGTTCGCGCCTCGCCCTGTGGCGGCGGCGATGAGGGAAAAACCTACGCGATACAAATGCAGAATCCAGTGCTTGCTACTACAGGAAATAGTAACTAGTAACGTAGGCGTTCTTTGGGCGTCAAAGCCCGATGTTCTTGGTGATGGCGCGTCAAGGCGTCGCGCAGGCGGCGGGCGCTTCGCTGTGGGAAATCTTCGGCAGTCGCTCAATGGAGTGGAGTGGAGTGCCAGGGTGCAAGGCTCAGCCTCTTCGAGATCAACCACTATTTCAGCTGACTGCGGATTCTAAATGACTTTCACGACGGCATCTGGTTATGTGGAGGAGACAGCAAGCTATTCTCACGCACGACACGGTCATGATCCCGTCGGGATCAACGCCAATGAATACCTCGAGGCCGGCCCTAATGGATACCACGTAATCAATGCCAATGATTCGTGGCGAGATGGCATTGATGATTACCCTATGTTACGCCGGCCGAATCCCTTTCCATCTGCCACAACGTACTCCATCGAATCGATCATCGCTTACGGGGCATACGGCACAGTTGCCAAAGTCAAACAACGAGGTACCGGCATGATCTATGCCCGGAAGCAGATCCAAAAGCTCGGAGTAGACCCAGCGATACTCCATGACGAGGTTTCTCTAATACGCCAAGCTCAGCATCGGCATGTTGTCGAGCTTGTCCAAAAGTACGAGGATTCTGACTGGTACTACATTGTTATGGCACCTGTCGCCGACTGTAATCTTCAAGAGTACATGCAACGCGTCAGTTCAAACTCCCCAATCAGGCACCTACAGAAGCGAGATGACCCCTTCTGGGCCGCTTTCGCTCAGCAGAGGGTACAACTATTTCAATGGATATATTGCTTGGCGAATACACTTACCGACCTTCACGAACGAGGAATTCGCCACCGCGACATAAAACCACAAAACATCCTTGTCCATGGAAGCAGTATTCTTCTCACGGATTTTGGCATTTCGATGGCGCATGACGGACTGACGAAAGTTGCACTGACCACGACGTTTGGCACGTCCAGATATGAGCCACCCGAGAGCCTTGGTTCAGCTACCGGTGACACAAGGATGAGAACGGGACGGAAAGGCGATGTTTTCTCCCTAGGCTGTGTATTCTTCGAGATGCTCGATACCGCTTCACATCGCATACGCATAAACGAACTGCCAGAGATTCCCGACAACCGATTTGCGTCTTGCGTGGAGAATGATCATTTTCTGTCACAAGTTGATTGCTTCAATGAGAGCAAAGTTGACTCATCACTCAACCTAGCACCGGAGGCTCGTTGTCCAAACCTCACCAAGTCGTTGCTAAGGCTTGTCATGAGTAGTATGATCACATCGGCGGAGAGACGAAAATCGGCGAGCGCCATTGTAAATGATATTGGTCAATTAATGGCAGGACACGTTGCTGCGCAACCTCGCTGTTGTTTTAAGCGGATGGATACTGCTGGCGAAAGCAATAACATGACGATGATGGACATTACAGACGACGAAGGATCCTTGGATGGCTCTGACCGAGATGAGGATGAGTCTGAGTTGCAGACTGAAGAGCAGACTAGAGGGAGAGAATTAAGTAGTGAACCGCCACAGATGACAGTAACATGGGCATCGAGTTTCGGGAATCAACAAACACCCAGGGCAGCCACACAGATACCCAGCATTGGGGAGATGGAGCAACAGAGGCAGCTGGCAGAGAAGAACACTGAAGTGGAAGCCTGGCTAAAGTACGAGGAGCACGACGTCAATATACCCAAGGGAGATTTTATACTCCTCGACCCGCCGGGTGCTCCATCATGGGATACAAAAAGACGAGATGACGAAAGCCCCGAAAGGATGACATCTAACAAGGCAATGATGCAGTTTATACAACGCGCTGAAGAGTTTGACAGCAACTCCTGTGCCGCCTCGATTGGATCCCGACGTCGGATCAGCGAATGCGAACTCGAAAGGATTCCGTGGGATACCCCGTACGAAGACCTCTTTCCTGACTGTTATCCTGGATCGAACCCTTATCCTGCATCGACCGAATCATGATGTGTACCAATGTGGATGGTCGGTAAAGATTTCCAGAATATTTCTGACGCGCACCGTGGGAGAAACGAGCAAATGTACTCAAACTGTACAGTCCTCTGAAAATTCGAATCCTTTACATTCCTCTAAACCTCTAATTCTTATCAAGCCTCACCGCAGCATTCGTCTCAATGAATCCCAAATCAACCTTATGGCCCAGCAAATCCCTAATGTTACTAACGCCGTACTTAATCATTGTTGGTCTCTCCAGCGATAGGCCAAACCCATACACCCTTAAATCTTTGGGCAGTCCCATCGGCTCCAGCATCTCCGGTCTGAACATGCCGCTGTTGCCAATCTCGACCCACTTGGCCAACCCAATGTGGTAGCCGAAGATTTCCATGGACGGTTCGGTGTACGGATTGTACGCAGGCTTGAATCGCAGGTTTGTGAGGCCCAACTTGCCGAAGAAGTCCTCCATGAAACGCATCAGGCCGCCGAGCGTGAGACCAAAGTCTGCGATGACGCCTTCGACTTGGTGGAACTCTGCCAGGTGAGTGGCATCGACCGTCTCGTTTCTAAAGACACGATCGATGGAGAAGTAGCGCGCTGGTCGGGGGTCCTCAGCTAGACGGTGTAGACACCATGTCGATACTGCAGTCGTGTGTGTGCGCAGAACGAGCCTGAGAGACTCGTCTTCGCTGAAAGGGTACCGGTAGCCAGTGCTACCGAAGAGACCGTCCTGGTGCACAGTCTTGACGTCGTTGAAGTATTTCTTGTAGTCACGTGGGACTAGCTTTCTGGGCTCCTTCGGTTGATAGAGAAGGCGTGCACCGCCTTCCATAGCGTCCATGGCAGCTTCACCAATGGGATCTTCGCGAGGCATGTCGGCTTTTGAAGGGTCAGAGATGAAGAAGGTGTCTTGTTGGTCGCGTGCGGGATGTTGTTGGGGGACGAAAAGGGCATCGAAGTTCCAGAAGCCGGACTCGACGAAGCTTTACATCATATATCAGTATGGCTCACGTCAAGTAGCTGAGAGAGCATACGCACCGGCTCGTTGGCATCTCCACGAAGCCTTGATTGAAGAAGATGGCACGAAACTCTGCCCTGACCTTCATCAACGGATGTAAAGCTCCTGAATTTTGCGCCGCGCCCAGCGCCTTGAAATTGTATGGTTTGAAGTTTGCAGACTGCCATGAGCCATTGGCCAGCATATCCGCCGTCAAGTCTGTGACTTCCACAACCATCTCCTTTGCGTATTTTGGCCCCTTTCTGACATTGTACGTTATGACCTTCCCTGTCGTAGCCAACTTCCGCTTCTTCAGATCAGCAAAGACCTTTGGGTCTGCTACAGATTTTGTAGATTGGATGTCTGCTAGGATTTCACGAGCGGTGTCTTTGGGTGAGTCGGCGACTGGGAGGAGGCTGTCACCATCCTTCTTGATCCACTTGTTCTTGAACGCTGCGCCTTGGCCGATCTTCGCAGTGTCTGCGCCTACAACTTTCTACGCATATGTCAGCTAATTGCTCAGAAACATCATATTCCAACTTATCATACCGGAAGGTCCTTGATAGCTATCTTGCCCTTGCTCTTTACCACCTCCCACACTTTGTACTCATGGCTAC
The DNA here is from genome assembly GCA_010015805.1 of Rhizodiscina lignyota. Taxonomy (NCBI): domain Eukaryota; kingdom Fungi; phylum Ascomycota; class Dothideomycetes; order Aulographales; family Rhizodiscinaceae; genus Rhizodiscina; species Rhizodiscina lignyota. The sequence continues at coordinate 3,947 of ML978137.1, forward strand.
CTTCCTCCGCAATCATGCGGCCCTCCTGGGTCAAGAGTATTTGTTCGGAGTCCAGCGTGTCATATTGGATCATAGACCTGCTTCCCAGCCTATCAAGCGCCGCTTTTATCTCTTGCTGTGGCACATCGGGGAATTCTTCGTTCGTCTTGAAACTGTCCTTCTCGGCGAGTGAATCGAGGATTTCTTGCGTCAAGTCACGCCCGTTTGCCTTGAGCGGCACGGGCACGGGGCCTCGAGTGCCAGGCATGCCGGAGGCGCGTGAATTCGTTCTTTCTGCGTGTCAATGTGGTGTTCTGAAGCTGAGGGAGGAACTTCTTAAATTAAATTAGCAGCTCTAGTAAGCTGTGGTGCTGTGAGTCGAAAACGCGCAGCCAATCAGCAGCGGGCTTGGCATCAATTTGGTCGCGCCGCACGAGCAACAACACCAAGATCTCGCAAAAACACCCCGCGGACTTTATCAACAACCCCACCTCACCTCAACATGTTGCTCTCCTAACAAGCGCCCTCTCACTTACTTCCGTCAACGCCTGAAGTTCCTCATGCCTATCCTGTGAGCTTCAAACGCAATGGCTTCCACGTCCTCTGCCCGCCGCGGCACCTCCGCCGCTGGCCCCTCCGCCACCCCGCGTCCTTCAAAAGCCAGAGGCAAGAAAGACTTGCTCTACGACCGGTGCTGTGAGGAGCCGTTCGGTCACGTCTTCCAGCTCGAAGACCTCGAGAACTATGGCGTCGGGGACACGAAAGAGGAGGCGCTCGCGCTGGCGGACCAGCTCGTCAACGCGCACTTGTTCGTGCTCATGAAGGCCGCCGACAATGAGGCCATGTGGAAGCATCGTCCACGCGACCAGGCACAACGGTAAGCTTTTTCGACACCTGACACCCCTATCAATTGCTTGTTTTACGACATCAGCTCTCGTACCAACGCTGCTCGAAAGGCTCGTCGAAGGCGGCTAAGCAAACGTAACAGCATCGCTTCACTCTCCACCAGCGAGCGTCTCGTGTACGCGCGCGTCGAGGAGGCCGGCAATGATGGCATATGGCTGCGCACGCTCAACAGCCGCGTCAATGTGCACAGCAGCATCATCACCAAGTGCCTCAAGGACCTCAAGACGAAGCACCTCATCAAGGAGGTCAAGAGTGCAAAGAGCCCCGCCCGCAAGATGTACATGCTGTTCGACCTCGAGCCGTCGGAGGAGAACCTGGGTGGCGCCTTCTTTGCGGATGGTGAGTTGGATATTGGCCTTGTGGAGGCGATTAGCGGCTTTGTCGTCGATTGGGTGGAGAAGAAGAGCTGGGCGGAGGTGCCAGGACCGACGTCTCACGGCCAACCCAGCAAGAAGCGCAGGCGCATCGAGGACCCTCAAACCGTCACTGCCGCAGCTTCGATCACTGCCGATGCACCGAAGTACAAGCAGCCGCTCTCGCATGCTCGCCGCCCCCTCATCCCCCGTCCCCCAAACTACTCCGACTACCCGACATCCATCTCAATCCTTGAGCTCATCCGCAACTCGCCCATCCTCAGCAAGTCGTCTGCTGCACGCTTTACGCACAAGGATGTCGAGCAGCTTCTCGACATGCTAATCTACGACAACCGTCTCGAACGCATGGGCCCTGACCAATACCGCTCTGTCCGTCGGTCATTCGAGGAGCCATACAATGGTCGCTGGCCGGATTGGGAGATGCAGCGTGAGCAGGGGGTTAGCAATGGCGTGGCAGACACTCCGTGTGGACAGTGCCCCGTCTTCGACCTCTGTGAACCAGGTGGTGTGTACAGTCCGGAGAAGTGCGTGTACTTCGACGACTGGTAGACGGTTCAGACATAAGGAGACCGTTGACGTTGATGGATACACGGTACAACGATAGGTCAATAAGCATAGCGATGGCGCTCGACATGTTTTAGTCTTTCTTCAAATGAAGATACCCCATAGGGCAACTAGGAATGAGATTAAGTGAACATTCACTTTTAACTGCTATTATATTGTGCTCTATGAGATTCCGTGTGTGCTCAGAAGCGATACAATCACAGAGCTGCAAGAGGGCTCCCAATACTAGAGCTATTCCATAAGATATCTTCACCCAGAGCTCTTCTTCTATCCAAAAAGCTTCCGCATCTAGTCAAACGTGAAGCAATATCATATTCGAAGCAGAGTCCGTTGACCAGCGCGTCCAAACCCCGGAATCATCTCTTCCAATCTTCCTCCGCCACCTGAAGAAAGTCTGGCTTCATGTATACATGGTGGACTTTTCAGTGAACGAAGGTGTGATAACAAACTCTCGCTGGACATCATCTCTGATGATATTATTGCATTGGGACCTGCTAAGAACATTCCATTCAAATCATAACTTGAGATCCAACCAAGCTGCCATACAACCCTTTAGCTAATTAACTAGATACTACCTTATGGGACTACAAGTTGATACTATGTCTTGCGCTATATCTGTCCTGGGGTAGTACTGGTGGTACATCATTCAGTGAGACCGTGTCCTCATCATCCTCGATCCCATTGTCGTCCTCATTCTCTTGTCCATCTTGGGTCTTCTTCATCTTCCCTTTCACCCAGCTCATTGGCGTCTTTCCTCCCGATGCCGCTGTATCACTAGCTCCCCTTTTAAACACTCTCCCAAGGCGCGTCGTTCTGTGGTCAGGCGAGCGAGGCGAGCGGGAGGATGGGTCTGCAACTCCGACTACGTTCGGAGCAGTGTTGATACGGGGAATACGGGCACTGCTCGGCCCCCCGTTCACTCCTACAGGTGATACTCTGGCAGCATCGTTGCTGAGCGAAGGCCGATTACCAAAGTTGTCAACTCTCGTAGTGCTCGCCGATGCTATGTTCTTAAACGTAGGGCGCTTGGGTTTCGAAGTGGTAGTAGCGCCGAAAGGTGGAGCACCGCTGGTATGGCCATCGAATCTCAGGATGTCAGATCTGAACAGATTTCTATACCGGCCGGCGAAGTTGCTCTTGTCAGTAGCGAGTTTGAAACTTTCAAGCTTGCGTTGTAATGAGTGCACTTCACGTGCACGCTGATCGCTCAGTTGAGTTGCAGCGCGGAGGTCACGGCGAACTCCCTTGAGTTCGTCCTCCTGGTCCGTGATGCGTTTCTCCAAGGATGCTTTGTACGCTCGCCACCTGTCATCTGCGCCTCTTATGTTTAGCAACTTCCTCAAATCGGCTTCTGCTTCTTCCTTTCTCTTGTCAGCCCTTTGCGTGCTGTATTCCAGATCTGCGATGTCTTTCTCAAGGTAGTCCTTCGTAGTCTTTGACATCAATTCAAGCTCGTCATGGTGGGAACGCAACGCAAACAGACTCCCCTCCAGGATCTCGATCTGGTTACCCTGTTCTGCATTTCTGGAACGTAGATATTCGATTGCGAACCACTTCTCCTGCATGGTAACCAAGTCCTCATTGATCTCTTGTTGTAATGCGCTGATCTCTGCTTGAGCATTTTCGTCGTCTTCATCCGGTGCACTGTAAAGATCATCATTTTTAGACAGGAGATGCTCAAGACGTTCAACTTTGTCCCTGAATTCGCTGTTCTGTCGCTTGAACAGACGGAATGAATCGTGTTTGGTATGATCTGCGTTGGGATTCTCAATCATATCTTTAGCAAAGCTGTTTCCTTTGTCGGCCTCTCGTCTCAAAGCCTTGAACATATCGGCGATTCTATCGAGCAGGACATTCACGCCTTCCGACTTCAAGTGCTGACGGGCCAGCTCGATTGCTGTCTTTTGAGCATTATTGATCCTCAAGATGTCGGCACCATGGTTCATCAATAGCTCGATGCCGGGTTGGTCTCCCCGTATAGCTGCTGCCATCAGAGCCGTGTTACCATTGAAATTGGCTTTGTCAATCTCAGCCCCAGCATCTATCAGCTGCTTCATGGAGTCCACGGAGAGTGTCTCGGCTGCGTAAAGGAGAGGTGTTGACCCATCTTCTCCTTGTACATTGACGTCCGGTTGGAACGCCTCTGAAGCAAGCAAAGAATCAACTACATCTCGGTATCCACGCTTCGTGGCAATAATCAAAGGTGCTTCGCCATCGGGAGGCATCAGGTCAGGATTGGCCCTTCGCTCCAGCAGCAGTCGCACTACGTCGGTGTTTCCACGGGAACACGCCGCGCATAGGGCTGTTGTACGTGGGAATCCGTTGCCGCCGGCAATCCGATCAATATCGGCCCCGCTATCCAAGAGCAATTTGACTGTTGTAAGGCGACCTAGAAGAGAGGCAACTTGTAGGGCCCACCCGTGATCGGAGTCGACTTCAATCGTACTCTCTCGGAGCAGTGCGGCGACAATCCCATCTGAGCCATCGTGGCTTGCCGCTGTGAGGGCATTCCCATATTCATCCCCAGTTGCATTGGGATCTGCGCCGTACTTTAGCAAGGTTTTCACGTTCTCCTCGAATCTGTTTTCCGCGGCTTGGTAAATCGATTTCGACAGCATGGTGGTCGAAATCATCCGATCGGTGTATCGCCAGATGGTGTCTAGTATATCATCCTGTTGATCACCAGCCGTGGCTGCTTTGAAGAAAAGTTGCTCGCAGTCGAGGGCAATTTGACGAGACAACAAGAGCGATACCGCTTCCCACTGGCCCTTGTCGGCAGCGGCTCTCAAGGCGCTTTGAAAACTTCTCTTGCCAAAAATGTGTCCAGAGTCCAATAAAGCTTCAATAGATGCAGTTCTCCCTTTCGAAGCCGCTGAAGTGAAGGCATATTCGTAATTTTCATCCGTCCATTTGCCTTTGCCGACACTAAGGACTTGATCGAACATTTCAGTAGTCGACATCAACGCAGACAATGCAAGTGGCGATTTCATTCCTTTACTATCTGTCTGAAGGTCGAGGCCATTGATGTTGAGCAGTATTCGTACGGCCTCAATATTGCCAGATAAGATAGCGTAGTTGATCACCGGGCCGGTATCTTTCGATGTGGCGTTTGGGTCCGCACGACACCTAAGCATCTTCTCCATTAACTTCGGGTGGCCTTTCAAAGCTGCGAGATGAAGTGGTGTCCAAGTTTTGCCAATGCCTTCGTTGATGTTGACTTGCGTATCTCGTCGGAGTAGTTCCTCCGTTGCACGAAGGTGGCCATTCAACGCAGCAGCATGAAGCTATTTGCTATCAGCACCGTACAGAGTGATATATTGAAGGAACTTACTGGTGTCATATTGTGTGAATCTTTTTCACTCACTTCGTCAGCATGGCCATGTGCCATGAGATATTCAAGCAAGTCATCGGCGCCAAGACCAGCAACAACGTGGAGTGCGTTTGCTGTATCTCCATCCAAATGTTTGAGATCTTCTGAAAACTCTCTGTATGCTTTCATCCAATCCGGCCGTAATGTTGAATCTTTCTGCCAGAAAGGCTCTGCTTTCAAGTGGCTGCTCAAACTTTCGATCAGTCTACGATCAGCGTCTTTGGCGTGTTGCAGCCAATATTTGATCGGATATCTCAATGGTAGCTCAGGTAAACCTTCTTCACGGAGCGATGTGGTCAAAGAACTGTCCGTGTCGCTGCCTTGATGCGTGGAAGCATTCACATCGGAAGAGTGACGTTTGTCGTCCTTCGAGAAGTGGCGAGAGACATACAAGAAGCACCTCCAAGCTAGGGCGCCATGCTCACGTCTCATCTCTGCCCGGTCAGACTTCAACTCTCCCGATACTGGGTCCTTGTCTGACTCTTTTGCTGCAATTTGGAGTAAACGCGGAGATGCTCGTAGCAGGTGGTTCTTAATCTCCGCATGAGAAAATGTAACAACTCCAGGTCCATCTGAGGCTTTGATAACCTTCAGCAGATGCCCGCAAGTTTTGATCAATGTACTCAGGTCATGCTGATTGCGTATGCCTGCAAGAACAAGGAGCTCAGCTTCGGTGGGGTCCTCATACGTGAGGATTAGAGCACAAAGCATAGATCGGATTGCAGATACATTGCTTTCACCAGCACGTTTGAAGACCTGCATGCAGTAAGTACTCGTGCGCAGCTCGTGGTTGAAGAAACTTACGGATTTCCAGGCCTGTTCAAGAAGCGCGTTGATGTCTCTGGGCTGGTACTCCAAATATTCGCGCATTTGGAAGTCAGAGATCTCCCCGGAGAGCGACGCAAGTTGAATACTTAGTACATCAACCCATTGTTTGTTGCGTGCGTGATTGGTGAAGAAGCTCGAAATAGAATATGTGGAGGTTGGATCGTAGTCCAGGTCTTTCTCGAGCCGATCTGCTATGTCTTTGGAATAGCTCTCCAACTCTTTCTGTCGTGGTTCGATGTACTTGTCGTCACGTAAGTCGATAATGTGATTGTTCTTGTTGAAGAAGTGCGAATCAATGAAGCGACTTGGTTGTAGTTGTTTATTAAGAAATTCCGCGAACACGCCACTGTCCGTACCAGTGAAGAGCCATTTTGATCGAACCCGCTGATCGCGACCTTTCTGGGTTGAGAGCTCTTCTCCCAGGAACGTGACCAACTTGGCCAAGGAGTCGTTGTCTTCCAATCGATGTATATTGTTGACAGTAACGTATACTGTCGTGAAAGACAATGCGTGCAACATGCCGTCCAAAGCTTGCAGCAGATTCTCCACGCTAAGAGTTGCTTGTAACGCTGTCCCTGGGGCTTCCAAAAACTGTTCGGCATGTATTGCAAGACTCCCGTCTCGTTCAATCAATTGGGATAACAGAGACCTCAAAAGGTCTTCAACGGTGCCCCATTCAGAGCAACTGTCGCAGAGAAAGTAAACAGACCTAATCGGAATTTCGCCGGAGGTACCCATCAGTTGCTTGTTTTTCTTTTCTTCAATTGTCTTGATGATGGAAATAGAAGCGCTCGTCTTTCCAAATCCATCATGGCCCTTGATCCAGAAGCACGAGTCTTCAACGGCACTTGAACTGAGCCATTCCTTGAGCATCGAGTCATTTTTAATCCAAGATTTCGAAGTGGTAGAGTCATCCAGAGAAGCGAGTTTTCGGTCCACAGGGGCTGCATTGAGCTTCCGCCTGATTTGGAAGACCTTTTCTGGTGAAACGAGGGTCTGACGAACATGTAGTCTCCTGCTGTGCGCATTAGCACAGGCAGCTTTTATGACTTCCTGCAGAGGCGGCCGAATGAGATTGTGGAATCGTCCAGATGGATCGTGCTTTGGATGCGGAAAGCGAACGAGATCGCTATGCTCGGCAAAGATGTCGCGGCTGCGATGTTCATAGCCAGCAAGAATCGCAGAATCTCTGTTGACCTGCACTTCAGGCTTCTGGGGAAAAGTTAACTTTACCGATGTCGATATCATTTCACTTCACATTACACACCTCTGACATGTGGTTCTCCAGATATTTTCTCAATTTTGGGGCATCTTTCAAAATACGGTGGTAGTCGGTTCGTTTGCTTTCCCAAAAGTAGAAGAGCTCAGCGCGTGGATACCGCTTGCTGACGACCTGGAGAAATCTCTCTCTCAGTTCCCGCAGCTGCTCTGCTGCCGGATCAAGAAAGTTGAGAAGTGCAGTTGGGTGTTCATTTTCTTGAGCGAACAAAGCGACTTTGGCAAAATAGTCGCTTCCTCGAAACGGGGTTCCGAAGAATATACAACCTCCGATGGATGCCTCCATAAACTCATACTCGTCGTCGCCGTCATCGTGAGCAAGACAGACAGCCTGTTATAAAGTGAGCAGTGCAATTTTCACAACAGTAGTCTAAACAGATAGATCTCAAGTGGAAAGCCTCACCTTTGCAGCGACAAGTCCACCCACAGAGTGTCCAATCAGCACAATTGGTCTCTGTTGACATTTCTGCTGATAGATGAGAAGCAAACTAAGAAAAATCATTGCTGCCATCATACCATTCTCACACGCTTTAAGTCTCCAAGCAGAGTCCTGGCCAGATTGCTTAAGTACTGGTCGACTTGGAATGTGCGAGACCAGGCTGAAAGACTTTGCTGAATCATAATACGAGCAGTTGGCCATATCTCCCGAAGACCACTAGGATTGTCGATCCAATTGAACGGCACCTCATTCTCATACTCGGCATTAGCACTCGGTGGCCACTTCCAAGACCCCTCAGGATTCGCTCCAAGACCTGGAATAGCAACAACACTGTTTTTATGTCAGTTTCGGCACCTCGTCGGGGAATGTGGGAGTGATACTCAACATCAGCAACCTTGCCCTCTGTTTCTGGATCATAGCAAACCTTCAAATGCTGCTCTGGGATCTTAGTCTTCCGAATATCATTAGGATTCTTGAGGAGGTTGTTGACAACTCTCACGAGCTTTTCGCCTGGCATTTTGTTTGACTAGCTTCGTGCTTGTGAACAATACAGATAGAAGTTGTGATCAAGTAGAGATAAGGGAGAGCAGAAATGGGGAAATGTAAACGAATGAAAACGTAGAAGATTAGCAAGCGAGAGAAGATCAGTGAACGAGGCACACCGAGATTTGGTGTGGAAAATGCAGTGCTTAAGGCTGCGAGGACGACGCTCTGGAAATTGAGCATTTCAGCATTAGGCGAAATCTTCCATCTGAATAGCAGCAGGCGTTCACCCACAGGCAGAGTGCCAAAAGCAGGAGACCAATACGCCCTGCATAATGCCAATGACTGTTAGTGAGGAAATTGGAACACCTGACTGGGTGAGCGGAACATAAGAACCGTTCCAATATTAGGCACCTTCCTCAGTATAACAGATTGCAAAGAAGGAGGAGAATCGAAGGATTGCCAATCGCGTATCCCGTTTCACACCTGCATACAGAATGCCCATCTCGGAGGGTTTTGGGATGGACAAGGCTGAAATATGCATGTTTCGTGAGTCAAACAGCGTTCTTTCACTACTTCCAGATGAATATTCTCATATCTTGTGCTGGAGTGCCCCAGTTGCGCCCTGGACTGCCTGGCTGCGCCTCGTTACGCCCGAGTAGGATTCGGTCCGACTGAGCGTTGCCTGACAGCCTTGCGCAGGAAATTAGCTCAAATTCACACCAAAAATAATGTTGAGAAAGTGCAGAACGATTATCTATGTTCCGGTGAAAGAAATAGACGGGGGTTCGAGCAGAAATCTGAACGCGTCGTCCTTTATATCTGAGTGTCGGGCCGAAATTCAGGCGCTGTCCGAAGCTGGGCTGGCAAGGTTAGGATAACCACGAAGAAAAAGGAAAAGGGATCATTGTTTTCATATATTTTTTAACCAGCTGCCCCATTCTCACACATCTTGTATTCCGTACTCATTATATACTCTCTATGAAGTCTTTGCAGTGGAACTTTGTGGAACGAGGACTCCTTATAGGTCATCTGCCTATGAGTCCTGGCCGTGATGCTGCGGAAGAAAAACAGAGGCGACTTCACGCTGCGTTGTTTGACCTGGTGAGCATTGAAACTTGTCGAACAGCTCTTCAACATTGGATATCCTGATATTAACACTTGAAAGGATGGCACCTTGATAAATACGAAGTCTCGAGAACTACATGCACAAAATACCAAAGACTGGGAGTGGTGGGACCCTGTTGTTCCAGCAAGGCTGAGGTGCTTGTACGAGGAAGGCTACCATATTATTATACTGACCAATCAGGGCCGACTGACGACCGTGGATGGCGACGAGTCCTCGGAAGCATCTTTGTTTAAGGCGAAGCTTGATGATATCTTTGGGGAGTTTGACATATGCCTGACGATATACGCCGCCTGCGGGAATAACATATGGCGAAAGCCTCGGACTGGCGCGTGGCACAAGATGCAAGAAGACTTTGCTCGCAAAGGATTCACGATAGAGTGGGACCAGGCTTTCTTAGTTGGCGATGCTGCAGGCAGACCAAAAGACCACGCTGACGCCGATTGGCATTTCTGTCTGAATGTCGGCATAGACTTTTACACCCCCGAAGAGTTCTTCACCGGCGGCGTTTCTGAGCCGCGAGGGCATAAATTCGATCCAACACTCTATCTGCAGTCTCCAGTGAATAAAAGTGCTAGAGCCATATCGGAAATCATCACGCGGACAGTGCCATCGTTGATAGTCTTTGTGGGTCTGCCAGGATCCGGCAAAAGCACTTTCTTCAAGCAGCATATGCAGATAGACAACATCGCTTACATAGATCCTCGTGCTTCAACAGGTGTTCTGTCGCCCCTCGAGGTAGCCAAAGACTACCTTCTAAAGAAAGAAAATGTATGTTGAGATACAATTTTCAAAGTCTGACCTAGCACTTACCACGATCTGTCTGTACAGGTAGTAGTCGGTAAGCATTCCGAAGCAGACACAAAAATATTTGAAGCTCAACGAACGTTCAGATGGCTGCCATACTCGTCGTTCAGAGCGAAGCCAATTGGTGCTGGCCGCCCACGAATGTTCGGCCAGAGTTATTGCAATCCGTTTCTTGGCACCTCTTGATTTATGCATCCATAATGATACAGTTCGTACATTCGGGAAGTACTCTGTTAGTTTTCTCTCTTTCTTCGTAAAGGCAAATTAGAAGCTGATCCTTTTACTGATGCAATCAGGACATGAGGCCTGTATACCCTCGAAATCCATTCAAGTTGCTAGCAAGAGAATTTGAAATGCCGAGCAGTGTGGAAGGCTTTGATGCGGTCGTTGATGTAGATTTCGAGGTATTGTAGAAAGTGCATCGTTGTAACAGAAAGAACGGCTGACAGTCAAATACGCAGTGGGAAGGCACACCGGAAGAACTAAATGAGTGGCAGAAGCATTGGATATGAGATGATGAAAGAAATAGACGCAAGAATGCATTCGAATGGAGGACATGATAATAAGCTTTCCACTAATTCGATTATGTGACATAATTGTCGCTTGAGCTCTTGCTCTGGCATTCATCACACTTTCCATATTCGAAGGCAATTCTGTTGCGGAAAGAGACTATGTTGGTATTATAGTGAAGGCCAAGTCCAAACTGTACTCTAATATTATCGTAGATTTCTCGACTTGATAGATCTTCGATCACAGGTTGAGAATTGTAGGTACGTACCTCAGACTTACATCACATCTGATAGCACATTTCCTAATTGGTTAAAAGATGTACCCCTGCCCCTCTCCGTGACATCACAGTTGAGCTTGTCACACGAAGGCCCTGAGCTGGAACTTATATTGCTCACGAAGGGCTTCATATCTCACTTTCTCAATTACTCTCAAGAGATTCGAAATTCTCAGAACACTCTACAAACAGTCAGAACAGCCAAACGCCCAAATTCAAAGCAACCATGTCGAGGTAAGAACTCCTCCGGCACCGCTCCTTGAAAGATGGCACTGAGACGAAGAACAGCTCCGTTGGAAACGCCGCGACCCTCTCCGGCTCCAAAATCGAGCCTCTGGACTCGAATCAGAAGTACAACACCGAGCACGACCTCTCCGACCGCGGCTCCGCCGGCACCAACACCAACATCGACGAAGCTCGCATCGATCCTCTCGGTGGTCGAGGTGCGTACCTTCACCTTCCCTCTCCAGTTCCTGTTCTCTTATCCAAACGCTATTTTACGCCGCTATCCCCTACTCAAACGCACACCATAGATCTGTTTGCTGACAGTCTCTTGCAATGCAGGCCAATACCAGCACCCCGAAGCGCACGCGGACAGCCAGGGCGTGGTCGGCCGCGAAGACGTCATCCAGGGTGCGAAGATCGACCCGCTGGAGCAGGCGCCGGGCATGAAGTCTGCGCCGGTGAAGGGTGGGCTGGACGATGAGAACGTGGATGCTAGCAGGATCAATCCGATGGGAGAAGTGCGAGAGCAGATGCAGTGAGTGCCGGGCTATACGAGCGAATGGAAAACACGACGAGCTGTTGAACGATGAAATACTGGAACTAATTCAGGGAAACAAATGGAATCAGGATGATGATTCTACATGGCTGCGGTTCGGATATGGCGTCTAAAAAGCACAATCGGCTACCTGTACAATAGCTTCAATGACTTATGATGACTTGAGAATATACAATCGAATGGATTCATAGGCCCCGAGGACATCTACTGCAAAGTCGAACAGCATGACAAGGTCCACGCTTTATTGAAGTGAAGTTGAAATGGCCTATCCATGGCACCAGGATGCTGGGTATCCAAGGAACGTGCCCGATACTCGAAGAAGGCTCGTATCATTCCATTGGACATCGGATTCCATGTCGACAATCATCGCAATTGCGCCAGAATCAGGATATGAAAAGGATTATGCGATCCTCTTATGCTCTCCTGCCTGGACCGTTTGCAGAGCATGGAGATTTCCAAAGTTTCAAGTAGCTACCCTTGCCTCGCTGGATATTAACCCGGAACACCCGGAGATTGAGCGCTCGTAAACGCCATGACTCGAGCAAGGAAGGGCATTGAGACAATGGTATTTGCTGGGGCATTTGCTCCGGAATCTTTGATTGCAATCGACGAGTAAGCAACGCCGCTGAGCACGTGAGCGTTCATGTCTCTCCACGTTTCTGAGTGTGATGTGATGTGGTGCAGAAATCCGGGGATGACGTCGGACAAGCAGTAGCCAAGATAATCAATCCGCGACACATCACATTCCATTCCATCGCGTCGGCAGATACAAACAAACAAAGGAGTCAACTCCGGGCTGCACCAGGCGCGCAGAGAGGAGAGGACGATCAATCAATCAATCAGTCAGTCAAGGTTTCTCCTCCCGCACAATCTCCCTGCCTTCCACCACCACCATGGGCTTTTATCGCCAGCCAACCAGAGGAAGCTGGCAGCCGAGCCCCGGGTACATATCGATTAGGACAGAGAAGCCGTGGACGGCGCGCAGCCTTGCAGCAAGTGCAGCCGCTGAAGGGTAAAGAGCTGCGTCGCTTGCATGAGCAGTCGGCGCTAGATGCGCAGTGCATGTGTTTGAAGGGCTGGTAGTGCGCATGCAGTAGCAGCTAGCAGCTACTGTGGTGTGAGGTGCGCTGATGTGCTAGCGCCTCGATGTCGCGTCAGCGCTTTGCTCTCTGCGCGACGGAGGGGTTACATATCATGAAGCCTTGCGAGGTCAAGGTGAATGGTCGCCCGTCATGATGTCCAGCTCGCTGATGTCGCCAGTTCAGCCTGTCAGCGCAGCTGGACGACGACGCGGGTTGGAAGAATGTGGTTCAATCCAAAGGGCGGTGCGTGATTTTCGCTTCGTCGTTCGACACCTGTGCAGGAAGCTCTCCGTTTGGACGCTGCTGCCGGAGCACGCTTTCTAGGCCTGTCTATCGCTGGTGTTGGAACCCTACTTCGCAAGTCGCCATCCCATGTGCTGCCTCCCCCGCGCGCAGAGAAAAAGCCCCTGAAACGAGCCGAACTGCTCGATCGAGATTTTCTGGGGCATCGTGAGGGGTGATTGGATGGCTTTTGCTGATTCAGAATTGCACGTCTTTCTGCACAGCCTCGACGAAATCGCCGACTCACCATGTGCTTTGTGATACAGCTGTTAGTTTCGACAGGGCTGCGGCGTTGTACGGCCTATGGCGGGGAATGGCAGAGCGATAGACACATCGACACATTACTATGGGCAATCGAAATGACACCGCCGTCAATGGGTGTTCTTTTCCGCATCACAGCAACCGATGACATGTCTTGCTGTCTCCATAACTAGAAGCTGCTGTGGTGCCGTGAGCCGTACGGCTTACGACGCGTTTCTGATAGAAATGCTTGATTGCTATAAGTACTCTTGACACGACTCACGAGGCCAATAGCCATGGAGGGAAAGTCGCAGCGGAACGACCCATGGGAGCAGTTGCTCAGCACAGCTCCACCTTTCCTCGCGCGGCATCTGCTTCAGGTTCTCGGCGACAGAGCATGCGCGGTCGGAAAAGCCGTTCATGTCTGAGAAGCATGTGCGGAGTACCAAAGTAGCGTGCGCATGTCGTGGGAAAGGATGAGAAAGAGAAACGGTGCGTACGTGGACAGTGCTGATCTTATATGCCTATCCCTTTAAAAATGGCAGTACATGGTGTTGGTCCCTGCAGGTTGCCTTCGCATGATTGACAGCACTCTGTGACATTGGCTCGAAAAGGCAGTTGGAGAGTTGCCACAGATCTCCTCGAAGTTCTTTGTGCCATGGCGCTGTCTCTCGACGTTCCTGGCCAGCGACTTCTCCATGCGATCATCGTCTTGTCCTGCTCTCGGTGTCAGCATTGCACGGTGGCTTCAAGCCAGTCGCGGGCCGGCATGCAATTCGCAAGGGCTTTGCTGGGTGCCTGGTTCATGCATCCTGGCTGTTTGCCGCTTCGTGGAGCCGTTGCAGCAGGCCTAGCGTGCACTAGCCATCATGCCGGGTAATGTTAAAACGAGCTTCTTCATCCTGCCCTTGGCAGAGAAAGTGGTATCGTCGCCCCGCTGTCGGAGAGCGGACGGATGACGCGCGCGGCTATCAAGATTATGTGCGGTCGCGATGATGGCGTCCTATTGATGGCGTCGTCCGAGTGACGATGTGTGATGGATGCTGTGCCATGTTCGCCAACGTCAAGGCCCTATCTCCACGTGAGTTTGCAACGGGAGCAGCAGCGCGCCGAAGAGCCTCAGCGGGGAGGAGGCCAGGCACCGCTGGACAGAAATTGATCTGGAGGCGAGTGATGGGCGGTCTATTTTCAGACCCCAACAGGTGGATTCGCCATGTGCTGCTGGCTTCGCCTCTCTGCAACAGAGCAGCGCGCACTGCCCAGGCTGAGATTAGAGGCTGAATGCATCAGTCGCAGGTGGCAGTGAAGCACGCTGAGTAGAGAGCAACTGAGGCTACCTACACTTGCACTCAAAAGGGGGCGAGGCCCCTATATGCCATTGCTGCAAAATCCGTTCGCCCTATGCTCCAGATGCCTTCGTGTCGCGCAGATGAAGCGTCTGATTGCGCCGGGCCTCCTTTAGACGACGCGCCAACCAGCGCGCACGCACGCCGCTAGCCGCTTGGCACTCGAGCTTCGAATCTTCCATCGGGCTAGGAGCAGCTAGCCCTCTCCCTGTCGCTCTAGCCTGACTGGCTCCTCCTTTCGCGGCCTTTTAGTTTTGCCTCCCACGCCAGTCTCCTTCCCTCTCCGTCGGCCACCCAACGCCTGCTCCCCAACAATAAACCTCCCGCGACTAGCACCTTTCCAACCTCTCAATTTTCTCTCTCTACTCAATTCCTGCCCCCAGCTCGTCTGCTGCATTGCGTGTGCAGCAGCGCCTTCTCCGTCCCTTCACGTCGCCGACCGAGACGCGGCCGCCTGTGCCCCCGCAAGTCTGCTGCACGCCAGTGCAACCAAACATTGCCTCGACGCGCGACCGAGCCGCTCGCTACCTCTCCTTCACCACGCCTACCTCCCGTCCGCCTCTCTCCCTCCTCAACCACACCCACCGTCCTCATCGCTCGCACACTCTTCTTTCGGGGCGTCTTGCACCTACTGTCGCTGACCGCCCGGCCCTTCGTTTCTCTGTACATCTGCTACACCTCGTCACGTAATCTTGTAATGCCCTGTTACGACCGCGCACCCTCCTGCGAGCGATGAAAGCCTCCCTTCCACGCCTCGGGGACCTGAACCCCATGAAGCTGTTCCCCCTTCGCACACACCTGTCCTACGAGCGGTTACCCGTCTACGGAGACAAGCGCAACGTCTCTCCCTTCAGCGCGACCTCGCTCAAGAAATACCGATGGCGATCTCCGAGCCCCGGCAGCGACCGCTTGCCCTGCCTCAGGCTGTCGCTATCACGCTGCGTCGTCCTCGCGATAACGCTGTGCCTATGTCTTGGGTTGATAGCGACAGGCGGTTACCGCCGTCGGCATCGAGAGACGCAGAAGAAACCGCCTCCTCGGATACCGTTGCCATGGGAGCACTTCCCTCGGTATGTAAGACGAGAATGGCTTCATCCGAGTTCTGTCCTGATGTATTTCACCCATAGACTTAATGGCTTTTACAACGGCGTTGGCGCGCTCGTGAAAAGCGATGACCACATTCCGGAGCAGTTGGCCATCAACTCTTCCACCCCGCAAAAACCAATTGACACGCAAATCACGCCTGTCTTTGACCCCGTTCCTTTCAATCCGTACGCCGAATACGAGTCGTACGAATACCTCAACGACCACCACCCCGTGCAGAAATGCTACATCGACCCCGATGACAAAATTCCGACTCCCGAGATTTTTGCGTACCCTGGCATTCCTCAAAACATGACTGCGCCTTTTATGGGCTCATACAAGGAATTGGGCTTGTCTGACGACGTCTGCTTCGACAGATTCAGCAGGTTTGGACCATATGGCTATGGCTACAATCTTGACGAGGGTGGTCTTGGCTTGGCAGAAAAGTCTGATAAATCTGGAATAGAAAGGCTGTGGGCGCAGTCGCCAAAGATTGATTACAGAGGCGTGGACTGGGGCGCAGCTCAGAAAAAATGCTACGAGAAGAACAAGGCTCGCTTCGAAGGCAACGTAACCGACGAGCCGACGAAAGATGGCAAGAACCCTGTCCCACGACAGGCATTCATTCTGCGTACGTGGACTGGATATCAATACGACGAACATCAGATGCTCACATTGCGCGCAATGGTTAACGAGCTTGCTCTGAAGACCGGCGGCGAATTTGACATACACTTCCTGGTGCATGTCAAGGACAACAGCATTCCTATCTGGACTGATAAGGAAGTCTACCAGAAGACTCTGGAGGAGAATGTTCCGGAGGAATTCTGGGGCTTCTCGACCCTTTGGTCTGAACAGCTCATGCGCCTCTATTATCCTGATCCTTTCCCAGAAAACTTACAAAACCCTTCAGGACAACCAGTTCACGGCGTCTATCGCAGTGCGCACTTTGCTCTGCAATGGTTCGCGCAGCATCACCCTGAGTACGACTTTTTCTGGAACTGGGAGATGGATTTGAGATACTCGGGCCACTATTACGAGTTCCTGCGCCAAGCAACCGCATGGGCCAAGAAACAGCCGCGTAAGCTGCTTTGGGAACGTAACTCGCGATACTACATCCCCTCATACCACGGCGATTGGCAACAATTCACCAAGAAGGTCGAAGAAGAGACTTATCTTGATAATGAAACGCCAGTATGGGGTCCAGTATCCTTCCCGAACAGCAAGATGCTGCCGAAAGCCAACGATGTCACCCCTCCGCACTCCTTTGCCGAAGACAAGTACACTTGGGGTGTTGGCGAAGAGGCCGACATCATCACCTTCAACCCGCTCTTCGATCCTTCTCGCACCACTTGGGTCTTCCGCGATGATATCAACGGCTATGACCTCAAGTTCCCTGCGCCTCCACGCCGAACCGCGATTATCACCGTTGCCCGCCTGTCTAAGCGTCTCCTCGACCTCGCACACGAAGAGACGTACAAGATGAAGCACACCATGTTCCCCGAGATGTGGCCTCCGACTGTCGCCCTTCACCACGGTCTGAAGGCAGTCTACATTCCGCATCCGCAATACTTTGACCGAAACTGGCCGCTCGAATACATGGATCAGACCTTCAACCACCCGAAGAAGCCATTCGATTCGCCCTTCGGAGGAGGTGAACACAATCTCCTGGGCTCGAGTTTCTATTACAACAGCGGCTTCTCCGGTACACTGTGGAGACGCTGGTTTGGCTATCGCGAGAACAACGAGGGTGGCACTAAGGACGAAGTGCAAGGGTCTGGCCGCATGTGTATCAGGAGCACACTCTTCCACCCAATCAAGAAGGAACGTGGCCCAACCGAGTGAATTCGTACGGTTCTAGCCACTGGATTCCTTCTGATGGTGCTGGTATACGTCTTCAGAGCCTGGATAGCGAAAGCCGTGAAGAGGTGCTATCAAGTGTCGACATCTGCGTACTCCGCAGTGTCGATCCGGATAGCGCGGCGGCGCAGAGCGAGATTCAGTTGACTGATCGAAACAACGTACTGAGAACCTTTAGAGTGCTGTGGCTTGTGTCCTTACTCATTACTCTTTTTTTGCACGCGTAGTTTCTTGATTCCCCAAGTTCTTTTTCTGCTGCTTTTCTACTCTAGATCGCAGTCACAGCATCATTGGGCGGAGTTAGAATCTGTCGCTTTGAGTTTTTGCTCTTTTTTGTGTGCCTTTCTGCTTGTTACCCTCATTGCTGCCACAACTGGCGGCCTGTTTTTGGATACAGCTCGGCGTTCGCTCGTGAGGATGGGATTACTCTGCTTGTTTTTCCGTTGCATGTTTCCGCTTCTCTTCATTCAACCAAAAAACTCCTTTTTAACTGTTGCACCTGGCAATGCGTCTCTCGCTGGCACCACGCCCTCCATCGCTTCCGATCTGAGTCCGGACTCTGAGGGTGGCTATCACATTGCTAGCAGAGAGGCGGGCCTCTTCTTGCTTTCTTGCTCTTTTTCGACTTTTGGTGGTGTGGGCTCTTCTTCCAACTTCGGATTGGGGAATATCATGTCTACCATTGCGTTTTCTGGGCACGAGATGCTTTTTAATCATGCTGTACTGGTATGAAATTTTTTTCAGAAAGAACCAAGCGCCGAGTCTGGGGATGGTGGGGTTTGGAGTGGGGAAGGGCGAGGCGCTTATTGTATTGTATATAATTGAGAGGGGAGGTGGTTGTTGTGGATTGTGGATTGGAGAGAGAAGGAGGCAGATGATAGACATGAACATAATTGAAGTGAAAGTTCACAGTCACTTGATTCCAGTGTCTCGATCTCCTCCGCATACAGTGATGATGATGGTGCACTATGAACAAGCTCTCTCTCTCTACGGCAATCATTCGTGCCGTTCTATATTCCTCTTTATATTCTCTATATCAAGTCTACGTTCTACGATATCAAATATCCAAGCCAACTCGAATCTTCCTTCCCATCCAAATTGCCGGCGCTACCGGCGTCCGATCTAGATACGATGATATTCAACAGTCCAAATCCTCATCACATTTCCCACACCTACACTCAAACCCCCATGTATCCCATAATCTCTTCCTCCGCTCCTGCACACCCAACGTCCCCTCCTCCCCGCCAAGATACGAAATACACAGCTCCTCACCCTCTGCGACGTCCCGCGTCGTCCAGAACGTCCATGTCCGTCCTGCTTCCCTCTCCAGCCATTCCCCTTCGCCTCCCTCTTCTCCCACACCCCCACCGGAGGTCCCGCTCTCCAAAACTGCGGGAGACTCGGTGGGAGGAGGAGCAGCTGGTGGTGGTGAGATGGCAGGATGGGCACGAGCTTTCCCCACATTCGGCCTGCACGAATGATTGAACAGACTCGCATCCGCCCACACGCCGTACCCCAGGAACTCGTCGCCGCTGTCGTCCAGGCTGCGGATCCCAAAGCTGTTGTGCGTTTCGTGCGCTGGGATGAAGCAGAGGGTTGACGGGGTTACGAAGGGGAGCAGGGGGCTAGGCAGCAGGGAGAGGAGGATGGGGTAGGATGAGGCATGGGCGATGAGGTTGTGCGAAGTTGGGTAGGGGGTGCGTGTGATGGCGAGGGCGAGGAGAGTGTGATATGGGGAAGGAGGTGAGATGTCGCTGGGATGGGCAGACTCGCTTCTCGCTCTCAACAGTACGCCGGCGAGCAGGAGACTTAGAACATCCGGGTCAACGATCCTGCTCTTGCTGTCCAACGCATCATTGAGCGCTTTCCGCTGCTTCTTGCTCAACGCATCGCCCTTTGCTTGCGCGCTTCGTGCCTGCCT
The DNA here is from genome assembly GCA_010015805.1 of Rhizodiscina lignyota. Lineage (NCBI taxonomy): Eukaryota > Fungi > Ascomycota > Dothideomycetes > Aulographales > Rhizodiscinaceae > Rhizodiscina > Rhizodiscina lignyota. The sequence continues at coordinate 23,477 of ML978137.1, forward strand.
GACTGCCTCTCCAAGCTCTTTGACGTCCGCCCACGCCGTGGAAACATCTTCTAGCGAAGGCCGTGCATCGCCAACATCATGCATAACAACGTCCTTCGCCCCGTTCGCAGTCCCCTTCCTCCGTACAAAGTCCTCGACAACCTCCCAGCTCTTGACGCCAAGCCCGTTCGCGCCTTCCCCCAAATCACCTCCCAACTCAGCCTCCACCTCCTCTTCCCACAACCCTCTGCACTCCTCGCTGCAGAACGACTTCCCCGTCGAAGTGCTCCGCACCGCCAGGTTCCGGCCGCGGTCGTAGCGGAAGCAGTGCGCGCACACTTCCTTGCGGTACTCGCGCATCACGACGGCGAGCAGCGGCGGTGCGGTGCGCAGGATGGCGGTGTCTCTGGGGATGGGCCGCGTTGCGATGAGACTGCGGCCTGCGTGCGCGGTGGTGCGTATGGTGAATGGGCTGGTTTCAATCTTGGCATTGAGAGTGTTCTCCATCGTTGCGACTCACTCATTGTCCGATACTCTCACAGTGATTGATGCTACAGTAATCGAATTCTTTGCGTTCAAGGTCTATGAAAGAGGGAGGCCCCCAGGAGTCGCAGATATGGGTGGGGTAGTACCGAATTTTGGTTGCGTTAGCCCCTATGGTTGGTTCAACCCCTCCTAGAATTCTAACGGGTCGAGTCATCCCTAATCACAGCTACCCTTTATTCAACGGTTATTCTGGAGTTCAACGGTCATCGTTCTGGATTTAAATATTTTACTATAAATCTCTTTTTCCTTCCATCGTTCAAGTTCATTCATTTCCATTTTCATGAGTCTCGCCGTGAAAAGTCTAATGCAGATAGAAAGAGTAGGCTTACAGTGTGGAAGCCTCAACAATTCGAAACTACCCCGTTACAACAAAACAATCCTCTGAAGTATTGGAATATTGTCTCGCAGACACTTCCTCGGAGCAAACATGTCTTCTTCAACAGTAGCAGGAATAGCAACCGCCTCGTTCAGCGACTTGCCGACCGACATCTTCCTGATCATCAAGGGCTTCCTCAATCCTGATGACTTTTTCAACCTCGCCCACGTCTGCCGAGGCTTCAACATGCTCCTCAAAGACAAATTAGAGAAGTACCAATACCGCCGTGCCATCTGGAGAAACGTAGAGGTCGACATATCCAACCCCGATTCCACAAGTCGTCTTTCGATCTGGGAACTTCTCTTCCATATCGTAGCAGACCCGTCCATACCATACTTCATCAAGAATTTAACGATTCGATATACAGGAGACATCCGTCCAGCCTGTAGCCACTGTATTTGGGGCACGTTATTTGATAATTTCTGCTACGATCAAGACATTGATCAATTTGATCTCGATAAAGACGATGCTCTGGGAGCTCTTTCAGCATTGATCGAGAACTCACCTTACACGAAATACATGGAAATTTTGGAACAGAGGGGTGAAACCTTGACCCGGAGGGGCCGCACGTACCAAACACGCAGAAGCTGGAGTAGGCTCATAGAACGCGGGTCTACCCACGCGGCTGCAGCGCTGCTCTTCATCACGCTCCCCAGAGTCGAAAAGTTGGCTATCCACGCCGATAATTTTGAATACTCGGAGATCCAGCGCCTCTTCCCCGAAGTTATGCTAGCAATCGCTTTTTTGAACTCTTTGGCGATTCGCAGCGATCCACTGAATTTTGACAGACTTGACCGTGCGCGGTCGGCTCTTGAGGGCTCGAGGGATTCATTGTCGTTGACAAGGGTGCGGAATCTCGAAATTCGTCCTCTGAATGATAATGTCGAGGGGATGAAATTGTCTGAGGCAGCAGAATTTATGCGCCTCCCCTCAGTCAGAGATATCAGCATTCACAAGCTAACACCACTGCGACTGGGGACCTACAGTCGTATAGGGAAATGGTATGGGGATAAATACTTCTTGTCACACGCTGAGAGGCTTCGAATCTCAGACTCGTCCACCATCGACGGCCGCGGCATGGAGTATCTCCTGGCTCGCATGCCGCATTTGACGGCATTATCCTACCATTTCGGCGCCAAGTTCCACAAAAGAGACTGGGAGGTGCTCCAGGTACTCCAGCAGCAAGCCGGTCAGCGTCTTCGCGAACTTGATCTCATCCCAGCAAAACACGCGCCTCCGCAACACAAGTCTTTCTCCTCCGACCTCTCCAAAATCCTGGCCCGCAACTTCGCGAAGCTGAAGCGCCTCGCCGTGCCCATCGACGCGCTTCCCGCGTACAAGGCCGCGAAGATTTCCAGCTGGCTTCCGCCTTCGGTGGAGAGTCTGCAGGTTTATGACTGGAGCACGGACGGGAAATCTATTCCCGCTCTGTTCGAGGAGCACTTGTGTGAAGCGGACTGCAATCTGCCTCGGCTGCAGGAGATATGCGTCGTTGGTAAGGCGGGGAGGTGGTGCAATGGTTGGAATGAAATGCTGCTTGACCAGGGGCGTGTCGAGTTCGAGTTTCGGGTGGAGTAGTTGGAGGTTGAGATGGATGGCATAGGTTAGTTTGTAGAAGGCTTTAGTTAGATTAGCTAGAATGGAATTTGTGCAGTAGTCTAGATCTGTTTTGACGAAGCCTTCGGCGCGGCTCTAAGTGATTCTGTCTCCGCGGCTGATGGTGATGCTGAGAAAATACCACATAAGAGTGCTGACCTTCGCATGCAGTGCGATGAGACTCATGAAATACAAGAGTTGTAGGAATTTCCGCCTTTGTGCATGTTGTGCTGGGCATCGCGGAAGGAGAAGCGATTATGCTTCCAAGCTTTCCGAAGCTGACGCAAAATGTAAAGGCGGATCCCGCGAATAATCGAAGTCGCGATTGATATACAGTAACGGTCTGTAAACCAACTCTGTACAACTTAGCATAAGGCACTTTCGTGCTCGGTATAGCTGTAGTAGTAGGCCGCCTCGCAGATCGAACAGGTTGGGCAGGTACTGGTGACGACCTTGCAGAGTTTCTCTTTCAGTACTGTGAAAAGTTTATAGACAAGAGAAGTAGGTTCGGTTCACTGAATTGGCTGTGAATGGATTAGCTTATAAAGCGAATACCCTCATGTTTCATGAACAGCGCAGGAATCGCTCGTCGAAACAGCGGGCAAGGCTTTAGAAGAAGGTCGAATGATTGACCCTATAGAACGGACAAATCGACAGCCTGCTATTAGAATGCTTTAGCCGAATAAGCACCGCGAACAATTTTCCCAAATTCGCGCAGGCGTCTCGAGCGGACCCCGCGTATAATCAAACGCGTGCTCAGTCAATAGATGCAGCTTAGAGCTTAACATTGAAGAGTGCAACCTATCCTACCTCTTGTGTACTGCGTACACCTTAATGCAGAAGGCTAAACGGAAGGACTGCTAAACTGTAGAGCCGGGGCCAAATGGGACAAGTCAGTCAGATCGATAGACAATCGAGCATCCCGAAATCAGAGTAAAGCTACGGAGGAAGGATGGTTCGAAGCGGATGGCGAGAGATAGTGCTGTGCACGATAGTATGGAAGATGTGGAAATGGCGATAGGTAAACCTTTGGACATTACGATCAAACCAACGAAAAGTGAAGTGCTTCGGGGCAACTTTAATGAAGAGCTCGACATGTCCAGCTCAGGGGAACAACGCGTCGCTCCCGGACGCCTTTCCCTAATGAAGCTTAGTGCGCGCCATTTGTATCGGATATTAAAGTCATCCGCTCTTCCTTTCCTTTCAACCTCGAACATCTTCAGACAAGAGCGTCCTGGCAGTGCGTCCATCTCTCATACGCCCTGGATGTCATTTTTGACCTCCAAGGATGGAATGTTTATGCCTGGTCTATGGGCTCTCTGGACAAGCATCAAGGCGACGATCCTCATGGACCACATCAAGTACTTGCTCAAACTCCACGCTCTCCACAATTCATTAAAATTCCAACTTTTCTGGAAGATGTTTGCCAACCGAATCCTCCCTTTCGGCATCTACTGTTCCATCAAGAACGATAATCACGATCCTCCTTCGCTTATAGAAGCAGGTCATGCGAAGTTCCCCTCTTTCTGGTGCATGCTTTGGGACGCCAAGATAATTAGGATACGACGTTCAATATTCCACCAGTATTTATGCTAATGGTAAAAGCTATTTCCTTATACCATACCCGAATAGTTTATTTTGGCACATTTTCATTCGCATCCTTCCTGCTTCGCGCGATCGAATTCACTCCGCATGCCGGTTGTTCCGGAGAACTGCTATGATGTAGGTGTATAAAAGAGTCAAAATATTTCACGTCTTATTTCCGTAAGGTCTTAGCTTTGCTCGGTGTCTTTCATAATGTGGCTTCAGTTAGCACTTCTCCTCGCACAATTTGGCTTTGCCCTGGGTCATCCAGGTGTCTCGTCATATAGTCACCAAAAAACTGAAGTCATACACACGGGCAAAAGACCTACGGGTTACGAAGTATCTTTTAAGTTTCATCCAAATGCCACAACTCACCCAACGTTTGTCGTTCTTGGTGGCTTTGGCTTGTACACCAACACGCGAACGGCATCATTGTCAAAGATGGAGCAGATTCTTCCATGGGACTGGACCCCTGAGGATTTTTCTTTGCGGACCAGCGTTCAGCTCCCCGCTCCAGGGACGAATGGCAAATATACTAAGGGCTTCAACATGACATATGATCACTCCACCGGAGATTGGACGTACACGCTTCCATTTCCGTCCGGCACTTTCAATTATGCATACTATGTGGACTGTTGGCAGGGCTGGGCTTCTCCCAATTGCACGCCAATTACGGATCCAAGCAACCCGCCCATCGAACGAGCAAAAGGCGACCAGTTGTTGAGCACGGTCCAGGTACCATGGGACGGACAATTCCAGAGTCCGTCCATGAATTACGACAAGTATTTTCCACTTCAACCGGCTTCAAAGCGAGGATCGATTTCGTTCCATGTGTACCGCTCCCCTGGGTCGATTTATCCTTCCAAAGACGAGCATCCGGTCGGAATCTATTTACCTCGAGAATACGGCACAGTGCAAGGGAAGAAATACCCGGTCTTGTGGCTTTCCCATGGCGGTGGAGGCACAGATTCTGATTGGTTCAGCCAAGGCCGCGCTCAGAACATTCTTGATCGACTCATCGACGAAGGGCATCTCGAGCCAACAGTTGTTGTTACGCCGAATTTCTACGACCTCGGCTTCACACAGCAGCAGTTCGGCACAGACACTTATGCATTCATGGACAAGGTCCGCGAAAACTATCTCAACTATCTGCTCCCATGGGTCGAATCGCATTATTCCGTGTACACCGACCGCACTCACCGTGCCTTCGGAGGCCTTTCCCTCGGCGGCGCTCTTACACTCACTATGCTCTTCAATGCAACTGATACCTGGGGATCTGTCTGTGTAATGTCAAATGTACAGGGACCAGCTGCGGGCGATCCGCAATACAACAACCCGATGCTAAACCAAACCGACATATGGACTGGCGCAGGATTTTACGATTTCACATTTCAGTACGTGCGAGACTTCCAGGAGGCACTGACTGCGGCTGGTGTACTTGGCTACCAGTCTGAGTTTTACCCATACGGCGATCATGATTGGCATACATGGCCTGATATCTTGTGGGTTTGGTTGAAATACGGTCTGTGGAAAGACAAGGTTGGGCCGATCAAAGGTATTTACTGATGTTTGCGCGTCTACGCTTCTAAATTGCCAAATTGCATAAGTGCCAATTCTTTCGGTGCTCGCAAACATGTCAATATAGTTCTCGGGTTGTATAGCTTCACGTGCCATTGCTCAAGCACAAGCTCGAGTTTACGCCCCATATCCGTCTAAAGCAAGATTATTCCCCTTTGATTCTCTTCATCCATGTCCCTGCGTAAGGCCGCACTACCCTACGAAAATCTACGCCGCTCCCGCTGCGACATTGTTATTTCCAGTGTTGAAATCCTCCGACGATCAAAATAGAGTAGATCTCTGAGCCCTTGTCGGTGTAATGCCTGCGCAACTCCGATTGAGGGTATCAATGGAAGCAGGGAGTTTTATTAGCCTGAATCCCATTGGGCATTCTTGGAAGATATCGGAGTGCTTCCCATATCGCACCATAGCACATGAGGTCGTCTTCCGATGCCTTAAGACCAGCCATCCGATCCACGTCATTTTTGGCATAGGGGTGGGGGTAGTCCCCGGAACACTGCTTTGGAGTAAACAATGCGCGTCTTGTAGCCAATTTGGACCATCAAATTCAGTAGAGGTTAACCACTCATCAGACATGTCTGAAAACAGCAATGCGAGAATCCTGCGGAGTCATACCCGTAATTGGGCGCACAGGAGGTGCATTTTTGGCGTGTTGCGGCGGACGGGAGTTTCTACTGAAAAGGGCAAAAAGGGCAACTTCGAGATCCATTCTTTACCCCACCCTTTGTACCCTTGACTGCTTTCCTTAACTCCACAAGGTCAAATTGTTCGTCTGACATAAAATGGCCCGGAAAGAAGCCACTGCCTCTTCCGGGAGGACCTTCTCTTACATATCAAGAAACTTTGCTGTGAATAATCTTTTCCATCACAAACTACATATTCATCATGGCACCCTCACTTCATCCCCTCCTCGACAACGGCCTCACCAAAGGCAGCGACAGCTTCTCCGGCGGTACACTGCGATGCCGTTGCTCGAACAACAAGGTTGAAGTCAAACTGGACGGCAACGTGCTTCATAACCATGCCTGCGGCTGCTCCCAGTGCTGGAAGCCTTCCGGAGCGGTTTTCTCAGTCGTCGGCGTCATCCCCGATGACAAAGTCAAAGTAATAGCAAACGAAAACAAGCTGGAAGTCGTCAACAAGGACGCTACTATTCTACGAAACGCATGCAAAGAGTGTGGTGTTCACATGTACGGACCTATCCACAAGGATCACCCATTCAAGGGCCTCACCTTCGTCCATGCGGAACTGTCGGACGAGAAGGGGTGGCAGGAGCCGCAGTTTGCAGCATTCGTGTCGTCGATCATCGAGCAGGGATACGATCCGAAGAGCATGGGTGATGTGAGGTCGAAGCTGAAGTCTGTTGGTCTCGAGCCGTACGATTGTTTGAGCCCAGCACTCATGGATGCCATGGCGACTTGGACGGCACAGAAATCGGGCGTGTTGAAGGCCAACATTTAATTGCAGCAGTGCTAGAGCATTAGTAGTGATGTTCTCGAAGAGTTGAACGTACGACCTTTGATGCCGATTGATTTTTGTAAGTATAAACGGAGAGATTGAGACGCGCGTCTTTGCAAACGCACTCTTGTTCGATCCAACACATGACAACTACCCACTTTCAATGCATCTTATTGTGTCGCGTGACGCCTTTGTACTGCTTGCCAAATTCGGATCCCGCGGTGACCAATAGAAGAGAAGTACATTGGACGAGTAACAGAGGTACGCAAGCATCGATTTGATATTAAAGATACTTATAGCTTCGCAGAACCTGACCCCCTTTCAGCCCGGAGCATCGCTTTAATTTCTTCACCAACTGAGTCCCTGTTGCTGGTGAATGTCCCTGGTCCACGTGGGCCTGGGTCGTTGAGCAGAAAGACCTGGCGCCATTCCTTTGCGATTTCCAAAATCGTGCCCGGAGGGTATTTCTCTTTCTCAGTGGCCACAGCCATCATCCCTCTTGCAATTTCCTCTGGCATCACCACGTAGTCTGTCTCTCTGTTGAGGAATTTCATGGCGTTCGGGTGATCCAGGAATAGCGGGCTGAGAGTGACACCTGGGGCGACACCAACTACTCGGATGCCTGCCCACTCCTGAAGCGGAGCCATGGCTCGGGTGAAGCTACTGATCCCATGCTTGGAGCACTGGTAAAGTGGTGTCGTGATACTCGATTTCTGCGCACCAATACTGGAGATGTGCAATATGATACCGGGTTGGTCGGCTTGCAACATCTTTCGGATCGCGATGCGCATCATCTTGATTGGTGCTAGCAAGTTGATATCGAGAAGAGTGTAGTGGCCATCTTTATCTTTGTCGTTCCAGAAGTTGTTGAATGACTGAGTCCTCATCAGTACGAAATTCTACTCTTTAATCCGATGACTTACCGGCTCGTAAACACCAGCTCCTGGACAGACGAGATAAGGCGTTCCACCAATCTCGCGCTTGTACACATCAAAGACTGCCTCAAGCTCTTTCCAGTCGGCGACGCTGGCCTTGTAGAAGTAGACTTTTGTGGGGCCATTCTTTGGTAGAGAGTCCATCCACGCCTGGCAATCATGGCGGACCCTGAGGTCCATTATTAGGACATGGCATCCTGCATCGTATAGCTTTTTCGCAAATTCAAAGCAGATACCTTTACAAATTTTTTATTAGGATATGATTTAGGTCCTGCAGAGAAAGAAAACAACTTACCTCCACCAGCCCCAGTAACAATCGCCCCCTTTCCTCGAAGCTCAGTGGGAGACATTATCGGTTCGTCGAATTGCCCTTTTGCTGGAAAGGGAAGTGGAATTTGATCGAGAATGAGAGAATGCCTGACTTAAATTATGTACGATAGAATACCCGAGACTGGGAAAGGTGGAGGCCGGCGGGTGGTCTTGATGGACCTCGACTGTTTGGACGAATCGCCGGATGCCGATCTTCCGTCAGCCTGCATGGGGACGAGCCTCCACATCTGTAGCAGCATCATGGCTTGGCTTTGATGCTCACATGTTCAATTATTGACTGGAAAAAGAACCGTAGCTTTTTTCCTCTATAGGATATCAAAATTTTGCTCTAAAATGGGCGAAGAGCCTTACTTTCACGTGCCCGCAGGTGAGGTGGCGGGGGTCAAGATAATTGACAACACAACGAGGATATCGAAGCTTGCGTCATCCTTTACTCTCAAGCCACCTGTGGAAGGCTTCGATTATTTCATGAATTCTCCATCTTGGACGTTCTTGATTGAGAGCCCTTCCGGCAAGAAGGCACTGTTCGATCTCGGAGTACCGAAGGATTGGGCGGATATGTCACCACTTATCACCGGTATGATCAAACAATATGATTGGGATATCAATGTCGAGAAAGATATGGCAGATGTATTAAAGGAACACGGAGTTTTGCTTGATGATATTGGCAGCATAATCTGGAGGTAAAGGCGGTCTTTGGAGTACGGAGCGTAAACCGTCTGACGCAGCCATCCAGCCACTTTCACTGGGACCATATCGGAGATTGTTCCACGTTCCCTTCATCTACCGACCTGGTAGTGGGACCAGGCTTCAAAGTTGCACTTCTCCCGGGGTATCCTGCCAAAGAAGATTCTCCAGTCAGAGAGAAAGACTTCAAGTAACCTTACGCCACAAACAGCCATCGGCCGAACGCTAATACTTAGCAGGGGACGGAAGGTGGTAGAAGTTGATTTCGAAACTCAGCAGACCGTGAAGCTCGGAGATATGGAAGCAATCGACTTCTTCGGCGACGGCTCCTTTTATCTTCTTGACACCCCCGGCCATGCGATCGGTCATCTTGCTGGCCTCGCTCGCACTTCGAAGAACCCCGACACTTTCATCTTCATGGGTGGCGACCTCTGCCATCACGCTGGTGAAATGCGGCCATCGAAGTATCTACCAATTCCCGCTGAAATATTACCACACCCTTGGATTCAGCATGCACAGAAGCCTTGCCCGGGAGCCCTCCTTGAAAATCTACAAAAGTCCAGAGGCCGAGCTGTGGATGAGCCCATCTATGATCCTGTAATGGGTCACTCAATGGAAGAGACGATCGAAACCATCAAGAAAGCGCAAGAGGCAGATGGGAAGGACAATATCTTCTTTATATTTGCCCATGACGACTCCCTCTATGGAGAAGTGGATCTCTTTCCATTGTCGGCAAATCAATGGAAGCAGAAGGGATGGCGACAGAAGCTTATGTGGAAGTTTTTAAAAGACTTCAAACAGGCCCTGGAATTGCAACAATGACGTATTTCGGCTTCTGAAATTTACAATTTGTACAATACATTACTTCGGAACGTCTCCCGCAAGTGTGATGCGATGCATCAAACGCTTGTAACCGTAATAATCGTTTATTGGGTAGTGCTTTACGTCTGTCAGTCGAGACTCCGTTATAGACACTTGCTTTAACATACCTGAACGCAGCGATTGTCCCAAAAGGCAATGGTCCCGGGCTTCCACCGAAGGCGACATGTGAACTCTGGCTTAATTTGATGCTGGAAGAGATACTGTAGCAGTGGAGCGCTCTCCTCTTCAGTCCAACCCTCAAACTTGGTTGTATGTGCAACGTTGACGTAAAGCGCTTTCCGGCCAGTCTCGGGATGCGTCCTGACGACGGGGTGCCACACTGCATAATCTTTCGTGTCGGCTGATTTGGCAGAGTCCTTGAGTCGGTCCTCGCGAGTGTTGCTGGCGTCCGCTTTCGCGGAACTTTGCAGGCAACGCATACCATCGAGCGTCTTTTTCAGCCCTTCGCTCAAAGAGTCGTAGGCAGCATATTGGTTTGCCCACATAGTATCACCCCCATATGGCGGCAGCTCCCTTGCTAGAAGGATTGATCCCATCGGAGGCTCATCCAGATACGTTGTGTCTGAATGCCATACTCCACCAAAGTTGACCTTCTCATTCTCTTTCTTCAGGATTTGAATGACTTCCGGGCATCCATCAAGGCCTTTCACAAACGGATATTCAACCGGCTTTCCAAACTTTGCAGAGAAGTCCAAGAATTCTTGCGGACTCAGGTTCTGGTCGCGGAAGAAGATGACGCCGGTATCAAGGAAGACTTTGCGGATCTCGTCTGCTGTGGCCTGGTCGAGGTTGCGTAGATCGACTCCGCTGATTTCTGCACCACAACCTCCTGCCACTCTCTCGAACTGGACCGAGTTTTCCTCTCGATGAGGCATGTTGAATATAAATATCCCTTATGGCCTGTGCCTGACGCGTGACTGCTGTGACGGTCAATTCATTCACAAGCCCTTTCCACTCCTGAGGCTACAGAAGCTTTCACCGGCCTTGCGCGGGAATAAACGCTCTTTAAATAATACAACTTATTGGAATTGAACGTATAGAGTCTCTAGTGGTGCTTCTGAGGATTCCTAAATCGGAGTGACGCGTGCACTCCACTGGATTTGAGGCCTCGGATCCTCGGAGACGAGGAGAAACGAGCCATTCATGTATCTCCCCGCACCCGCTATCGGCAGGATCACGGACGTCACAGGTCTCGTGCGGCATCTTTGTGGGACGACTTGAACGATTTCTTGAGTGGATAGACTAAGCTTTGTTGCCGCGCGGACCGTAACCTTCCTAATGTATTTGCAGCCTAACATTGTGCTGTGGGGTACTTCTACAAATTTCTACGGATATAAGATGGGTCTAATTTTTGTCTCTGAGAACACGGAGCAATGGATACGTTCAAAAAGTCAGCTTGAATTACTCAGGACATCTTTGGTCTCTGTTCTTCTCCAGTGATTTGATCATTCTCGAGATGCTCCGCGACATTGACGCCTTTCTCTCCATCCTGAGCCTCCAAAGTATTGGCATCGTGTAGTTTGACGGCAACCTATATAACAATTTAGTATTATGATATCGCATTGAATGAGAGCATCGCTCACCTTGTCGCCAAAGAGTGCAGCAACTTCCTCCAATGGTACGTTCGCTGTCTCGGGGAACTTGAAGTACACGACGATTATGAAGATGGCGTCCGTGAAGACAAAGATCAGGAAATATCGCCAACTGATCGCGGCAATAGCGATTGGAGTGACTTGGACCCTGTAATTCTTTAGCGGATACCCTTGGATTTTGCTCCGGAAGTGGCTTTACAGCATGATAATGATTGCATTGAGCATGGCGAAACCAAATGCCAGCCCAGTTGCGCGAATCTCCATAGGCTACAGAAGTTAGCGGATCATCACTTGTAGCGGAACAAGTGTACTAACAAGGATTTCGGGAGTGTATGCATAGCCAAAGCTGTTCAAGATCCATGCATACCCAACGAGGTACACAAACATAGACCAGAGTGCCAAGTCGCCAAGTATCTTGTCGGTATTGCCAGAGTGTTCGTACCGAGCCCAGAATGCCACAAGCATGATGCTACCCACCAAGACGCCGGACATGGAGATGAAGAAAGACTTCCGTCTACCGATCTTGTCAAAGAAGAAAGCGCCGCCGCAGGAGAATATCACACCAAGGGAGCCCCAGACTCCAACAAGCACCAAGGGGATCTTGCCCGAGATTCCCAGTGACTGGTATAGAATAACCTGGTAATTCTGAAGCGGAATGATGGCTGTTAGCTGCTGGAACATGAAGAAGAAGAGAATGATGAGCAATCTCTTCCGGTATGATGGGCGTTTCATGATCGAGATGATGCCGAGCTGCGGATTTTCTTGTTCTAGTCGGATCTGTGCTTCGATCTGATTGAACTCGCGTCTGTAGAAGGGTACTTCTTCGTCATCCTCGCTCTCGTTTGAGTTGGTGCCGTGGAGTTTCTCGAGAACTCGAAGGGCTTCTTCGTGTCGTTGCTGGACTACGAGCCACCTGGGTGACTCCGGCATCCAAATTGAGCCCAGCAACATAATAGCGGCACAGAGAAGCTGGAGACCGATAAAAAGCCGCCATTTCAATTGCCCACTCTTAATATATGAAAATCCGAGGCCCATCCATTCTGTGAGGGAGTAGGAGACGTTGATATTGATGCTGTTATTCGTCAGTGCTGTTCAGCATTACAAAAAGTGGTTGCTGCGTCCTCTCACTTGTAAAGCCCTCCGACACGTCCTCGAACGTGAGGTGGCGACACCTCGCTTGCGTACAAAGGACACAAAGCAACGATAATGCCACAGGCGATGCCTCCAATTGCTCTCCCCGCTAACAGGACACCCAAAGATTTGGCGCCAGTTTGCAGCCCAGCGCCCAATATCGATATGACAGAAGCGAAGCGAACAACATTGAGACGTCCGAATTTGTCTGGCAGCCAAATATTCAGGAGACTCCCGACGAAGTTGCCCGCGTAGTATGCGGACCCAAGGGCGCCGAGTGTGGTAGCATTGAAGTTGAAATACTCGATGAATTCCGGATAGCCGATAATGCTGGTTGTCAATCCCGAATCATAGCCGTAGAAGAAGGCTCCAAAGGAGCAATAGATAATACAAAGAAGATTATATCTATTCATCGTGAGCATGTATCTATTGCAGCCATGCAGCAGTGCAAACGGTTCATAGAACGAGTGGAATCATGAGTACTTTGCAAACGTGGGGACTTAAGACTGATCTTCGCATGCGCGTAAGTTTCTCCAGTGGATATACATTTGTGCTGGGTCAGGAACGCCATGTGGTTGTCCATTGGTCGCTGCATGTCGGTTGTATTGATTGAGTCGCACGTTGCATGCATGTGGTCCTCTCATAGTGCTGGAAAACAACGAGTGGGTCTCGCGGGGAAATCTGGGGTTAGTTCCCATGGGTATTGCGGAGTGAGTTGACGAGAAAGCCATAAAGAGTATTGTTTTGGCACGGCCCGGTTCGGCCCACAGCGGTACTCGAAGAACACACCCGTTCGTGCGAGTCAGTGTTACATTTTTGACAGGAAATCTGTGTATTTCAAAGAGACTTGGTTTGCTGAGTTCCTTAGTCTAGACTTAATGAAATAGTTCGACGTCTTTTCCACTGATATATTCTCCCGTGCCGATTAGAAAGGAATAAGAAATGAGCACAAGACAGCGATATAAATGCGCAAAACTGATAGGATTGAGGAGAATGGTATGGACAAGGTCTCATGTACACGCGGGTAAATGACGAACTCAAATGAGAACCGATGATGCCTTTGAGTCGCGACAACGCCGCCTCAGTAGTGTAGTCGCGTAAGTGCCGACTCTCTCCTGGCCGATTTGCTGAATGCAACGGTGCGGATGCCCAAGTGACCTAACAATGTTCGTGACGGTCGACTGGAATGTCGACGTCTCTGCCTCTCTCAAGAGGAACGCGTCCCTGGCGTTCGTCTCGAAGAAAGCTAAAATACGCTCAACGACGCTTGCACAATTGTAGTCTAGTCATACCTATCCTACACGTGACGCTAAATTTTAAAGGAGACAGGGGCTTTTCTCTCCGAGAATACCAACCTCATTTAAGAACCCGTTTTCATTATTGATAGTGGGTATGACAGTCAAGGATTTCTATCATGAGTGGCAGGCCATGCCCGATTCCCCTCAGTTGGATCACTTTCTCCGCCACCACAGGCCCTCGGCAACTAATGCACCCCGCAACATCGTATCTATTGAGGTGCAATTGTGGAGAGCTGCGCCATGAGCGTTGCTAGAAATGATTATCGAGAACTACTAATAAGCTGCAAGATCTCTCAAAGAATACTCCGTACAGTAAGCTCTAACCACATGAAGTCCTGAACGTCGATCACTATTTCTTTTCTTGAAACTTACATCTCATCTCCTGGGCATGACTTCTGAATCGAGCACAGTAAATGGGACTGGCCATCCTGGCATTCGTGATCTTGGTGAGGCCTACGATGAGTTCAAAGAGCAAGGTTGGACAGTGATACCCAACGTTCTGGATGAAGACCGCACGAAGGAAGTTTTAGACCACCTGTGGGCGGCCGCAGGGGAGAGCGAACGACGCGGTGAATCGACATACATGCCTCGGCTGGATCCAAACAATTCGAATGTCCGTGTATTTTATCTGATGGAGCTCGATGGGATCTTTCGCGAGCTGATATCCCATCCCGTCGCAGTGGACATTGTGAGCCGCATCCTTGGGGAGGAGTTCCTGATTAGTAATTTCACAGCCAACATTGCACGACCTGGAAGCAAGAGCATGGGTCTGCACTCTGACCAAAGTCTGCAATGTCCAGATCCATGGACAGCCACGTGGAGTCTGAATTGCATATGGGCACTACATGACGTATACAAAGAGAACGGCGGTAAAAGGCACTTGAATACCCTTTACAAAACGAACTTGTGCTGACTTTTGGAGCGACTATGTATATTCCGGGATCGCATAAATGGGTTACGGTCGCGGATGTCCCTGACGATGCAGAAAAGATGCTCCGGCCATTTGAAGCAAAAGCTGGGTCCATAATCGTCATGGACGGCCGGTTATGGCATACGAGTGGGAGCAATGTGACCAAGGATCGTGACAGAGCCCTATTATTCGGAGCATACAACGCACCTTGGATGAGAGGTCAGATCAACTGGAACGCAGGCCTCAGCGAAGCATCAAAGAGCCAGTGCAGTGAGCAGCTTAAAGAGTGGCTAGGATTGAACGTAAAGGCAAACAGCGGGAAAGTGAAAGGCGTTAATCGCGTCTACCAGAAAGGAGTGGCATATTAATGCACGATGTAGATGACACGACTGTTGTGGCCCTTGCAGACATTAAATTATTATTGAGGCCCATAACAGCGAATATCAGCATGATCATATATTTGGATCGTCGACGCATTTACCCGTACAGAAGTGGTTAGTGGTGGATCGAGGGGTTTTATGGATAAGCACGAGCACGGGGTCCTTCGGGATATAAAAAGGATCTGCACCCTGTGCTCTGGTCCCGCAGTATGTAAGCCGACAATAAAACATGATGAACGCTGCGCCATTTACAGTCCGCTAATGGAACTTTTGCCTTTCAAGTGCAAGTGTAGTGCCATGGCGCGCTACTGTAATGCAGTGGTCCGTCCGTTTTCTTTTGAG
This sequence comes from Rhizodiscina lignyota, assembly GCA_010015805.1. Taxonomy (NCBI): domain Eukaryota; kingdom Fungi; phylum Ascomycota; class Dothideomycetes; order Aulographales; family Rhizodiscinaceae; genus Rhizodiscina; species Rhizodiscina lignyota. The sequence continues at coordinate 39,081 of ML978137.1, forward strand.
TAACATGGGAACGCCTCGCCCGACCCCATGTTCTAGTTGAAGAGTTGTTCTTTACGACGTGCACGTCATATGCACAGTCGACCCGCCTAATTTCGATAATGGTGAGATCTACCCTTCTGTTTGATAATCTGTGGATCACTAGATCAAGGATGCCCTCCCCTGGGGCCACAAGCGACTGGTTGGATTTCTACAAAAACTTCAAATGCACTCCACGTCCTTGTCGTTGTTTGCTCTCCATCATAAGACCTCTCAACCTTTTTCTTCTCTTGCTAAATCACAATCGCTTAAGCTAACTTTCGTTTCGTTTTTCGTCTTTTATACCTTCGAGGCTCGCCTTAGCGCGAATTCATCCTAAATCATAATATCTCCTCCGTGCGTTTCGCTGGATTGTCAAGCTATTCAATTAATTTCCCCACCCTTTCGAAAATGTTGAATCTTTTATACATCATGCGATCTATGCATTTATTTATTGCGTTATCTACTATAATTGCATACTCTTCGGCGGTTGTTACAACGGGTGCAAGCGGCAATGGCGTGGGAGTGAGACTGGAAATTCGTACTCTCCAGCAAGACCCCGCCTCGTGGAATATTTACTTGCTTGCGCTTTCATCGATGCAAAATGTTTCGCAGTCTGACCTCGAGTCATACTATCAGATTGCAAGTAATGCCTCCCGCCCCAAAGCTTTGATTAGTGAAACTTTGATTATCACATAAGCTCACATCTCTATTTACAGGAATCCATGGATATCCAAGTGGAGCATACGATGGAGTTACAGGAGTTACACCAAGTAGTCCTTCTCAGTATGAGGGCTACTGTCCGCATAGGTCCGTTTACTTTGGAACATGGCATCGTTGCTATGTTGCATTGTTTGAGCAAATACTACAGCAGCATGCATTGCAGGCAGCGAACAGTTTCCCTGCCGGGGCGGAAAAGGACAAATACGTCGATGCTGCCACGAATTTGAGATCTGCATATTGGGACTGGACAAACTCGAGCGATGGGGGCACTGCCTTCCCTACTGTCTTCACGGATGCTACAGTGGAAGTCACCACGGTCCAGGCAAACAAAATAGTAAATGTCACCATGCCGAATCCATTACTTCTGTATCGCTTTCATCCAAACCCCGGCAAGTTCGACGAATCATATGTACGGTTATACCATATCAAACCTCATACAAGTTCACTTACTGTACTTAGTACGACCAATGGGCGACCACGTTACGATCGCCTACAAATTATAATGCCAACACTCAGAGCCAAGAAAGCGTCTCTCGAAGTACCATCGATGAATATCGCACTTCACAGCGCGATCGACTATACAAAGTTCTTACAAACAATACCGCGTCATACAACGTATTCGGCAATGAGCTTTGGTGTGGCGATTCATGTGGTGCAGATCGAGATAATATTGAATCGATCCACGACAACATCCATGTTTGGGTGGGAGGCCAAAACGTCCCCGGCCATATGACGGATTTGGGTGTTGCTGCATACGATGCAACATTCTGGCTACACCATACGTATGGAAAACACCCTACAAGTTTGACAGACGATCTTACATTTGGTTTAGGATGATTGATCGCGCCTTTTCACTCTGGCAAGCTTTGCATCCAGATGAGTGGTTCGAGCCGCAGACCCAGCAGGTGGGAACGTTTTGGTACAATCCAGGAACTGTCGCGCGTTCAACAGACGAACTGAAGCCATTCAAAAAAGACAGCACAGGCGATTTTTGGACCTCTGATGACGTCCGGGACTGGACCGTTTTCAATTACCGTTATCCGGAATTGCCCCAAGGATATACCACTGCATCAGTCCGCGCCGCAGTCGACAAAGAATATGGCTCCGCCGATGATCCTCCAGCGATTGCTGCTAGTCCGGTACAACTACCTTCTCGAATCCGACGTTCTGCAAACACGGCGGCGCAGTCATACGAATATTTCATCAACGTCCGTGCTAATACTTACGCACTTCGTGAGTCTTACTCTATCTATGCCTTCCTTGGAGAGGCCGGACCGCCTTCAACTTGGATCACAAGCGGAAACACTGTCGGCACTCAGGCTGTTACCATGAGCCGGATGGCGCTTAAAGGCGGTGCACCCCCATCAGTAATGGTCTCTGGCGTTATCCCATTGAGTCGCGCCATCAAGCGGAGAATCGCTAGTGGCGAGCTTAAGTACTCCACAATTGACGATATTAATGGGTATCTAAAGAAGAACCTGAGTTGGAAAGTCCTCGCAGTAAGCTTCTCAGTGCTCTCGACTTGAATAACGCAGAAGCTTACCCAGACGCAGAGCAACGGAACAGTATATAGTGCAAACGATGTGCCGGGTCTTGTAATCTCAGTCGGACAATCGGTCTACAGCAATAGCGATAGTGTGAATGCTGAATCGCTTGGCAGTAAACTGCGGCACATGTACTCTAACATGCTTTCCGACATCACCGAAGGAAAGGAGGGTGGTCTTACTCAGGAACTGGAGGCTGCTTTATGGAAGGGTCACTAGGATTTCATAATACTCTACATGGACAGCATAGTTAATAGCTGAACGCTATGTGTTGAGCCTTTCGTTCTGCTTGGACTCTTCGTCGAATATGTATGTCTTATTCAACGAACAGAAACATGAGTCTAAAAGAATTATCCCAATGAATATATCCAGGTCCGCTGCAATGAAAAGCACAAAATCTCAGAACGCAGCAAGCTCAGACAAAGCTATGATATTATGCGCATTGGAAAAATATGCTCAGCTCTTTCAATGAATTAGAATTGTCAATCTTCGCCTGAGTGCAAGTGAGTCTCGTCGGAAGCAGCCTCTAAGTGGCTCTTGTCGTTGGAAACTTTTCCCACATAGGCATCGGTCGTAGTGGGCTATTTCTACTTCAAAGTAATCTTTAAATCTTTACGGTTACAGAAAAGATGCAAATTACTTACGCTGTTCCGTTCGACAAGGTCGCGTGCGGCAACATTTGCTGTTCAAGTTGGGACAGCCTCAGCAGTGGGACTCGGGGCCACAAAAACCATAGTGGTCTTCAGTTCGTTAGCTCAGGCTTCATGGCGGCGAACAATCGGAAAGATGTCGCTCACCGTGCCGTGATCTTGCAGAAGCTGGCCGAGCACGCTGCCGAGGTATTCCAAGTTGGATTCCATGAATTCCGTACCCACAGTAACAGGTACTGCCTGAGGAGGGAGAGATGATAGCGTCGGGGGTGATAGCGCTCGTTTGCTCTCTGTTGCTGTGGGGCTAGAGTTACCAGGCTCAAACAGCATGGCGGTGGATACGAGAACGAGAAGAACGAGCTTCATGATTCAGCGGAGAGAAGTAGATTAAGTGAGGGTGAACACTGAGAGGACTGTAATGTGGTGAACCAATTATGTGTAAAGAATAAGAGAAGAGGAGAGCGGACGCTCAAACAGCAAGGGAAGCTTATATACGCGGAACTTGCAACTGTGAGCGATGACGTTCATTTGACCAGATACCAAATGAAATACGTATCATCTTGCCTGCCCGCGGCGTTGTGCATACATTGATTCGAAAGACGTTGGAATCTATGACGTTATAGTTTCTTTCCGCGGACCCTGAAACAGCTCGGCGGTTATTGTCTGCGGCACAGGACTATCGGAAATCGGTGGCAAGAAGCACAGTTTATGGGGTTTGGGGTGTCTGGAGGGTATTCTACGGAATATCGGCGACTATGACGGTCATGGAAAACGATTTGGTGCTGGGAGAATGACGGATTGGCTCCTGGATGCAGGCGTTGTGGGGCGCGGCGGTATGTGACATTGATATGAGGCGTAGCATATAACTTGTGTATCATGGGCCCATTAGGGCATCTTGAACCAGGGAGAGATGATGGGATGGAATGTCCTGCGGAATAAGCAAATTGACATAACAAAGAGGATGGAGGATAAGATTCTTTCAATTTGATGACGCATCCACGGATCTAGACTGCTATGCTAGAAACTAAAGGCTTTGGAGCCTGCCATCATTCCTCTCTGACGCCAATGTTAAGCCCGTGGAACTGAATGGTTTGCCATGGCGCGGAACGATCGATACTACCCAGTCCACCACATCCAACTGTGAATTCGATAATCTCATATTGATTAGTTTAGTCGTCATTCGTGGGTATCAGAGCCCCAGCTGCCGGAGTGGGAACTCTTGTCGTCCCATGTGTGCCACGAAACTTGGTGGTGTTCAGCGAATCGAGCTAACATCTACTCTACGCCAACAATGGCGAGTCCCCTTCTCGTTCCCTATTCATCACAAATGAATCTGATCGCAGTGCGTTCAATCTTCCAACAAAGATGCGGCCTTCTCCACCAAGCCGGTAATAATGCCCGTCCACTTGTAAACACCACCCTTATTTCCCTCCTCAATGGCTTCAACGAGAGGCGGGAATGTTGCTCCAGCGTAACCTGTCCAGATACCCGGGGCGAAGACGACATGCTTGAACCACGGCCTCTTATCAAAGCCTTTATGATAGAGGAATTGGCGCTCTAGCATCTTGTACTTGTCGTTAATTTTCCGCACGGCATAATACTGCTTTACTCGAGACCACCACCTCCACCATGGAATAGGGTTCTCGTCAATCTCTTGCTGGAGTTTGGCTGCTTTGGCGTCGAAGGCAGTGGATGCATTATGGAGACGGTTGATAGAAGAGACTAGAGGTGCGAAGTTGAAGGGAGCATTGTCCGGCGTGATTGGGAGAGGTGCAGCAAGATCAGCCTCTGTGGAAAACCCAGCTGCATCAGTGGTGTTGGCAGCCACTTCTTTCAAGCGATCAAGATATGATAAGAGAGCGTCTGCATAGTCGGTCGCATGGAATGGGATGATGGGGGTTTCGGAGATCTTGGCGGCTAGGACGCCAAAGACACGGGCAACTGTTGCATGGTAATGCCAGCCTTTGTCGCCGAATTTGTTCATCCAATCGAATGAATCGTAGTTGGAATGGTAGTGATAGACGGCGTCGCCAGGGCTGGTATCAAAACCCAGATCAACACAGGGAATGCCTGCAAAGTCTTGGAAAGCAGTAAAGTCGCTTCCAGAACCCATCGTCCTGATTTGTTTGTCCCAAAGATCGTACACAGTTTGACCCTTCTTCGTCTGGTTGGCAGAGAGGATCATTTTCGTCGTGTCGATGAGTGCTTGGTTGAGGAGGGGTGCTGCAGAAGCCTTGAAATGAGTTCCATCGGCGCCAACGTCGACATTCAAATAAGCAACTGCAGTCTTGCCCAGCCATTGCACGTAGTCCTCGACCCATTCAGTGCTTCCAAGAAGTCCGTATTCTTCTCCATCCCAACTCGCAAATACAATCGTACGGAGAGGTTTCCAACCTTTGGAGACAGCGACTCCAAAAGATCGCACGACCTCATTCAGTGCAGCAGACCCGCTATTTGGATCAGCTGCACCTCCAGCGATCCATGCGTCGCGGTGGTTCCCCAGGATAACAACTTCGTCTTGGAGCGTTCCGTTGATGAAGCCGATGACGTCCCATTGAGGGGTGATGACGTACTCTTGCTCATTGAAAAGATTTAAGGCGACATTGTCAGGCGTTGGGCCAATATTGTATTTGACCCCCTTGTATCCAAGACCGCCAGTCTTCCAGGACTTCCCAAGAGAGGAGGCCTTGGGGCCATGTCCGTTGAGGGCTTTAAGAATCGGCAGAGCATCAAGATATGATATTGGAACAGACGGAATAGAAGGTGTAGAGTGGTTCGCATTCACACGTGGGCATCCTGGTTTAGATGGCCAGCCAGGAGTTGTGGGATCGCCAGGAGCGATACCTTGGAAATCTGTCAGTGAAAGAAGATTATCAGGGGTTATCAGGATCATACTTAAAAATTGTACGCTGCCTCTCTGCACACTGCTGGGATTCCTGGCCGGCCCCTTGGGATATGGCTCGTATCCATCCTCCTCTGTGATGCTATCATCACCAGGGTCGCTATAGATGACAGCACCGACCATGCCAAGCTCTTGTGCGCGTTTGATCTTCAATCCTCTAAAGATTTCACCGTACTTGACAACCGCAATCTTGCCCTTGAGGCTCACATTTGCAGCCTGGAGGTCTTCGAAGTCCTGGAAGGTTCCATAATTGCAAAAGACGTACGACGCAGTCACATTCCCACTGGCGCTATAGCCATGAAAAGTAGGAATGCGGTCCTTCAGCCCGCTGGTGTGGTCTTCCTCAAGGACGTCCTCTTCTAGGCTCGCTTCATATTTGACCTTCCATGACGCCTTGGTCTCGACATCATCCTCTTTCGACTTGCTCTCCTTCTCTAAGAGTGCTAGTCGGTGTCCAAGAGGATAATTGGTGTAGATATCATAAGCAACGATCTCTGCGTGATTTACACCGAACTCCGTCCATTTATCTCTCGTCCATTCGGCTTGGCTCAGATTTTTTCCAGCCAAGTGCGGACCTGCAGTGTAATATGCGCTCCACTCCTTTGCCTTCTCCTCGGTTGGCGTCTCAGCCAGTATATCAATCAACTCGTCATATGTCAGCCCATCATCTGCTTGTGCCTTCAACGACAACGCAGTATTGTCATTGTTTCGAAAGAAGGGGTGCTTCGATAAGCAGAATTTCGAGTGTCTGTGGTTGTGGCGCCGCAGGTCTTCGCAATCGGGTATCACAAACAGGAGGAGGAGAAAAACCACAATCGCAATCAACAGCACGGCGGAGAGGAGGAATGTACAGAATCGGCGAAGCGTCTGATGGGGATACCGCCGCCTTGGTTGCTCGACGCGAACGACGGCAAGTAATGGGGTGCGTTCGCCCGACATTATCGTGTACTGAAATGGAGATACAATATGTGAATCAAGTCTTTGCCATTTGATGATATGAGCAAAGCCAGCTGCTCTCGTGGTGGAGTGACGGAATTAATGGACTCATGCCGTGCTGCCGACCAAGCAACCAGCCCCCTCCTTGTCCCTCAAGGTCAGACCTCGAATCAAGATACGTCACGTGGCTTGGCACGCTAACGCGAATTCAATCTCGTCCATCTCAAACTTTATTCTAACCTTCTTATGTCATCGTTCATCTCATCTTCTTTGCGAGACTTGAACCTTTGCTTCATATGGAGTGCAAGGAGCCAGATGTTATGGATGGAAGTTGCACATTTTAACAGACATTATCGGTATCGTACCGGCCATGACATCTGAGCGAAGATCTTCCGAGCGAGCAAGCCCACCCTGGTCCCAAGTTGGAGAGGAGTGTACATACAACATTACACGCGCAATTGATGGCGTTCCCTTTCTCATTACCCCGTTCTCTTATCAGAATGACCCTACCCTCAATTTTCCCTGAGGACAGCCTCGATGACACTAAAATTGCCACCATCGCAAGATATAATCTGCATAATCTCAAACCCTCCTTGGTCCAACAGTGAGCGCCATTGCATTTCCGCTCTCTCCTTACCTGCAATGGTCATCATATTCATGTCCCGCAAACAGAAACCAGCGCTCGGGTTCCGATTTGGAAGTACAAGATCGCAGATGAGCAGCTTCGAATGAGAGTGTCCACGCATTGCCGGCTTCAAGTTTTCGAGAATCGCCAAGCAAGCGTTGTCTGGCCAGTCATGAAAAATCCACTTCAAGAGGTAGCTCGAGCCTTCATTTTGATTAGCAAGCGCTCCGTACGTTTAGAATTGACATTGAGCATCTACGCACCTTTGACTGGTTGCACTTCCTTGAAGAAGTCATACGGCATCAACTTCGCATCTGGCTCAGGCACCACTGTCCCTGCTTCCAGCACACTCTTTAAATCTTGCAGCACGATCTTACCCTTCATCTCAGGATGATGCTTCAGCACTTCCTTCTCTACATTCCCTCTCCCACCTCCAACATCGACGTACATTATACCGTCTTCATTGGGCGTAAGCTTCTCGAACGGGTATGCGTCGACTAGAGCCTGTAATCCCAACAACCCCTGGATACTCATGGCCTCCTGTAGCAGCCTTCCGCGCCACGGGATTCTCTCGAAGATGTCCCATGCACTCTCGTCCTTCGCACCGTGTGCGAATGTGAACGGGCAATTCTTCCCATCTTCGGGACTCTTGAATCCGAACTCATTGAAGTAGTATCCCGCTGCTCCGGTCTGTGCATTCAGCATGTTATCGAAATTGTGCACGATCCCTGCTTTTGTTGGCCCTTGATTGGCGAATCGCGAGAATTCCGTATGACCGTACGATAATGTGCCAGATGCCGACTCACTCTCGACAAGTATATTATAGGCGGCAAGGAGTCTCGCGATGCGAAGGACGAATTCTTCTTCCGCGTTGCATGCCTTTGCAATATCCGAGATGGTAATCACAGATCCATCTAGCGGTAAGGTATCCAAGAGCTTCATCTCAATGGCGATCCTTGCAGCAGCGTTCAAATGGGGTCGAAAAGTGAACTCCAGGAATCGTTGGGGCAGTGGCGTGGTATTCGCGGCGAGTTTTGCAGAAGTCGCCGAAATCTCCTGGAGCGCCGATAGTTTGTCTTCCGCTGATGCCGCATTCTGATATGTATTGAGAGAATTTTGAATACTTTTCGATAAGTCTGAAAGCAATTCGACTGGTGGATTGAATGGTGGAGGTCCTTGTCGTGCGGCGGGCTGACCTCCACTGTTTCGTTGTGCCATCGTCGACGTGGCGCTCTTCCTCCTGCAGGAGTTGCTGCGACCAACAGCACAAATTCAATTCGAACGTGGGGATACCGATAATTTTCAGGGAATTTGGAGACGGATTAAATATGTATGTTTTACTCTTATCAATTCAACGATGCGCACTTTGCAGATATTTCAAGGAGAATGATAGCAAAAGAGTTGAATGAGATTAAGGTCAGATAGGAAAAACCCTAGCGAACAATCTCTAAGATGTCTTTACCTTCTTATATCCTCCCCTCAATCGTCGCAATTAACATCACTCCGTTTGACTCTAGTGCGCATTAGACGCCCAATCCAATGACGTCTAGCGAAGTTCCGAGCATCCCCGCCAACTTTAACGCCGATCCACCAACTCCTAACGCCTCCTTAACCTACTAAGTCGGAGTAGCTGGCGACTCTTTTCAAGAGAGTGGCCCAAACTGGAATACGAAACACTCATGACTGTTCGAAGTCCCTTACGTACGTATGTGCCAAAAAAATATATATATAATATGGCAGCCTGAAAAGATGGATGACTCTCGCAATACGTCAAAGCGGAGCTGAACGGATACTCTATCGCTTGCGACACAGGCGTTACTCTTAGGCAGTCACGAACTTAATCAAGAATTTGTGAAGACCTCTTGCTTTCACGGGTTGGTTTGTATAGGCTTCAATCTCGCGGAGTTCATGAGCGCTTTACCTTTATTTTCGAATAGTTGATGCATCGATTCCCCAAATTTTCGAGCTATCAGTTATACTTTTCCATTGCCCTCTGCACTCTAGCAGAACCGAGCATCACAAAATATGCTAATGGACATCTCCTCATAGCACGTATTGTACGAGGTGCTTGCGATCCAAGCGCTCCATTAGACCTCACCACTATAGAATTACGACAATATACCGCTCAACAGAACACATACCTTCGTCACGACTGGCACTGTGCTAAAAGCGGCCGCTAACTATATAAAGGAAATAATTGATACCTCTCTCCGTTCTGAAAGCTTGAGTGTTGTTAAAATGTGGATCTATTAGCCAGTCCAAAGCCGTGCACTTTTAGCGTAATGTCAGTTGTGACGAAAGGTACGGTATCGGCATCGCTTGCTATTGTAGTTGCTATTGTAGTCGTTACTGAGTCTAGCTTGCTATTGTAGGTCGTTGTTGAATCTACTTGTCTAGCAACCAAACAGGCGTGAAGAATATATGATTTAGACTCTGTGTTTCCATCGTGCTATTGTCACGTCGATCGACTATTGTGTGTCAAAGAGCAAGTGTTCAAGACAGGAATCTCACTATAAAAACTAGTCCATCCATACTCTTCCTCACTTCTTTCATTATATCACGGGCTACACACCACGCACCACAAGCATCATCGTGAATGCACTTGTGCCAGTCCTATATACAACTTCTCACAGCTACATCCTTTGAAACATCACCCTATAATCACCATCCAGGCATATGCCCGATACCAAGAGCAAGAATCGATTGCTCACCGCTATACGAAATACCTTTACCGAAATCAAGAACGACGTCAAGAAGGCGGTAGGGAAGATGTCTCGTAACCAGAACAAGAAGTCGCGCTGTGCGAAGCGCAAGGCCGAAAAGGCGAGGATTAAAGATACCGAAAGGACAATGTAAGGGAATTCCCTAGCTTGTCTCGTCGCTGCCTGTACTGATCCATGAACTGCAGTACCAACCTCGACTACCTGGACACTGTATCAGTACCAGAGCATACCCGAAATGATGAGCCTCAGAAGGACGCTGATAGCGGGGTCAACACACCTCCTCTAGAGCACTCAGAGAACCACGTCGCGTAAGTATCTCAACAAATGCGGAGAGTTTCTCACAATGTGCTAACGAAGCTTCCACGCCATACAGTCCGAAGCAGAACCAAATCTTGAAGCCAAAGGAAAACAACGTCCGTTACTCCAAGAAAGTTGAATAGAGGCCGAAGCCTGTCCCAGGTAGTGAGGAGCAGCACAGCACTTCTAATGACCACAAGAAGAAAATTGCACAGCCTACACAATACCACTTGACAAATCTGCAGCCTGAGTCAATCCACCATATCCCGCAGACGGTTGACGATGATCATGAGGAAGAGCGCAAGAAGCAAGCCATATTTGCAGCGCGTCGAGCTGAGCTTGAGCTGATTGTTGCAAAGCACGAAGAGGCAAAGAAGACAGCGAAGCTTGAGGCTGCCCGCCAGGAGAAAGAACACAACGCCGAGAATTTTCGTCACGAGGCCGAACTACAAGCAGAAAAGCAGGGCCTACTCGGTGGAGCAACATCTGGCAAAGCCCTCTTCGATGAAATGGATCTGGAGGCGGAAAATATCAAGATGCTCCCAAACCGACACCCCTCGAGCGGTAGGAGGAGCTCCAAGGGTAGTCCTCGTCGCGTTGTCTCCACGGCACATTCTGATATCGATTTCCCAACATCTTTCCAATCTATGGTCGACTTGAACTTCTCCAGCTGGAACAATGCCCTCAAGCAGGTTGTGACGACTCCGGCGTCTGCTTCAGAGTCCTCTTCCGACAACATGGAGAATACAGCACATTCTGACACCACGACGCTGTCACCTCCTGTTATTCCTTCAGCTATGAAAGAGATTGATAGTCAAATCTCCGAAGCTGAAGGCCAAGCAATCACGCCCATACCCGTTACTGGGCATGCTAGTTCCCAGGTCGACGAGGATCACTCTCAGAATGCGCAAGATGCTGAAGAACATGATATGGAAGCCCATGGAGATGCAGCGGCAGTGGATTCCCATGGCGCTCAGTCGACCCTTGACAACGAGTTTGAAGTAGAGTCGTCGTCATCTAGCTCATATTCAAAATCAACTGCTGGTGAGCAGGTCGAAGAGCAAGAAGACTCTGACGATACTACTTTGACGCTCGCAAATGGTATTACCGGCAAGAATGACCTTCCGAAGCGCGCTACGAAGATCCAAGATCAGGGGCCTATCCAGGAAACTGACGTGGTAGAAGAAATCTCGAAAACGGCCCTGCATGGCAATGAGCTGCCAAACGTTGAGCATGCGCCTGAAGAGACTCGACCTGGCGACTCTGATGGGCAGACTTTTCCAGCTAATGGGGACATTTTGGAAGGCCACGACAACAATGGCCGCGTTGACAATGACAGCTCGACCAATGAGGGCAAAGCAACTGCTGAAGCGCACAAAGAGCACAAAGAGCACAAAGAAGAAGATGGCACTCACTCGGCCCACTCTTCTACTGCTATTTCAGCTGCAGCTGATTCCGCCAGGAACAATGCTCTGAAGACAAAAGCGATCAAGAACTCTCGAGAGATGTCATCAGCTACAGCAGCAAACCTGGGAACCATGACAAATTCGACAGCGAAACTCCGTGCTGCGTTGCAGATGATTGATTTGGAGGCACGCGAGCATGAACAAGCAGCTCAGAACGACCTCCGGGCCGCGCAGGAGCAGTTGAGAGCAGCTAGGACTTTGCGTGCGGGGCGCATTGCGATTATGAAGACCATGGGTATCGATTCTGCCGAGCCACCGCGTACTCAGGAGTCCGCTGCTGGAAACTCGTCGGCGACGGCACCGCAGGAGTCCGATTCTCAAGCTGTCGTAAATGTTGACTTGATGCTGACTCTTCTCGGTTTTGTGAAAGGAGGAGAAATGCCGATTGGGGATGCCATGGAATCTCTGCAGCAGATGCGCGGTGGTAACTACGGTCCTATGTAGGGACCCTGATTCTCTCGGCGAAACCTCTTCATTTCATGATGTTTCCATTGTTTTTCGACACCATTCAGTTGCGGTGTGCTTTGGCCACCAAATAGTTCATGTTTGGTTCGTTTCGAAGGCGAATATGAGGCGCATTCTGCTTGAAGTTCTGCAATGCAATTGTCTTTTTGGTTTCAATCGTGAGGGAAAATGTGAGTCACAGGCAAAATGGGATCTTACGCGCAGAAAGATCTATTCGGTGGTGGTTGTAGCTTCATTTCGTTTATCGAAGAGTATCGTATCGTCCGCCTGGCGGCCTGATACTCCATAGAGATAATTTTAAGCCCATTTTGCTCAATAATTAATCTGTTTGTATGTTTAATTATGGTCAAGTTCGTACATCTCTTCCGAAAGCGCAGTGGGTGAAGAGTCGGACGCGAAATAGACCCCTTCAGCCAGCTTAACCTCTCGATGTTATTGTTGATCATTATCCTAGCTTTCCTGCCTGAACAGCCAGGTATTAAACTGCACCGTATCCAGACCCTCCGGTATCGAATTCCTCGTCGTTCGCCACTTCCTAGAATATGCTTCAAAGCTACTATGATCTGCTGGTTTCAACGCAAGAGACTTCACTCTCAGCGTCTCGGGGCTGTCCTCACCTTCACAGATGACCCTGGCTTTATGCGCTCTTTCTGCAAATGTACTCGCCCGCGCTTGATCCCCATGCGCGATACTGATCTGGAAAGCGTCGTAGTAGAGCCTGGCATTCAATGCCCCAGCACAGCCGTCGAATTCCTGCTCCAGGACTTGAAGCAGCGAGTAGCAGTCCCTCAGGCTGTCATGTGGGCTGCTCATCATGCGCAAGGGATTCCCGATGGCTTCGTCGAGGCTCTGGATCTGTGTGCGCCGGTTGTCGCTGGCTTGGAGCAAGGAGGGGCGAAGAGTACAACCGCTGCAGGTGCAGAAGAAACCGAAGGCTTCTTTCAGGAAGGCCTGTCGTGTACTTGACGAGCCTCCATGATCGTATGAAATTGTGATCTCTGCTCCGCTTTTGATTGTTCGGATCGCGTGGATGGTTTCGTGTTCTTCGTTGCTGTTCCAGCTGTTGTGAGCGTTCGGGATGCAGCTGTGGTTGATGAAGCACACTGTTGGGTAGACGCCGCCGATGGGCGACCTGGATCCACACGGCAGAGCATTCGTCTTGAAGATGCCGCTAAATGGATACTTTCCTGGGAAGTTGTTGTGAAGGCTCAGGAACTGGCGCTGCGACGATTTCGACATGGCTTTCAGCTTCGCCACGAGGAACGTTTCCAACTCTTCGCGTGACTTGGCTCGGACTGTGAGAAGCGGCTTCTCACACAGGATGCGGGTGCCACTGGATATGTTGAAGCGGGCGACGAGGCCTTTACCTCTCCCAGGGATGTCTTTAATTTCGAAGAGCGGGATCTCGAGTTCCTTGAGGGGATCGGTGCCGTCGATGAAATGAGCGATACTGGTGGGCATCTCGGATCCGTCTAGCTGTGCGTGGGTTTTAAGCGTTATCGAGGAGCAGCAACGGTGGGCAAGAAGGGCATGACGAACCTGCTCATAAGACCTAATTGATTCATGGACTTTTCTCCAGTCATAGATACCAAATTGGTCGGCGCCCTCGTTCCAGTACTTAACGCGGGAACCGAAATGGACCCGTGCAACACGTGTAACAGTATAAATATAGCGTTCTACTCCTGAGGCCGTTGCGATTGCCCCTGAGACCTTCGAACTAAAACGCAGAAATTTGTGGCCCTCAAAGGGAAGCTTGGGATGTTCGCCTGCTTTGAAGTTGATGTAATTCGGTTTTATCTCGACCTGGATATCATCTTTGTAATATTCTTTGATGAAGTCGATAAATCGTCCCCAGTTGTGTCTGTCAACGACCCCTTTAGACAGAGGAGGATCCATATCGAACCCGGCGTCAATTCCCATAGCTGCACTTTGCAATTGAAATCACGCAAGCAGAAGTAACTGGTTGAAGTCTGATGAGATCGTCAGTGCGAGAAAACATGCGAGAGGCGGTGAGTTGATAATGTATTGTGTCTAACTAATTTATGTCGTGTAACAGCAACTCAACCAATGACTCAATGACACAAAGCTAGCTGTAATGTAGGCTTCAGTCTCGTGATGATCAGTTTCCAAGCAAGAAGGCTGCGGCTCTTACGCCCTCATCAGTGTCCCCTAAAACGATGGAGGCGGACGTGGCCGGCTAATTATACCATTGGCATGGTGTTCACGGCGAGGCACAACGACGGGCACAGCGACAACGGGAACAGCCACCGCGAGGTATGACAAGCGCAGTGCGACACCAACGGTCGGCCTCTAATTATCTCTATTTGCCTGTCTGCTCGACCATTGCGCCGAAAGTGCGACGAAGACCAACCCTCTCAGGATTAATGATACAGCAACAGGAAGCGAAGCTCGTGCGAGCTTGCCTCAGACCGATCCAAAGCTCCATCCTTTGTGCGGCAGTCTCATAAAGATAGCCGTAATTTAGTAGAAGAGTATATTCAAAACGACTTTTAATAATATAAACGAAACGATTAATAGTACGATCTAAAGCGTGAGATTTTCCTAGTACGGAGTAGTACTCTATAGATAAATAGGCGAAAAATAGTACTAAATTAGTTAAGACTCTATAGACTTAGGGTGGGGAGAGAATTAAGGTACCTAAACCGTGAATCCATCTCGCTGTATAGGGATTCTCGTTGCGTAGGGACGTCTATTACTATTTACAATTGAACGGAGATACGATACAGCCACACTGGGTTTGAATTTAGTTGACAAAGCCCAAACTTCATGCTTGTGGTAGATAGAGACAATACAGGAATCATGTAGATCAAAGTGCCTTATCACCCCTGTTTTTCGTCGACATGCATTTCCTGAGCTGATGGCACTCCCTGAGGCGATGGCAATTCGACAGGCTCTGGAATGTCTCCTTCCATTTCGTACTTTTTCTGGACTGTTGAGTTCAGACACTGTCTTCGGCTGTCAGGCATCGTTAGCAGCCACCCTTAAGCTTTCTAGATGAATTCCATCGTCTTGCTAACCTGATGTAACTCCTGCACGGCTGCCGAGTCGAGTTCAGAACGTGGTTCCAGATCGGTCTTCAGTGCTCGCGCAGTTTGTGTTCCATCCAGCTCGGGCTTATCACCAAAGCCTTGTGTGTCTTTTTTCCTGGCTTGCCTGCGTTTTCGCAGCCAGAATACGACGAGGGCAAGGAAAAGTGCTGCACCGACAACACCTCCAACTACACCACCTGTGATTGCGCCGGTATGATTGCTGCCAGTATGATTGCCGATGGTATGGTTGCCGGTGGTGTTGTGGCCGCTTGAGACGTTCCGAGCATCGCAAATCGGGACCAAGTCCTGACCAGGTATACCATCGGTATAGATAGGGTATAAAATCAATTGGTTCCGAGAGAAATCTAACACCGCGTAGTTCATACTGAAATAAGGCCTCCCCCAAAACGCCTGAGGGAGCGACCTCGTGTCATTACCAGCTAGTGCTATATAAGTATCTTGATTCTCGATCACGGAACCGTTTTCAGATAGTGACACCAACGGCGCAAAGAGTTCTTCATTTGGGATAACTGTTGTGTATCCGTTTGAAAGAGTGACGGTAAGATTTCCTGGTGGACGTGCTGGATAGACAATACGACCGGCTGTTCCATTGTAAGTTCCATTGGTTGCCTTTAGCAAGCCTTCGAAAGGTGCTTGGAAGAGCTGGAGGTCGGGCTGAGTGAGTTCGGGAAACATCGAAAACGTTTCATTGAAGTCTTTCAACAGGTTGACAGATCCGCTCAAATCATTATAAGTGAGGGTCGTTATATTGATACAGTTCGAACAATCGGTGTTGAAGCTGATCGTGGTTGACGTATTCCCGGAAACCAAACTACCGTCGTACCCGCCTAACACTAGTGAAGAACTGGGAGCGTTTTGCGGTAGGACGCCCTGGGGAGTGCCTCGGCTTCCAGGCCAGTATCCAACAACATGAGAAATAACTTGGCCCGTTGCTACTAGGGACTTGAACATGACTGAATCGCTGGTTAGAGGAAAGGTGTTGGTCGCTTTGACTTATTGTTAACAAACTGTAACTCTCTTTCGAGGATACTACTAACCAAAAGCGTCCGAGTTATTTTGGGTTATGATTGGGCAACCCTCGAGCTTAAACTGATCGCCAACCTGAAGTGTGTCATATCCGAGGGTAAACTCGGGTGTATCAACTTGTGTGTCAGAACCGTTCCAGGTCGTGGGTGGTTTGGCTACACTGAATGTAGAGGACTTGGCCCAGTTATAAAGACCGAGGTCGTTGAGACCGAGTGGAAACGGATATTGGGACTGATTTATTGGGACATTGTCGTTTATCACTATGACATCGTCGTAACTCGACCTTACGAATAGGTGGACTGCTTGACCCGGAGTTCCAATATCAATTTGAATAGCTCTTGCAAGCCCACTAGCCGTACCCCCGACCCATATATCAACCATCTCAAGAGCCAAGGGGTTCGAAGAGCTGTTGCAGTCCATCGTGGCCGGATAATCTATGCAAATGGGAAGTCGAGGCAACAAGAGAGTGACTGAGAGTGACTGAGTAAGAGGAGAGAAGGAGAGGCCCGGGAAGTTCAAGACATTTCGTCCCGCTAGACACGGCCAACGCAGTGCATATGAATGTGTAGCGGGACGCATTTACAACAAACCGCAGATGTGCCTGATTTCACCAGGCAGGATTATGGCTCTTCCAATGGACTGGTAGCGCTCGTCTAACCTTGAACTGACGTGAGATTTAGCTGCAACCGATCAAAATATTTGGTGCCCTGGAGACTCTCTTACTTTCACTGATTCTCTATGAAAGCTTCGTAGAATACAAAGGTATCATTTACCTCACGGATTGCCTTGATCCCAATGTATAAAATTAGATTAAAAGATTTCTGGTCTTCACTTCTGATGATAGTAAGGCTTAAAGCTCAAGCTTGAAACGAACTAGAAATGGGTAAGGCCGAGAGCATGCACGACTTTTGCCGCATTTGAACATTCTGCGAAGTTGGCGTGTGAGCACTTCCCCTGCACTGCCATGCGGAGGCCCGAGGAACCTTGACACCGCGGCGGGTGGCCCACAACCAAGAGATGCCTGGAGAGGTTATTAGGTCTGTGGCACTTCGAAGTTCGATCAAATGAACCGAGTCGTGCTTGGGACCTTGCTATATGGTAAGGGGTCCGTAGCAGCCACTTCCCAGTAAAGCTTACCGCAGTAAAGAGCATTACCTTAGATTAGTAAGGTAACGCCCATCCCTCAGCCGCACAATGTGCTGTACGACGTATTCCCGGTCGACGCATGGCTGGTGAGCATGATGCTTCTGATCTTGCAGCTCTTATCAACTCCTCTAGACCGAAGTATTGTCGGAGCACGAATGACCAATGTGAGTTGATTGGGGAAGGAAGTTCTCAAGGAGAAGTGAACGGTTATATACAGGGGCGCTAAGACGCACTGATCACCTCCTGACAAGTATGAATCTAGATCATGAGAGCCTTGCTCTTCGTAGTTTGTCATTACGACAGGCGCGTCAAGCCCTACGATACTCAGTCCTGAACAGTATCTTCATCCTCATCGATTCCCGCTGTCTTCTTGTCTACTTCGTACGGCATTCGGCACCCACCGCCCCACCGCTTCTGCTTCAATCCACTTGGTGAAAATTTCAGGAACTAGGCTTGCAATATTCTATATTCATTATTTCACGCTAAGATGAAAACGCCCTATATTTCCACAAATGAAGTCAAATGGCCATCCCCATGATTACCGCCGACGATACATTGAGATCGGCGTGCGAAACTATCAGGCTTTCATGGTCTTCAGCGTCTCAGCGAGACCAGGACCTCTCGGCTTCCAACCCAACTTCTTCGCGTTCTTGGGTTCAATCAGCGTGTTTCCTCCTAAGTACCTATTTGTGTCATGTCAGCTACTGTCGCGAAGACTAGGAGTGGTGCTACTCACCCCGCAGTAGTACCAGCTTCTTCAAATGTGACACTTCTCGCCTCCACTCTCTCTCCGTCTCCTTTCAGCTTACCCAGGCGGACTACGGCTTCGGCAAAAAGCTCTGCAATCTGCTTGTTCGGCCATCTCTTATCGGCCAGAAGATAAAACTCGTTGAGCACACTGCCCTTTCCATATTTTTGTTGCTCGGAGTCTTGTGTGGCCCTCGCATAGACTTTCATCATCGCATCCACAACGTCGTCAACATGTATCGAGACGAATTCGCTCGTGCCTGGCCCGATGTAAGGGCTGTATCCCTTGTCGACAATGTTGCCGACCATCCAACCGACCCACACGCCCAGGGTTTTGGCGAACGGCGCGCCTTCGGCACCGGCGAGGAGGCCGATGTGATTCTCGCTCGCACCGTAGATGCCGACAGGACAAAGGATGTACGCGTTAACCTTACCGTCCTCCGCGGCACGGATGATGACTTCATCGGCTGCTCCGTTGGGTGGCATTGACGCGTCGATTTTCTTCACTTGCTCAGGATTTGTGTCAATGAAGGGTAGATCCAGCGCCTTATTGGTTTCTTTAAAGACGCCATCCTTGGCCCTGTCAATGAAATTTCCAGCGCCGGAGAGATGGATGTATATCGCATTTCTGCCATTCTTTTCCTTGTATGCTTCGACACCACGGAGGATTGCCTCATTGACGTCCAGGAACCTGGATGCAGCCGCGTCGATAACGATGCTGTGTTCCGATGCCAGCTTCTCGAGAACCGAGAGATCGTTCTCAAAATCTCCATGGACGACAGTGGTGTTCCCAAGAGATGCGATTCCATTGTCGAGTGCGTGCGTGCGGAGAAAAAGCGTCAGGGGAACAGAGGGATATGCTTGTCGAAAAACGGTAAGGAAAGCACCGCCAACTTGGCCAGATGCCCCTACGAGTAGGACAGACATTTCGATGTTCTTAAGGTTATAGAAGGTGTGCTGTTGATGCTCTTGGGTGTTGATTGGTGAGGCCGGATGAGTTCGATGCGAGGAGTAGAATTAAATTTGAATTGATGAGGAACTTGCTGTGAGATGTTGGAGATGTTGTAGTCGAGATCGCAGACAAAGAGTTGCATTTTATAGAAAATGAATTCCCCATAGAAGACATCACAATACTACCTTTGATTCTCAAGCATCGTTGCTTGCATAATTGTATTGCACGTGATTGCTGCAATCTGTAAATACCTAGTGCCATCTTTGGCGGTGACATTGAACGCACTTTGCACTACTGTAACGCCGTGTGCTTACACACGCGAAGAACCGTCTACTTCATCTCCTTCAAACTAATCATAATGTACGTCAAGGCCTTCAACTGAAGGATGACAAAGCCAAGATGCGTCCTCCCGCCGAGGCTGTTGCCCGAATCCGGAAATTCGAGGCTGTGACAAAAACCATCTTGTTCCGTAATCGCGCCAAGAAGGAAATCGTGCTTTGCTGCCTGAGATCGAGATGAACGACATTAATAGGATCGTGGCCATGCTGTGAAACCTCAACAGCATTATACAAGTTACTGGCGACTCCTCCCTAGGGCACGATGCGACCTCGAGGTTCGCCTCTCGATCTAGAGATGGCGATCGCGTCGCAGCATTGATTATTCGCAAGTACGGGCTGGATATTTCGAGAATTCACAATTGATTGGGAAGAGCATTGAAGAGAAATCAACAGATCCAGAGGTAAACAGGGAAGCTCAGAACGCGCAAAGTCAGAATACTCGTGTCAGTCAGGCGAATCTTCCTGTCTGACGGAGCCGGTGCCACTTTGGCTTTCATCAGTCTTTGAGGGTATTCTGGATCCCACTTCATTACTTTTTACTTTAAAGCCCTAAGGTCCCTCATCCGATGTCAAAAATGATGAGGAAACTAAGCCTCGCAGCTACAAGTAGCACCGAGTGAACGCGTTGTCGACGCGTCCGTCAAATTCGCCCGACCGTCCGTTCCTGTCCAGCTTCAAGGTTCGGGCCAACATCAGACACCGGCGTCGCAGCCACTTCGTAAACGAGCCTACGACCCAACCAGAAACTCATTCACGATCCGCTCGAGCATATACAGAGCATGTCCAGACTGGAATCGAGCAGGACATGTGGGGCCAAGAAATTGCGGGGAACCTGGGGATGCGCTAGCGTGTCAGAGAGCTCCCCCAGAAAGCTCTCTCCACCAAACCCATGGAGGTGATATATGCAAGACCACTCGTTCGGCAGTTGACAACACCCAACCATGTAATCTTCCATGTGCATTTGACAAATACTCCACCCTGGAGAAGCCATTGTGAGTGAACTCAATGCCTCGTAATACCCTTCGGTGCGGTCAACGGACTGATTTGAGAACATCACCAGATCCAAGACTGAGCTTCCCTGCACCAGATCTTGTTGAGTGCAAAATGTATTTAAGGCCCGGAGCCTTCGGAATTGGGACTCTCAAGAGCTGCAGAACTTTTGGTATTCTTCCGGAACGTCAACTACCATAGTTTTCAGCCGTTTTCTCGTTTCCCTCACCCCATTCGTACCATTAATTCCACCATGGCGCGTTCCGAAGAAGACAAGATTTCCGACGGCATTGCGGAGGATAGAGGCCTGAGCAAGTCTGTCTCTGCGATAACAATGTCTCCAGAGCTGTTCGAGAAGGTAGCGGCCGCGCGTTTCGGAGATCCATACAGAGATTGTTAACTATGCGGGTCAGCTCTATCTCACACCCAAGGTTCCTCATGCAGGAGATTACAATAAACGATTTGCGAATCCTACACCATTGGGCTTCTTAGGGTAAAGACCGCAAAAAGGTCGATTCTGCGTACAGTGTTAATTATTTTTAGGTTCGTCATCTCTACGTTCACCTTTGCAATGGTGATGATGGGATGGGGTGGCGCGTCGGGCCTTTCCCCTGTTGTGTAAGTTATCAGTTTACTCTCACAGTCAAACAATAGTGATCCTTGAAGCCCAGTTGCTAACAGGAAACCAAACCAGTGGCATATTCTTCTTCGTTGGCCCAGTGCTCCTTACCTTCGCCATGGTCTTCGAATGGATTATGGGCAACTTCTTCCCAATGATGGTCATGGGCCTCTTCGACGTCTTCTGGCTTTCTTTCGGTGTGCTACAGCTCCCGACTCTCGGACTCTCCTCGCCTTACGCAACGGCCGCGGATAAGACGGGCGCCGCAAGTCCGGAGTATAATGCCGTGATCGCACTGTATCTGATCGTCTGGGGCTTTGCGCTGTTCACATTCTTCATCTTCACGCTGAAGATCAATACCGTCTTTGCACTGATTTTCTTTTTCGTGAGTGTTGCGGCGTGGGTGCTATCGGGCGCGTATTGGAAGGTTTCAAAAGGGGAGTACGAAATTGCAGGACATTTGCAAAAGGTATGTCTACCATATGTATCGGACTTTCGAGACGGCGAAGTACTGATCTGTTTAAAGGCTGGTGGGGCGTTACTCTTCATCGTGGCAGCGCTAGGATGGTACATGTGCTTCATCATAATGGCAGGCGAGATGCGGATAACCTTGAAGCTTCCAGTTGGGGATCTGAGCCACTTCTGGCCGAAGACAGATGTCGAATTGGCGATAGCGGAACGGGCGTAACGAACGACGCGTTCATGGAGCGACACGGGCGTAATGAGACTGAAGATACCAACGAGAAGTTCCTGGAGTCGTTGCTGGGTGAGTGCAAAGCAGGACTATTCCGATACTTCTCGCATACCATCAGCTCGTTCTCAGATTCGACTCTATACCATGAGCGTCATGAAAGGCTAATAAGCTCTCGCGACCGACATATACAGTGGCCGTCGCAAGTAAGATTCTTGGCCATTTCCAATCGTTAGCTTAGCGGAATAATGGTTGGCAATCTCTGGTGAATGAGCTATCGGGATAATTAACGGAGTGTCGCGTTCCCTCATGAGAGACTACATAGACATAACAGCCTGAAATACGTTTAATCACTGTCACCGGGAACTTGATCCTTTCCCTTATGGACCTTGGTTTGGTCTCCTTAGTCCCGTTCCGTCCAGTGCATGCTCTGCTTGGCAGTAGGGCTCGAATGGCCTGATGGCGAGAGTCGGGAGGCGGGTCCCAAGAATTGTGCAACAAGCTTCCTTCCAGAACCTCACGGGCCTTTCGACAAGAATTAAAGGAGCAAAGGCGGGAAATGTGAAAAAGCATATTTCCGAGGACTGCAAAACGAAAACTGTCTCTGTTGGTGGCTTGAAGTTTGAGCGCACATTTGATATGTGAGACGACAAGAGCGCTCCTCTCGACCGGTGAACCCGATTTGAGCAGTCGTGATTTCTCCGATTACTGAGAACAGCTTAGTGCGAATGGCGCGCGATTCATATGATAGGTTGAGGCGCCGAAAGCAGGGCAATTTCGCGCAGATGGGAAATTGGACTTGGTGGTTTGGCTGTAGCGCGCACGTGGTGGCTTTTGCTCTGACAGCTTGACGGCGCTTCATCGCGCCGGCAATGCACACCCAGTGCCCGATATCAACCCCATCTGTGCCCCCTGACTCCAGCATCATCGCCGTGTGAATTCTGCTCTTTCACCTTCCAACCATGCCTTAGGAGCGTCTGCTACGTCTCCGTCCACTCATTTGCACCATTGTATATTGCCCATTCTTTCGTTCGTCTATTCAGTCTTTTCCATCATGGTGGTGAAGGTTCCGCCGTTACTCTTCCTTCTATTGCTCCTCGGCGCTCATCCCGGTGGCGCGTCGCCTGCTGCAAGAGGTAAGCTAAGCTCGTGTCATATACGATGTCCGGTGGAAATTCGCGCGAAAGAGTGTCAATTGATGTCATAACCAGGCCAATTGCAATATAATGCCCTCCACAACGCGATACGTCCGCGAATGGTCGCACCGCAGATAGCTCATGTCGAATCCTCAGTCGCAGAGCCCACATCGACGCCAGCACCTTCGACGACACCGAAGCAATCACCAAAGCAGTCAAAGACCACCACCAGTACAGATGCTGCTGGTAAACCATACACAGCGAACGTCGCAAATATCGCGCATGTCGAATCGCAAGTGGCCTCCACGACTTCGCCCGCCAACAACTTCAAAGCACATACTGAAGTGAAAGCCTCGTCACCTTCTTCCTCGCAAGAAATAACCGCAACCGCACACACTGAAGAATTAGTACCACACACAACCGGGCATGGCGGCGCACAACCCGCAGACGCCCACGTGGAGTCGCCTGTCCCTACACCACAGACTGCGCATGTCGAGCAGCCTGCACCTGCTACATCCTCAACACCGGGGGCGAAGCCGACGGCGCATGTAGAAATGCCAGTGCCATCGTTAACGCCAGACCATGGAGAAGGGAAGGGTGGAAGTGGAAGTGCGCATTCGTCATCGTGGTCTTCAATTGTCTCTGCTGCCGAAGCTCCACCTCAGTCTCTTACGCCTGTCGTTCCTGCTGGTGAGGCATCATCACCGCACGCTCAAAGCGAAATCCAATCCTCTTTACCACCGCAAGCCATTACCGCAGCAGCTGGCATCCTTACGTACGGCGCACATACGATATCATACAGCGCCGGCCCTACTGCCATCGCCATTGGCTCGCTGACCGCTGCCGCAGGGCAAACGCTCACAATAAACTCGACACCGGTGGTTGTGTCTGCCTCAGGAGCGTCACTGTACCTCCACCCAGCTCCTACGGCGTCAGAGATGGCTTCAACCACCGAAGGTGGCCACATTACCAGCAGCGTTCCTTTCGAACACATCACAGCGACCTTGACAGCCGGATCAAGTACGTGGCACGAAGTCATCGAAGCAACGAAAAACAGTGCCGGAAATCTTGTCGCTGTCACCTCCGGGGCTGATCAAGAAGTATGGGCTGCGGCTGCGACGGCTGCAACTTCAGCCAAAGGAAGCCAACACACAGCCTTAACACTTGCGAGCGAGAGCAGCGAAGCATCGAGCACCCCAACTGAATCGTCGACGTCTGGCACCGCGAGTGGAGCGGGTAGCTCCAGCGCAGCTACAACAGGCGCAGCCTCTCGAAATTCTGATAATTCATTACGCTTCGCCGTAGCTGCCGTACTTGGCGCTGTTGTTGGCACAGTACTAATGTTGTAATTGTACGTACTACTTTGTTACGTGTAATGGGACTTGGGCGCATGAAATGGGCTTGAAAAGATAGGGTACGGCATTGTGATGGGACTTCTTAGCGGGCGTCATTATGAGATGGCGAGCACCGCATGTATATACTTGAGATACCTTGGACATATTTACATGGCTGACATTGGGCATGGATACATATGGCTTGTATGTAGTAGTAATTGGATGGAAACCTGATGGCTCATTTATGGCCTCCAGTCGGAGCATTATTCCGAATAGTTCTGTACTTCATCATTCTCGGACCCTTGAGAACTCGTTTTCCCTATTTCCAAAACACGGAGAATGAACAGGTTTGATTTCTTACTCTACCACAGCGGTAACTGTCGGTCGTCTCTGGCGGTGTTCGGCGGCCGAGGCCCAATCGTGGCCCCCGCAAGTTGTGAGACTACTCCACATGGATGGTGTGTAGTTTACAGTGAATGAAATATCATGTCCGGAATCCAATTTTGAGGAACCACTCCGAATTTCCATTATCTATCAATATATTTATTTTCCTGTTGATCATTTGAAGCAGCAAACCATTCCAATTCGACGGGAGTTATGAATAGTTGAGCAGCTGCTAAAGGGAGCTACAAAATCCGAAAATAAGAGCAAGGAATGACCTTAGGACTACTTGAGACGTAAAAGGCCTTAGACTTAAGACATGCCTCAAGGGCCAGACGAAAAGGAAAATAAACAAAATGCAGACTCGGAGGAGGCACCAAGCGCGAAAGCGACGCGACGCTTGGAACAGCTGAATGGACAGCTCCCAGCAAATGGCAGCTCAAGAACGACACCTCGGCGGAAAGGCAGAACAAAACAGTCCTCACTTCCAGATGACTGGTCCGATGTCCTCGGGGAGCTTGACCAAGTCCGCAAGCTTGCACAGACGCCGAAGT
The DNA here is from genome assembly GCA_010015805.1 of Rhizodiscina lignyota. NCBI lineage: Eukaryota > Fungi > Ascomycota > Dothideomycetes > Aulographales > Rhizodiscinaceae > Rhizodiscina > Rhizodiscina lignyota. The sequence continues at coordinate 64,412 of ML978137.1, forward strand.
CAGATACGACAGGCTACATTCGACACAAGACCGCGGGCAAGCTGTGGGTGCGAGAGCGCATTGAACTGCTGCTTGACGAGGGCAGTTTTAGAGAAGTTGGCAGTGCCGGTGGTACGGCGACCTGGGCGAGATTCCAGAGCCCGAAGAATGTTATGGAAGAGGAGAGGGAGGTTGTCGGTGATTTCGTACCGAGCAACAACGTACAAGGTCAGTGATCTGTCTATCTCATCTAGAATTTGAAGCAGTGGAGTGACAGCTCATAATGGTTGTGGACAGGCTTCGGAAAGATTCGAGGACGACGCGTGCTCCTGACCGCGGATGACTTCACCATACGTGCAGGGCACGCGGACGGAGCGCTCATGCCCAAGATTCTCTATATGGAGAAGTTATGTGTCCATCTCAAACTTCCCATGATCAAGTTAGTCGATGGTGCCTCCGGGGGAGGATCTATCACGACGTATCGTGAACAAAAGGGCACATATCTACCGGAGCTGGAACTATTAATGTGGTTGGTGAGTAGTATATTCATCTCTTCGTTTTGGCCCCCCCCCCTCTTTGCGCCAACGGCACATGCAAACCCAAGCTCACTTGAGTGAAGATGCAAGAATTAGACTTAGGCATCCCACAGTGTGCAGCGGTCGTCGGTCCCGCTGTTGGCTTAGGTGCAGCCCGAGCTGCTGTGTCGCACTTCAGTGTCATTGCTACAAATATCGGCAGCCTTTTCAATGCCGGCCCCAAGATTGTCGAGGGCGCCACGTTCGAGGAGGACCTCTCATTCGAGGAACTCGGTGGCCCAAGCATTCACTGCTCAAACGGCGTCATTGACAACTCCGCACCAGACGAAAAGGGCTGTTACGAACAGATCGCGACGTTCCTCTCGTATGTCCCAAATCACGGCGGTGTGCTTCCTCCGTGCATCTCGTCATCCGACGATCCAAATCGGTCTTGTCCGGAGCTGCGAACTTCGATTCCCAGGCGGAGGCAGCGAGGATACCAAGTCCGACGCATCATCCAATCTCTTGTTGACGAAAACTCCTTCTTTGAGATTGGTCCACAATGGGGCAACACTGTTGTCGTGGGCCTGGCACGCCTACATGGCCGCCCTGTTGGCATCTTCGCAAACGACAATGAGACGAATGCAGGAGCAATGGACTCTGCTGGCGCCCAGAAGTATGACAAGCATCTGAGGCTATGTGATGTCATGGGTCTGCCGATTGTGCAGCTGGTAGACATCCCTGGCTTTGCGGTTGGGACGGTGGCAGAAAGAGGCGGAGTCATGAAGTGGGGACTCGAGATGTATAAGACGCTGTTTTCGACTACGATTCCAATCTTCACTGTCATCATCCGGCGGTGCTACGGCATTGGCGGCGCAATCCTTGTCGATTGTCGGGAGCCAAATGTTAGGGTGGCATGGCCATCCGGAGAGTGGGGTTCTATTCCTCTTGATGGAGGTATTGAAGGTACTGCAACGACTCGGAAGTAGAAGGGACTTCGATTACTTCGCTTACACTTATACAGTGAACCACCGAGCAGATCTGAAGAAAGCAGGCGACAAACGTGACGAGCTCTACGCTCGGCTGGAAGCGCAGTATATGAATCTCCAGAATCCCGTCCGCACTGCAAATAGGTTTGGCGTCGAGGAGATCATTGACCCTGCTCAAACGCGCTCATTGGTCTGTGCTTGGGCTAAACACATGTAAGCCCTTAAGCCTTTGGCATGAACAAGCCATTCTTCAATGTGAACATATGTGCTGATTTCGCAACCCAGGTATGAAAACAATTTGGTCGAACGTCTCCAGCAGAGAGCATGCGGGCAGATCAAACCCTCTTTCCGGTGATGCAAAGAATTGCGACTTGTGAAGCATCGCGGTCCGCGTCTACAAAAGAACAAGATGATTGGCCATAACGAACTTTAAAAGCCAATTTACGAGGATAAATCAAGATGTGATTAGTAAAAAGATCCTTCTAGAAATGATCGCAAGAGTTGTTGTGGGAGAAGAAGCTCTGCATATCTCATTGTGCTGCGTTGAGTCGCATTTGTTGCAGCTCGTCCATGATTTCTTGCTTGGATTTACCTTCGCTCAAGCCTACCGCGATAACCTCTTGCTGACTTGCTGGTGCCATTCCGTCCATTCTTGGAGGCATCTTGTCCAAATTCGTTGGAAACGGATACCCTTCACCTACCGCTGCTACGAATGACTTGACTTCTGCACTATCGCCTTGATTCTTGTACACCTCCACCAACTCATCCCAACAAGCCTCAATCAACGGCAGCGTATCGATCGTCTCCATTGGTTTACCAAATGCACTGCTGACTTGCATCAAGTTGGCACTTCGGTGGAAGTCCTCTGTCCGATTCTCGCCGGCAGCATGGAATAGTGCGTGGTTGAAGAACAGCCCGTCACCCTGCTCCAGTGGTAGTGTGATATAATGGTCGAGGAAATACTCCTTGAATTCCGGAAGTCGATATGCCATGAATCCCTCTTCAAAGCTCTGACTAAACGGCAGTAGTCTCGTCGGTCCACTCTCCAGCGGCATGCCCGTGTGTGCAACTGCACCTTGCAACGTGAGAAATTGGCTCGCAACTTGCATCGCCCTGGGGAACATGGCGCATGCCTCGCGCGTCTGAAATCCGAGATGGTAATCTCGATGCGGCATTTGCGCTTGACCTCCTGGCTTGACGACGTTGACCTGAGTAGTGATCCTGTATGCTGGTCCCAGCCAGGCGTCGCATATGAGAGCGAGATAAGGATTGGAGTAGTACTTGAGGAAAGATGAAGAGTCCACGAGACAGTGTTTGCTGAAAGAGTTCCAGATGCGATCGTTCTTCCCGGAACCGGCAAAGTGGTCACCACCCTTTTTCGATTGTCTCTCTTGCTCGATTATTTTCGTATAGGCCGAATTGACTTTTTCTATGAGTGGCTTGTCTTTGAACATCCCCTTGAGCACTAGTACGCCAGGCCCAGATAATAGCACTGAATACCACTCATCCTGGAGGGCGGATTTTCGTTCTGGGGTGAGCGATTCATATTGAGGAAGATTGTAAATGACAACATTTGACTCAATGGAGGAGGCTAATGGGTATTGAGATGAAGTGGCATTCTGGGAGCAAATAGCCGCGAACTCCTTGAGAGATGGAGGCTCAGCAAGAGAGTATAGGCGGGAAGGTAATGGCTTTGTCGTGCCATTGGAGGCGCCATTAGTTAAATGCGTTCCGTTCATGGTGTTTGTGATGTCTTAGCAAGAGGGTCAGTGAAGAAGCTCTCGATATATGCGACTCTTCAGAGCAGAAGGCTTTTCATATAGCCGTGTACGGCGGAAACTTTTCCGATGACACCACGAAAGCCGCAGACTTCGGAAACTTAGATGAGCTTCTAGTAAGTCAATCAACGAGCATAATATGAGGAAGAGATTCGAATGCCCTTTAGCTGTGGGATGTCGACTTGCGATCAACGAAGAAGCAGGAGGAAGAGCATGCCTCGGCAGAGCTCCGAAGTGGCCCTTGCGGCAGAGGCTCAGGGCCGCGATGCGCCACCTTTTTGTCCTCCCACTTATGTATTCACGCACGTAAGCATCAGAAACCGCTCCCGCGGGCCAAGATAGATTTCCCATGGTAAGTGTTGTTGGTCATATGCAAGGAACGGGAAGTCTCACCAGGAATGCTTCGAAGCCAGCGAGTGCTTCGAGCTCCGCTGCTGATTGGACGTGCCAGATGACTCGCAGACTGCTTCCATCCCACTCGCGTCGCCCGAGCTTCCTTTTTCAACTACAGCTCAGAAGCCGCTGATGCACTTGTAGCGCACCTGCCCTCGGCGGACTGTCGACTCTTCAGACTTCTTTTGTTCGTTATGGGGCGCCCCGCGACCAAATTAATGGCCTCGAGGCATCGTGCTGCCCCGTCGTTGGCTCGAGCGAAGCGCTCAGCCCTGTCGACGCGCTCCCTGCTCAAGCGAGCTTGCAGATGTCGAGCAAGACGATCGTCCCGTATTTTCAAGCTTTCTCGCTCTTTCGGCATCTATTTTGTAGTCTGCTAGCTGCTATAGGCAACTAAACAAGATTAATACAGGTTTCTGTGCCCCCCGTGAGGGTGGACGAGCGATCGACCGAACAGGCATTTGGGATGCTCTTCATGTCGACGATCGACAAGTATAAAACATAGCACTCCCTCTTAGACATATTCAACTTTGCAGCTCATCCAGTCAGTCGCTTGTTTCAATCACTTCTCATATTTCTATCATGAAAATCATCTCTCTTTTGCCTCTTCTCGCCCTTGGTAGCCTTGTCTTGGGAGAGCAGTCTACCACTGAGCTGAGCAAGCGCGATACTGCAAGTACCATCTGGAAGGAAATTGAAAGTGCCGCCACTTGCACTGCTTGCTAGGTCCGTTTAATCGTCTGCTTCCTCCTAAGCGAAGTCATATTTCCCCAAGATTGTTGTTGATCTCATTCATGTTGTCTTCTTGGTTTTGGGTATTCTGGAATTCGCTGCGCCACGTTTCATCCATATGGCCTCGCCACATATGATCGACACACAGCTGACCCGTGCCTGTTTCAATCTAGGCAATCCTTGTGCTGTTGAAAGGGGTTGCTGAGCTCGGCAATACAATCTTCGTTGATACTTTGACAGAGATCTGCAAATTGTCTGGGGTATGTTTTGTTGGCTAATCATATCTCTTCGTTGCTCACCCTGCTTAGGCTGAAGATGACGACGTCTGCGAGGGAGCCATTAAGTTGGAGGGACCTATTATCGCAAACGATCTGCGTGGCATGAGCATCGGCTCCAAGACTTCTGATCTCTTCTGTATCACGTTTCTCGGACTTTGCAGCTATCCAGCTGTTACGCCTTTTTCCATCTCTTTCCCGAAGGCCAAGCCCTCTACAGCTCGCCCTACGCCGAGCGGACAGGATCCAATCCAGATTGTGCAGTACAGCGACATTCATGTTGACCCATTCTATGTAGCCGGTTCGAACACGAACTGCACGAAGCCCATTTGCTGTCGCGACTACAGCGCGGCTGATGCGCCTGGTAACAATTCCTCGCCTGCTGGCCCGAATGGTGATCACAACTGTGATGCACCAGTCAGCCTTGAAGAGAGCATGTATGCAGCAATCAATGATATTGCGCCTAACGCTAAATTCAGCATCTTCACCGGCGATATCGTCGACCACGCTGTCTGGAACACAACCCAAGCCCAGAATACAATTGACATCAATGATGCATACAGTCGCATGAGCAGCGCTCTGAATCTCATTTACGGCGTAACGGGCAACCACGAGATGTCTCCAGTCAATGCTTTCCAGACGACCGCAGAGGGCACGAACGCTCAATGGGTCTATGATCTTCTCTCCTCCGCATGGACACAGTGGATCGGCGCGTCTTCTGCATCGGAGGCTGACAAGATCGGTGCTTATTCTGCAAAGTACTCTGATGGCAATCTGCGCATCATCTCGGTCAACACCAACTTCTACTACATCCAGAACTATGAGCTCTACGAGAAGACTATGGAGACTGACCCCAGCAGCCAATTCTCATGGCTTGTTACCGAACTCCAAGCCGCAGAGGATGCCGGTGAGCGAGTTTACATCATCGGCCACATGCCCATGGGCTCGAGTGACGCATTCCATGACGGCTCCAACTACTTTGATCAAATTGTCAACCGCTATTCCTCTACTATTGCTGCCTTGTTCTTTGGACACACTCACGATGACGAAATGGAGATCGCGTACAGCGACTACAGTGCACAGTCTTTCTCCAATGCAGTCGCATATTCCTACATTATGCCTTCGATGACACCCACATCCGGCCATCCGGCATTCCGTGTGTACTCTGTTGATCCAGTCACTTTCGCGGTGCTCGACAGCACTACTTACATTGCAAACATGGACGATCCCGATTTCCAAACGAACCCACAATGGACCAAATACTACTCGGCAAAGGAGGCCTACGGCCCTCTCGCGTCGCCTCCGCTTGGTGATGGTGACGAACTATCACCGGCGTTCTGGCACAACGTTACCGTTGCTTGGGAAAGCAGCGATGCCGACTTTAATGACTACATCAGCAGGAAGAGCAGAGGGTGGGATGTCGAGAGCTGCACGGGCGACTGCAAGACGAATGAGATCTGCAAGGTCAGAGCTGCGAGGGCGGAGAATAACTGCGTGACCCCGACGCCGGGAGTGAACTTCAGCAAGAGAGATTTGGATGAGAGCGGCGCGGTGAAGCATCAGGATGAGTGTGGTATCAGCGTTGCAAGAAGGACTTTGGGTTCGCTGGTTCAGCGGAAGGAGCTGTTGGAGTTGGTTGCGAAAAGGTCAGGACAGCAGTAGAAATAGCGGTCGACGGTATTGAACTTTCGTGCTGGTCTTGCGCCGTGCTGTCTTCTAGCTGAATATAATATTTAATCCTTGCCGTGCTTCTGTTCGAATTTTGCAGTATACAACTCGTACTCCAGCGATGCCATGACGAAAGATCCAGAACCGAGTACACTGTTGTACAAGATCGGCTGTCCGATATAGTACTGTGGATGCATCATTAGTCAACGAAATACAGCACCATTTGGAGAGTTCTTACCGCGTATGATGCGGTCGAGTTCAAACTGCATACGGCTACAGTGCGGTTGTAGCCTAACGTGCCGTTACCGTTGTCCACGACGAAATTCTGCACAATGTATTCATATGCACGCGCCGCAGCATTTTCGTAATGCGGGAGATATCCCATCCTTGACCCTTTGAAGAGTGCGTACACGAACATGGCGCTTCCGCTTGATTCAATGTAATTCCCTTCGCGCCCCGGCTGATCAAGGATCTGCCACCACGCGCCAGATGCGGGATCCGCAGCCCTCACGACCGCAGCAGAGAGTTTCTGGAATTTCTGCTGTACATCCACCAGATGAGGAGACAGCTCCAGTATGTCCGCGAGCGCCATCATGTACCAACCAAGACTCCTGCCCCAGACATGCGGTGAACCTCCCGTGATGGGATTGGCCCACACAGCCGTCTTGGAATAATCGTATCCATGCACTAGAAGGTCGGTTGCGTTATTGTAGCAGTGTTGCCAGAGGAGGTCTAGTTGGTATAGGACGTCATTAATGGATGCTGTTGCAGTTTCGCCCTTGCTGTACACGTTGGCGTAGAGCGTGTAGAAAGGCGCGAAGGAGTACATCCCGTCGAGGTACGACCATTCCGGGTACACAAAATACCATAACCCCCCTGCGGGGTTGCGAGGTTGCAAGTCGATTGACCTGCGAAGTGCGGCAATAGTTTCTTGATATGTCTGATTGCTGTCTTGCTCGAACAGGTTGATGAGGTTGTTTCCATTCGAAAATCGGTCCAAAGGGTAGGATATGTCTTTGCTCGCGTTACTCAGGACAGGTGTTACAGAGTTGACGCTGCGAGTGATATATGCTCTCAACTCTGGAGTAGATAAATCGTGTGGATACTGCTCGATTATGCGGTGGAGTGCTTTCTGTGTGATACCCGCTTGCAGCAGCTCGGATGAGTCGGATTGGTTGAGCATGAGTCCCTGTTCGCGGGATATGATGCTCGTAGCCATCCATATCGAATAATTGGAAGGCTTCTGATGTCCCCTTTGCCCGGAATAGCACGAAACGCCGGCAATGAAAAGTAATAGGGATAAAACGAGGTTCATGGTGCCAGGCATGGCTGGCCGATTTCCCTCCTTCGTCGCATGAGATAAAGAAGCGACGAAAAGAACAAGAGGATGATTAGTTGTTATAAAGAGACTCTTACAAATACGAGGCACCATCTTGGATGTAGACAAGGTAGGAATAACCTTCACGCGGTGGAGACCGATCGTCATACCAAGCAATCGCGCGGTTTTCGTGTAGTGCACTGGGCCATCTGGCTACACGCTAGAGTGGCAAAAGGTGCAAAACTCTGAAGTTGCGATAACTCCGATAGGTATGGAGCCTCGTACTTCACCTGTGCTCCCCAAGGTTTACCCACTTCAGTACAAGGAAGTATTAGGAAAAGCCTTGAAAAGGTTAAAGATTGTGCCTGGCGATCTCTCGCAAGGTGGGCGTTGACCTCGGAAGCACCTAGGGTTGCTTACATCAGCACCAAGGACGCTAAGCCTAATCGCCCTGGGGACGGCGACGTCGGAACTGCCTACTTTCACTCTAACACTCCGCCCTACGCCATCTGAATATGCGGCTCTTGGGCGTTTATTGCATCGGATGTACCAATCAGGGGCCGAACCTACGCTTTTGCGCGTTCTGTGGGGCGTAACGCTGATGGCAACTGCCCGCGTTGCGTAATGTGAACTCGGTCGTGCAGACACTGATACGAGCCGCAAATTCCCCACAATTGCAGAAATGGCACCGAATGAGTCTAATTCTAGCAAGCAAGCAGCTTGTCTGCTTTGCAGAAAGAGCAAGGTGAAGTGTAATCGCGATACTGGTGGGATTGCGTGCGAAAGATGCCAGCAGATGGGCGCGGAGTGTGTTGTTCCAGACTTCCATGTGGGAAGGCAAAAGGGCGTCAAGAAGTAATACACATCCGCTGGTTTTATGTCGCTTAATGTTCTGTATCGACTCACTTGAGTGTAGTAAACGTACCGGCCTGGATAAGGCAATTTTTCAGATCGAGCAAGCAATCAAGAAATCGAAGACAGAAAGCCCTGCCAACGAGAGAGCTGTATCGGAGCTGCAAAACCTCGTAAATGAGGCTAGACACACCTTTCCTCGTTCTGAGTTTACATCTCCGTCGACTCCAGTGAATCGGACCAGCGATCATGAAGCGCAGCAATCATCCGGCGAGGACCAGCTAGCCCTGGATGATGCCGAAAATCCTCTTCAACTTCTTGCGCGAGCATCTGATCTTCGTGTAGCATCTCCAGAGACGACAGATAATCGCAGTCCTTTTATAAATGCTTCAACTCCCTCAACAAGGCACCACCATAGTGAACATGGCGACCGGTCCGAGGTTAATCGATTTTTTCTTCCCATGAGGGCCACCACCGAGAACGGCGACGATACAGACCCAATAGATTTGGGCCTAGTCACGATCGAGGAGGCCGATATGCTTCTTACATTGTACGTCCGTCTTGTACAGGTAGTGTGAACTGATCGTCCTAACCAAACCTTAGCTTTCATGAAAAACTTGCACATACACGCTGGGGTCTCGATCCAAAAGTACATACACTTAATTTTATCCGTAACCAATCCTCGTTTCTATTCACATCCCTGCTAGCCGCAGCAGCTCTTTTTCTACCAACGACAGCTGCTTTGGCGAAGAGACTTGCGACGCACCGAACAACGATGGCTCATCGAGTGATCACTCAACGCAAGCGATCCGTAGAGATTGTTCTGGCTTTTCTGGTTAATGTGCCTTGGATGCATCCTGGTAGCCACTCCGCTGACGACGATACTGGGCTGTATCTTTCTACGGCATTGAGCATTGCTCTCGACCTCTCATTGAACAAGATCATTGTCCCCTCTCTAGGCTTTAATCGAGAACTCCTGAAGCGGATAGCAAAAGGCGACTGCATCGACTCTCGAAAAGCTCTGTCTATGGATGGATTCGACGACTTGGAACTGGGATCGGAATGGGCCCAAAGACTTTTGCGCAGAAGAGAACGAGCATGGGTTGCACTATATGTCCTTGAAAGAGGGTATGTTAGGTATTGAATGCTCATATTCTCCTCTTACTAATGTCTTTTCTTAGAGTATGTCTAGCGCGCGGACGGAATTACTCTGTTCCAATCACTCCACTCATTGAAAACTGCGACACGTGGCATGAGTTCAATCTTGCCGACCCCAGAGATGGCTCACTTACCTCAATGGCTGTGTTAAGGAGAGAGTTAGACGGCCTCTTCAGCACTGTACGAGCCCGGTGCGACAGCTATCGAGTAATCGATGTTGGTTCGCACGTTGCGCGAGAGATTGAAGCAAGCATCGAAAATTTCTATGATAGGTGGCTTGCGAAATGGACGGCAGCCATTGGAGAGGGCGAGAACAGAACTCTTCCACCATATGTTGAAATTCTGGTAACACACACTCGCCTGTCGACTTATAGTGGAGTTATCAATCATCCCACGGCACCAATCGAAGTGAAGCGCTTCTTCCGATCGGCGGGGTTATCATCCTCTTTGAACGTCATGCGAGCTGCGATCCAGGGCGAGAGCAGGCTAATGTCCATGCCAAATAACACGGCGATTATGATATCCTTCGCGGGTTGCGTCGCCCTCAATCTTTGCGCACAGAACCACGGCGGCCCTAACAATCTTGCACCAAGTGTACGGAAATTGATTGAAGAAGCCGCCGGTGTACTGGAGCGAATCGGTAGTACGCCTAGTCACAGGAATGGGGCCTCGATTCTCTACGGGAAATATTTGCGGGAACTCGTTCGACAGACGCCAATTCTTCCAAAACTGCAGGAGAAGGATAGTGTGAGCGCCGTACCACCGCCGCCTACTTTCCTAAATACTTCTATGACGAACAGCTCAATACCATACCCGCAAAGCGAGCAGACTCAGACACAGCACCAAGCGCAGGCACAATATCAGCCGACGCCATTCTGGCCTGAACCGTTACAGTTTTCGGCCATGTCCGATAACGAGATCATCGAAACTGTTCTCAGGGCAGGATCGGGATTTGATACTTCTCTTCCGGATATCCCATTCGATGACACATCGGGCTTGGTCTGGTCGGACTGGATGAATGCACCAGAATTTGGTTTCTAGTGGATCATGGCCTTTTCTCTGCAGGCCTAAGGACATCTAACGAGCCAACCGAGACTCTATCCTCCGTTGACACTATCATCGAAGAATACCGCGGACGTGCCAAGTTTGAGTATTTCCTCTGGTGAAAGTGCGTTTGGGGGACATGGCTTCATCGCCTTTCGATCGACAGGTTCATCGGTTCCTCAAATTCTGAAGGGCAGCAATCAGAGATTGGATTTAGAACTCCTTTTTACGGCTTCAGCTCTGTCGGCATCCCGGATGGATCCGAGTATCGACCCCGCGTCCTTGTCTCTTCAGAGTGGTGGGCGGAATAAGACCCGCACACCCCTGTGACCCCTCAACCCCACATACCCCACATCCACGAATCGAGAATGGCTTCACACTTCTAATCGACAAGCTCAGGCTCGGCATTTGACAATGTACCAACCGCCGCACTAGGCATTCTAGTAACATTGGCCTGGGCTTCTCTTTCTCCTTCAGCAATTAAGCCACCTCCGTAGATCAAGATCTTCCAGGATGTCTGACACAGCTTCCAATGCTTCAAATATCCGTGTAATAATTGTCGGTGCTGGATTTGCAGGACTCACCGCAGCCATTGAATGTATTCGCAAAGGACACTCCGTTACCCTCCTTGAATCATTCAAAGAGCTCAAGCCCTTAGGAGATGTCATTTCCTTCGGTTCCAATGCGGGGAGAATCTTCATGAGATGGCCTGGAATTGAACAGAAGCTTGATCGAATCTGCCATAACAGCGATCGGCTACGATTCTACACATACAAAGGCGAACACATTTGCGACCAGGTTTGGGACGACGACGTCAAGTACGGCAAGCGATTCAATGGACATAGAGGACAGATTCACGAGATCTTGTTTGACTACGCGCAAGAAGTGGGTGTGAAGATTAGACTTGGCTTCAAAGTGTCTGAGTACTTCGAGACGGATGATGAAGCGGGAGTCATCTGCAACGGCGAGCGAATTGCAGGAGACGTGGTGTTGGCCGCTGATGGTGTCCGCTCGACCGCGAGAACAATTGTGCTTGGATACGAAGACAAGCCCAAAAGTTCTGGCTACGCAATCTACAGAGCGTGGATGCCGTCGAAATTGCTTGAAGATGATCCGCTAACAAGAGAGCTTGTGGCCAATGGAGACTCGCATGTAGGATTCCTCGGACCAGATATTCACTGGCTTGGAGCTGCGGTCAGTGCAACAAACTCATACAGCTGGGTTTGTACGCACCAGGACACGAGAGATGTCGAAGAGAGTTGGCAAGCACCCGGAGATGTTGAAGATGCATGCCGTGTGCTGGAGGGCTGGAGTCCAGTTGTACATGCTATTGCTCGCGCAACGCCTCCAGAGACACTCGTTGACTGGAAACTCGTCTATCGAGATCCACTTCCAACATGGATATCACCAAAATCTCGTATTGCATTGATCGGGGATGCCGCTCATCCCTTCCTGCCTACGTCGATACAGGGCGCCAGCCAGGCCATGGAGGATGGAGTGACTGTTGCAATATGCCTTGAGCTTAGCGGAAAGGGCCACGAGAGAACTGCGCTGCGAGCTTTTGAGAAGATGCGATACGATCGAGTGCTTAAAGCGCAACAAACTGGAGTCTCCACAAGGGACAAATGGCACAAGGCCGATTTCGATCGTATTCTGGCGAACCCGCATCTTGTCAAGCTGCCACGAGAAGCCTGGTTGCTCGCTCATGATGCGGAGGCACATGCATATTCTGTTTACGCAGACACCGTCGCGAGTCTTGAAGCGAGCACGAAGGCATCTCTTTGAGTGTCTGTGCTTTCCGCAATTCCGAAGAGGTCTTGCTTTCTTCGTTCCTTGCTTCAAAGATTTGGGCGAATCCCGACGCCCATTGGACGGTATAAAGAAAATACTGGCTTGATTAAGCACAATCACTGCACTTCAAACAAATACCGCATTATCGGTTCAATGGATGACAGCGGCAAATATAAACAAGCAATTGCCGATTCTTTACTGTCTGTGCAACGTGATATTGAAGATCCTATTGCAGACCCTAGCGCCCCCGCAAGATGATCGCCGTGAGTCGGTCTTTTCAGGAAAACTCCACAGCGGAACGAGCTTGATTCACCCCTGCACATAATAAACCTCGAAAGGGAAATTCTACTGGCCCAGAAAGTCATTATGTATGTGGGGCTGCAGGTTGGGACTCGAGGTTGCCCAGGCTATTTTCTTGATCGTCGCTCTGCAACGCACCTGATAAATTTCAATCGATATTTTGTTTGCACAATTCCATTTACGATTTTCCTTCTCGTACGCGTTGGAGAAGCTCGAAAATCTAGTGCGGTGCTACTGAAATATCATTAATAAACACGAAATGGCGTTCGGAGTCTTGGAAGACAGGCGTATGGAGCGAGTGCCTGGAACAGGTGAACATGCAGTTTCGAGGCCTATCATGTATAACTAACGCCTTTGCAGCATATGTGAACGACCAAGATGATTTGCCTCAAGATTTGGGCGACATACCGCGAGAACGACTAAAGCATGGAACTGGTAGATATGCGCATGTCATTTTGGTTCCACAACCAAGTGATGATCCGAACGATCCTCTGAATGTTTGTATCCGATACACTAAGGTGATTCAGAGTCTTCTAAGTCTGACTTAACTCCAGTGGTCAACATGGCGAAAGGACTGCATTCTGCTTATAGTCGGATTCGCAGCTGCGGTCGTAGGAGCGTATGGACCTATGCTAGGTCCAGGATTTGTGCCGATATCGAAAGAGCTCGGCATTTCCGTCAATACGCTCTCTCAGTCTACAGCGTGGTTAATTCTGACGATTGGCGCAAGCGTTTTCCTTTTGAATCCCATCGCAAAGAAGTATGGCAAGCGACCAGTATATATCGTTTCGATCGTGCTACTCTTCGTAGTAAGCGCCTGGGGTGCGGCGACGACGAAGTATCCTTCATTCCTGGCATCGAGAATCGTTGGAGGTTTTGGTATGGCTCCCTTTGAGGTCTTGGTACAAGCCACAATTGGAGACATGTATTTTGTGCATCAGAGGGCGACACGTTTGGCAGCTTGGAACCTGTTTCTCCTCACTGGAATTGCTGGGGCATCATTCATTAGCGGATATATTATACAAGACCTTGGTTATGTGAGTCTTCCTCATTCATCTGTGCTGATGAAGAAACATGAAGCTGACTGAAACAGCGCTGGACCTTTGGCATATGCGGCATCTTATTTGGTATCAGCATGTTCCTTGTACTCTTGTTCGTCCCAGAAACATCGTATAATCGGCCTCCACCGCAAGACTTTGTTAGAACTGAAAAGGACCGTCCGGATGAGGAGATTGCACGGGAAATCAAAGCAGCGCAAGAGCATGTTGAGTTTCGACGTTCAAGTACTGAAGGCCCTCCCGTCCCAAAAATGTCATACACAAGGTCACTTCGCATCTACACTGGAACGTACTCTCGGTCTCCGCTCTGGAAAATTATGGCGCGTCCATTTGTGATGTTCTTCTATCCGGCTGTGATCTGGGGCTTCTTAATTTACGGCACAACGTTAACATGGATCGTGGTATTCTCTGTGGTAAACGGCGTTATATTTGTCGAGCCACCGTATAATTTTACAGTTTCCCAAGCAGGATTGACAGGTCTCTCAGCATTTGTTCTCACATTGATTGGAGAGGTCATCAGTGGCCCTGCGAACGACAGAATTTGCCTCAGTCTTGCGAAGCGGAATCACGGAGTCTACGAGCCGGAATTCAGGCTCGTACTTATGCTTGTCGTCGCTGTACTTGGAACGGTCGGTTTCTACGGATTCGGATTGACTGTTCATTATTACACTCACTGGACTGGACCAGTTTTGACATTTGGACTCGCCAATATGTCTCTCGCATTTGCCTCGACATGTGTATTTGGTTATGTGTTGGATTCATATCCCCGGCTATCCGAGGAGGCCTTCGTGGCGATCAACGCGCGGAATTTTCTCACTTTCGGCCTTACGTATTTCGTTAACGACTGGCTTGCGAAAGATGGCGCCCGTGCTGTATTCGACGTTTTGGGAAGCTGCTTCCTCGCCGTGTGTGCATTGACTGTCCCGCTATGGATATTTGGAAAGAGAATCCGAGGTGGGATTGCAAGGACCAAATGGCTCCAAGATTTTATGCATGATTAGCTAGAGCTCATTTCGGCCTTCCTCAAGGTGAGCAGGAGATGTTTTGTGGTACGATTCAGCGTCGATAGCGAGACAGATCACTCCGCACTGTTTATACTGCTTTCGCAAATACTTGTGTAGCAGATTACACTCATGAAGAGCTGACTTCCAACTCGATGATGGCCAATTTTCTTTAACACAGGTGGCTTGCACTCAAAGGATTGTTGGACAGGAAGACGTTTTAAGGTCCGGAGACGAACGTAAGACTGGCCGAACACGATGTCACAGAAAGGATCCGATCGGGAAATATGACAGTCAGCTGCACCATCAGATACATATATATACTAATCGATTTACGCATTCGCTTCCACGAAACTACATGTCTTTCTTGCTCCGAGGAACAGCCTTCAATCCGTTGACAAAATGACGACTAATGGAGCCATCAAGACCGTTACGACGACCGTGAATTATGACATTTTGGGTCCCGATGAGATATATAAAATTGGTACGCACTTGTAAATTTCAAATTTGGCATTTTAATGAGCTTAGATGACCTGAAATTCTGACTTCCTGTAGCAACTGCCTCACTGTACCAGAACCGTCCTTGTGATACGAAATCTGTCACCGTCAGTGATATTCGGCCCCACAGCTCTGGCTTTACGCTCGACGGCCAAGGTTTTGAGCTTCATAAACATAACATCGACTTTCACGACTTTAGTGATAATGACAAAGTGGAATCAGAGTGGTGGCCAGCCGTGGCCGACTTTCTCAAGTCCAAGTGAGTCAGTCCAACGCCCTATGTCGCGACTCAGAAGCCCAGACGGGTACACAGATTAATAGGAAAACTATCTCAGAACTGGAGCTACCAAAGCCATCCCTTTCAGCCACTTAATTCGAAATCAGCCATACTCGGCAGCCGAAGAAGCTTCTAAGAATGCGGATCCAGATCAAAGTGTGACAGTCTTGAACCCTGCCCGTTGGGTTCACATCGATCAGTCGCGCGACGGGGCACTCATTTTGTTGAAAGATGTTTTAAAGGACTCCTGGCTACAACTCTCGAAGACAAGATGGGGCATCATCAATGTCTGGCGGCCCATATCTCCTGTAGTCCGCAAGGATCCGCTCGGCTTCGTGGATGGGAGTACTGTTGACCCAGACGATCTGGTGCCAAAGGACGTAAAGTACCCGGTAGCGAGGAAGAATGTAAGCACAACGACTAGCGGGGCTGTAGTACATCGGGTGTGTGGGGTGAAGAGTAGCCCGAAGCATAAATGGTACTATGTGAATGAGATGTCAAATGAAGAAGTACTGCTGATCAAGATCTTTGATTCAAAGGAAGATGGAAGAGTGAGAGAGGTGCCCCATACGAGCTTCGTAGACGAAGAATGGGAAAATGAGAAAGAGAACAGAGAGAGCATTGAGACGAGGTGCTTAGTGTTCTGGGAGGACCAAGATGCGGAGTGACAAAGAGGATATGTAACTCATGAATCCTAACCCCCAAAAAAATCCTTTGACAGTTCTTTTCGTCTCGTATCTCTAATCCAGCAATCTCATCTCGTGGCACTGCAGCCTCTTTCCCTTGCCACCAAATGTGTTCTCTAGCGGATCGCCAGCCTCTGACTCCATCCCATATATGCACAGCATTGCATGAGTCTTCTTGGTAGGTTCATAGGTGGGGCAGGTATCACCGACTGCATGCGTACACGAACGCGCGTATCCAAGGAGTGAGAGAGACGAGCGTTCGATGGTCAACCGACTGAGGGCTGTCAGCATCGGGTTTTCGGTACTAACCCGCCTAAATGCCGGCAGATGCGCTGCCAAGCTTGGGTGGCGCGATATAATGTGCGGCACGAGCCTTTCACAGCCGTTAAAGGGCAGCCGTACAGCAACACCAATCTGCTAATGTGGCATGGTTCTAGGCACATATCATTCGTGGCGGTAGCCCAGTTCTGTTCTTGAGAGTCGCTCACTCTTTCTGCACTCTACTGAGCTACTCTCCTTCAGCCGCAGGGCAGGCCCTGCTCCGTGCATACGCGACTCGTCCGCGACGCGTCTGACGAGAGTCTCAACCGAAACATATCATTCAACTATATCACCGCTCTTGACTGATTCGTGAATCATTATCCATAAGTTCACAAGCTTCAAGATATAACTCGGTGATCGAGTTAAATTTCGTACATTAACGCTCTTCGTTTGGCTGCGGAACCGCCCCATCTGCAGCGGCGCTGCGCTTCGCCTTCTTCCTTTCTTTATCGACACGCAATTGTTCCGCGCGCTTCTCCTTCTCTACTTCTAATCCTGTCCGTGTCTGCTCGTGTGTCTTCTCCAGACTCTTGCTGTGCAACAGCGCACAGCTCAGCAGTCCTGCTGCTGAGAAGCACGCGTATATGATCCACATCTCATGCAGCGCGTGAGTAAGGGCATCCTGAGCAATCAATCTTTCCGGCTCCGGTAGTGCGTCCACTACGCGTGTCGACGCACCTGCACTGGAACCCGTGAGCTCCTGTGTCGTTGCCAGCCCCAGGTCCGCTATTAGCCACCCAGCTTGCTTCTGCATCTCGTTCTGGAAGACGACGCCACCCATGACAACGGAGACGGTGAAACCGATGTTGCGGATGAACTGAAATGTGGATGTAGCCGATGCGATGTCGCGTGGGTTGACATTATTCTGCAGTGCGATCTGCGGCGCCTGGAAATTAGGACCAACGCCTATGCCCGCGATTATCTGGTATAGGATAATCTTGGCCCAATCACTGTTCCTCCGCAAATCGATGAACAGGCCATAGCCCAGCGTCAGCAAGATGAAACCGAACCACAGTGGCGGCAAGTATTGCCCCGTCTTGCGGATGAAGAAGCCCGTAGCCACAGACATGAACGACATTGAGAGTACGGTGGCCAGTGTGTACACGCCAGAGAGAATCGGTGTTGCTCCACGGGACGCTTGGAAGAATAGCGGCAAATAGTACGCGCCGCCCATAGAGACGAAGCCGTGGAAGAACGACACCAGAAGGCAGCCAATGTTGTGCATGTTGGAGAATATACGCATTGGGATAATTGGATAAGCCGCCAGTTTCCACTGAACAAATAGGAAGAGAACAGACAAGCTCAGCCCAAAGACCATGAGGCAGATAACGGTAGCAGAGTCCCATGAGAACGAAACGCCGCCAAAGTCGAGGCCAAGGAGGAACATGACAGTCCCACCGGTGATACACAGACTACCGAGCCAGTCAATAGCCTTGAGTCCGTCCCAGAGCGGCGTCTGCGGGGTGTGTAAGTTGTTGAGAAAGACCAATATTATGATGAAGGCGAGGCCATCACAAGGTCTGTAGAGCGTTAGAGTCTTGTGTGCACTGACGAGAAATGACATGAGCAACTACATACAAGTTGATGTAGAAACACCAGCGCCAGGAAATGTTCTGAGTGAAAGCGCCGCCAATGAGCGGCCCGACGGCACTCGCCAGGGCCCAGACAGCGCTGATTATACCGTAATAGGTGCCTCGCGATCGCGGAGAGAAGATATCTCCGATACAAATGTTGACAAGCGTGAGCAGGCCCCCGGCACCGACGCCTTGAATGGCACGGGCGACAATGAGCATTCCAATATTGATGGCCAGTGCGGCAACTAGCGAACCGATGAAGAAGACAAAGTTGGCGACGAGTAGGATGGGTTTGCGACCGAATATGTCAGACAGCTTACCCCAGAATTGTGTTGTGGCTGCAGACCCGAGCAGATATGCGGAGCCGATCCAGGTGTAGCCAAAGGGAGAGTCAAAATGCTCGGCAATAGTGGGCAGCGCAGTGGTGATGATTGTGCTGTCCAGAGCGGCGAGGAAGACGGCAATACAGAGCGACAGCATGATTAGAGCAATCGTGCCCGTACTCTTCGTCTCTTCCAGCCTTGGAGACTGAGCGGACGCATTGTTCGCAGGCTTCTCTTTGGCTGTTGGATCAGACCATACCATTCCAGATACCCCAGAGGCTAGAGTTTCGGGATCCTCAGACAGCAATCTTGGAACAGTCCTGCCCGAGAACGCCTCTGTACTAGGCAGAGTGGTAATGCCGTTCTTAGTGCCCCCGATTTCTCCCTCATAGACAGACATGATTATGATTATGATGTTGAAGTGTGTGTGGGCAAGGAAACAGTTACTGATGCGACGCACCTGAAGGCGAGATGGGAGCTATATGACTGATTCAAAATTAGATATATACACACCAAGAAAGGTCGGCTACAATTTCTGGCCACGCTCGTACTGTGTCTCATCTCGCTTGATATTCCTTTCACACACCTTGGAAGGATGATCTTGCTCCGCTATCGCGGAGAATCAACACACGATTAGTTACCATTTCGCCATTTAGCTAAGCCCAAACCCCCGTGGAAGAGGACAGATGCAGAAGCATATCGTCGGAACTTTTAGACACCCACTGTTGTCAAGCCCAGCACCGAAAGTCCGTGGAGGATTCAGTCGCCAGGCCTAAGGTCAGCCACACCCGTGGGTGTTGTCTCAAATTAATGCACGACTGAAATAATTTATACAATCACGTGCGGATTCCAGGAGGATATGCAGAGGAAAAGTTGGGGTGTGCCTCCGTGATTGCAACGCGCTGTAAAAGAGCGGGTCTGCTCTCGGACGTCCGCGGAGGTTAACGTTCTGTCTTCTTCCCTTTCCTATCTTCTCTCCCAGCTTCGTCGCATCAACATTCACTCAAAAATGCAGAGGCCTAGAACCGGTCCAGATCCAGTCTCCTGTCAGTCATGTCGGTCGAAAAAGCTGAAATGTAATCGAGTCCAACCTTGCTCGAATTGCGCTGCTCGCGGCGTAACCTGCAACTTCGTCGTTCCGCCACAAAAACATACGGAGACAACGTCTACCATACGCCACAATGAAGAACTTCTGGAACGTATTGAACGACTAGAATCCATTGTTCTACAGCCAAATTCTGTCCAGGCTCGTTCGAAATACAGCTTAGACAATAGTCGTCTCGTAACGCGACCTGCGATTCCCCAAGGCTCAGACGGTGTCGTAGATTCGGACGACCACCATGAGAGGGACCAAGATTCGCAATTACTTGAAAATGTAGGAACAAGAGAAGACCTGCTCGTATGTGCTTCAATGCTCAACGTACTTAAAGACTTGATACCTACAATTTCACTAACACTTGGGCAGCTTCCTCGTTTGTCGAATAGCTTAGTTTTTAAAATATGTGGTACGAACGGAATGCTTGAAGTACAAGCTTCCCTTAATCATCCTCACGTCGTTGTTGTGTTTCCGGCGTACAGAGTAGCGATTCAGCTTTTCCAGAGCTACGAGTCAAATCTGGACCACATGTGCCGCATCCTGCACATCCCTACTATCAGAGCCCTCATAAGGACCTTCTACCTTCAAATCAATCAAGGTGAATCTATTATCCTGGGGCAGGCTGCGCTGTTGCTTTCCATCTTCGCCATTGCTGCATTCTTCTACCAGCCTTCCGGGAACTCTGAAGTAGCGACCACGGAACAGAATGCCGTCCATCTCTCCAAAGTGTTCAGCAAGAGTGCGTTGGACGTGTTAGATCATTCGCGTCGAAACACTTCAGGCACTTTGGAAGACATTCAGGCTTATATTCTCTTGTCGTATGCTACTTACCATCTTGATGGATTCTCCGCAAGAGGTCGACTTCTGGAAACTATCGCTGCTTCTATTGCTCGGGACATGCGTTTGCATCGATTGGATGCAGGCAGAGAGCCTACCACTGAGACTGAGACTAACTTTCGAGTTCTAATTGATCTCGAAGTGAAACGGAGAGTTTTCTGGCATATAGCGTCGGCAGACTGGTGCGGCATCTCCTGAAAATCTCATTCATTACTTACTTCTCGGCAGGTTATTCTCAGCCATTTCTGGCCCACAAGAAGCGGCATACTTCATCCATCCAAATCAAATAAATGTCAGGCTTCCCAAAGACTGCAATGACGATGATATTTCCTTGGGTGTGGACAACGAGTCAATGGTCGGACCGACCAGCATGAGTTATTTCCGAGAGAGAGTCCGACTCGCACATCTGTGCCGTGAAATAGTCGACACTGTGCCGCCGGAGACATCGAAACTCATGCAAATGCCGTATGACCAGATCATAGCCCTGGATAAAAAGCTAGAGGATTATATTTCTACCTTGCCAGTATTCTTCAGACCTGATCTCGAAAGTCGACAAAAGAGTAAAGCGCTTGAAACCGTGTTCCCAAACATACCAGTCATGCGAAATTGCCTTTCCAAAGCGGCTCACACTAGACGATGCAAGCTACATCAAAAATTTCTACTTCGTCAATCGTATGATCCTCGTTACGCTTATTCGAGACGAGCATGCCTGGAGTCAGCACGCGCAGTCCTTCAGTACTTTGAAGATCTTCCAGGGAACGACTTTCCATCAACATCGACAGTGGCAGCTCGCATGGGAATAGCTATTCACCATATGCATCTCGCCCTGGTAGTGATGGTTATGGATTTATGCTTCAACAGAGATGAAGCAGACAGAGAAGAAATAAAGACAGAGGTCAAGGCAGCTCTGCGAAAGTTTGAGAATGCCAGAGATGTCTCACCGCTCCCAGATCGATTCTTGAGTTCCTTGTCGGACATGATGAGGAAGTATAATGTGCATCTCACGGATCCATCAACCCTCACAACAAATCATGTTACCGGCTTTGTTCATGAAACCAAGCTTGACAACGACTGGTTATTGCAGCACTCTCAATTTGGACCGGGCATGGACCACACGGGTTATGCCCTGGAAACTCACTTCGACACCTCTTCCGACACATCTTTCAACGCCTCTTTTGGCGAGTTCTGGCAGATGGCAATTGAAAGCGAACCGAACCTCGATTCAGTTACCTGGGATAATCTGTTCTCTGCTCTCGATTCACAACCAATATGAGGCAATGGTAATGCTGCGGCTAGAGACTAAACATAAGATTACCTTTCCCTATATCTCTATCGACTAAGATTGTACGTTTCCGCATGTTTATGGTTGCAGCAAGGTCGCTATGCCGAAAACGGAAATAACCCCCGAGAACCGCAACTTTCACTCTACCATTGAATCACGACGTCCAAAAATTACATTCTCGTAGCTATTATACCAGTACCTTCTACACATCCAACGTATTCTGCCTCAAAGTCGTCTTCCTTAAGAACCGCAAGCTCAACCATCAGTTGTGTCTTTACCCTGTCCCCCACGCAGCTCGCCACTCGGCCTGTAAAGCTTCTTCGAGAACACTCAAACTCAAGAAAAAAGCGAACTGGTTATTTTGCGCTTGCACCGTTTGAATGCCTTCAAGAGACATCTCTGGAAAAGGGGTGCCAGTCCATCTGGATTCTCGTGGAGCTCGGCGAATCTCAGGAGAAAGAACAAAGTGGGTGTGGTCATGTGGATTCTGGCATTCTTTTCGGCTTCGGTACAAAGGACCCGTATCCCGGGTGCCTTGCGCGCCCGGATTTTACGTGCAATTATCGAATTTCGGTGCATACCCCCTAACATGCCCCTATAAGTCCGGGTGCCCTAGTACCGGGCCGAGGAATGCCGTATCGACAAGGGGGATAAGATCGCAAAATTAGTCTCAGCGACTACGGTATAGCTGAATGATAGCTAGTATTTTCAATTGTCTGCTCGCTTTGCTTGAACCGGCAGCTGGGAGCTTTATACAAGTACACTGTGTGAGAGAGATATCCTTTTTCAGATCCTTTTCTAGAGATGTGAAGCATGAGTGGGTAAACGAGCTAAGCGATTGGCTTCGCTTAGGTCCGGGATATGGGGCGCTTCACCACCAATGGCTCGGTGCGTCGGTACCGAGATTTGCGTGCTTTTGCACCGAGAGCAATTCTCTTTCAACCTTTCTCCTGAAACCTAACATAACCTTTAAACAACTATCCACAAGAACAGTCTATTATAACACATAGACGCGCTCTCTACGACCTTGTATCTTTTTTCGCCCTTTTTTGTTTCCAATTCAACTTCTTTCTCTATTCTGACAAAGACTCTTTGACGTCCATGTCTCTTTGAGCTATGGCTTTCGCGTCGCCTGGCGGCATATTTGAGCTGCTGAGCTCGCTTTTCGTCTGTCTCCATTCACTAAATCTGAATCTCTTTCTACAATTTCACTATGAAGTCAATCTTGAGCCTTGGAATAATTTCGACATACTGTTTCGCAGTTCTTGCTGCCCCACCTCCCCTGCACGCCTTCCGTTCGAAGGATAACTCGACCGCCAATCAAGACTTCATGAACCGCAGCGCTCTTCGCAGAAGTGACGCGTGCTCTACATGGCGAGGATTATGTCATAAGTATGCGCAGAATCCTTCTTATTATTCTAATGAGCTACAGAACTGCCATGTATGGCATCGCGTCTGCAAGCAGCTCTCGTCGCCAGCCGCATCAGCGCATGAATCGAAAGTCACACATGCGCCGTGCCCGACCGCAGGAGGCGAACAGTTTTCTACTAGTCTCAAATTTTACACCGTCTCTGGCAAACTTCTGGTCCAGCCAATCCTCTTTCAAACGACCTATTCCACGACATGGCAGGCTAGAACACACAAGGTGACGCGAACAGCAATAGATGTGGCACCAGCAAAGAGGACACCATAAAAAGCCAAACTCAATTGGGACCCGGACTAATATCCGACTGGCCTGGGGAAGTGCTGAGATGGCCGCTGCTTCTTGTCTTTCGAGCGTACTTGTTTTTCTTCGTTGCATCATCTCTAGCAAATAATGGACGTCCAGTTCTTTAACAATGGCTTCCTGATTCACCGAGACCTGCTCGGCGCCTGTACCGCTCTCATTCGGTCTAGTTTCCTTCTTCGGAGAATGCATACTGCTTCGCTGCGCTCTGTAATCGGCTCGCCTCATTGCCCCTCTTCATCCAAAAACCATGCCGCACTTTGACCGCGGTCCTCTCATTCAGACTCTTCTGGACACCGTCTTTATCACCGGACCGTTCCTCGGGTTGACTTGTTTGAATTTATTCAGTGCACTTTTGGCAATGTCTTCCTTGTCTTGATGTTGGGCGATAGCTCAGGCCAGCTTGCCAGTGATGCCTGGAATCGAGCCGTCAATTAATTTAGATGCTGAGAAGAAGTTGAACGAGAATCACAGAGATGTACCTTGCTGTCACTCAAGATTAGATGTCAATTTTCAAATACTAAAGACGTAATATGAAGTCATATCACGGATCTCCAACACTTGACGTGATGGGTATGGTCGTCAGAGTTCTCACCCAACTGTGGAATATAGTCATCGTCTTGTGAGATCAACTTGATCTAGGTGAGAAATAATTCCATGACGCGCAATGGTGGGGCTCAACAGTCAGTAACGTGTACGATAGGGTTTCCACTTGAAAGTAAATTCAATTTGATATCATATAGAGTCCATTCGCGACTGATAACACAGTCAGAAGAGTTTATCCATGGTGCGCAAGCGCAACGGAGCGACTCGGTCAATTTGTATCGGCAAAATTATCCAAAATTTCGAATCGGCACAGAGCGGTATGTTAGATAGCAAATCCAATTTAACTGGTCTCAGGACGGTACGCGGAGCTCCATCATCCACTTGCACTACCTACTTCAGGGTTGAAGGCCAACGCCAAGATCGATCTAAGCCATGAAGTCCTAGCAACATGAAGAGGGGTCAAATAGAATAAGCCTTAGGAGCTAGAAATAAGGTTGGCCAAGCAATCCAAGCATGTACGGTGTTCCTTCTTAACGATTAATCAGCATTCCGAGGGTAGCTGGTTGATATCATTGGGAAAAAATTGCCAGATGTTCAGTCTCTGGCACCTCGCAATATTTGTCATCTTTCATTGCTTATCTTTCATCTGCATACGCCATTTCTTAGTGTCTGAGGTACGTTGTTACGAGTAATTGCTACAGTTCTAACAAAAAGAGGGGTCATGAAAGACTAATGATAACCTAATGTTTCCAAGATAGACACCCCTTTCTATGAAAAGATTTGACGAACACTGAGACCAATATATGAGCAGCTGTGGCCTGTCTTGTTCTTTTACCTACGTCGTCGACAGAGTGCTCGTTGCTGATATTTTCTTATGACTTCTTCTCACCTACTCACTCATATGCTCATGCGCTCCGACTTCTTACAATAACATGTCCACTTCTCCTCCGATCCATGCACCTTGGGGCTACGAGTACCTATCGTCGGAGAAAGAAGCTTATGGAATATGGATAGCCCAGATTATGTTAAGCATCTCACTGTACGTTTGGTGCCGAGGGCGATGAAGCCGGATTGAACTTGAGTCCTGACTGAGTTTCTTCGTCTAGGGGAGGATACACGTGGGAGGTCAGTTTAGTATCTATATAACCTATCAACTCTCAGCTAAATAGGTTATGCAGTACGGTTCTCTCTTTCTATGCGGACTGCAAATTTGTTTTCCGCCGACGATTCAATCATGTCACCTGCCTTTACATTACAAACAGGTAACATCTGTGTGTGAAATACATTTATTGTGCTCCCTAATTGATAGTCCTATAGAGTTTCAGCTATTTTGTGCCTCTATGGCCTATTCTTCTTCAACCTCTCTACGACCGTGGACTGTGCCGTGATAAATAAGATGAGTACAGTCACAGAGAGCATTATGCAGCTCACATCAGCAGCTCTACTCTTAATAAGGTTGGTTGCTAGGCTTAACAGTCCCTGATTATGCCTTTGCTGATAACAGTATTAGAGTATGGGTATTATACAAGGACCAAAAACATGTCTCCGTGGCCATGTTCCTGTTGATGTGAGTCCTCATTCCAGCTTTAATCTTGACTCTCTTGATAGGAAGTAACACAGGTTCCCCGGTCCGATCTTGGGTATAATCGCTTGGGCTCCTCTCAGAATCACGGAGTATCCACATAATAGTGGGTGCAGCTATATTGATATTCCACCGTCGTGGTACTACCTCCCGTTTGTGTTTCAGGCCGCCTTTGACCTCTTGGTATTCTTGTTATGCATAATCAAGGTTCGTTAACAGCGATGCGCTCTCCATTATTATATGATCAGATCATAAAAACTAATCCATACGGGAAACTCTGCAGCTCGTGATCCTGTCCGGCGTTTCGCTTTGGACCCTAAAATCTCAATCATCCGGTGCTGTAAACAAAATCAGCCATGAATTCTTACGAGGCGGTGTAGGCGATTTTTCCCTTCTCTCCTAAAGCGCTTTGTGCTTGTTACTGACGACTTGACTTCCACTCTACAGTTCGTATATTACCTCCCAAACATACTCGTCCAGATCGTGACAATGATCTTCATCTTCACACAGGAGTTTCCTCTCCAACTGATCACATCATCGACGGCGGATGCAATTGCGTCTGCTCAAGCGCTGAGAATTACGCGGAAACTGTGGGAGGCAAGCCAGTGGCAGCAGAACGATCTGAGATTGCCGCACATTGGCGATGACACAACCAAATCGGAGGAAGACGTGGAGGTAAATAATGTGACAGTGTGACAGTTAGATGCATCATAATCTTTCTTTTCTTGATGCAGATTGAGATGAACCAATATCAAATATTGGTTAGCAGATACTCGACTCATCTCATTCTCCAAATACTCCCCTCATTTCTTCAAAGTGATCGGTTCCTCCTCAACCTCGAGCTCGCGTCCGTGACGGTGGACAAGTCGACCAGTCACATCATGCTCATCGTCCCATTGAGCGACATCTTCGTCCCGAACTCTGACCAATTTATGCGTCACAGCCCCATCGCCCAAATCCTCGTAGGTTTGCCTGATCTTGTACTTCCCGAGCTTGGGGAGCAGACCGATCCACACCCAATAGTAGACGGAGCAAAAGACAATACTGTGGAGTCGCTCTGTTAGCTTGTTGCCCAGCCCATTACTGAGGCAATGGAAGTTATGATAAAGCATATTAAACTCACATCCCAACGCCGGTCGCGACATAGGTCGCATACCAGAAGCTCACATCTCCTCCAGTAGCGCCAGTACTGGGCGGATACCATGGCATTATAAGCATGTACAGATTTGCGATTATGGTGAAGTAGATGGCAATATCCCATGCGCAGAAATCGGCTGATGGAAGTCCGACACGCTTACGGCGCCAGCGAAGAGCAAGAAGCCCGGTTGCGAGAGTAAAGTTGAAAAAGTTCACAGGATAAACACTCAGGTCCACCACTAGGAGCAGTAAAGTCAGTAAGAAGAAGCACATTGCTTTAATGGTGAGCATCAACTAACCGAAATTGAATGCATCCCCAGCCGGCGGTGCCAGAATCATCAACATGGTAAGGGCCTATTTGACAGAGTATGGGCCTAGTGGAGTCCCAAAGGGTCGAGTGGAGGTCCAAAATTTGGTCCATGGAAGGACGCCTTGCCTGGAAAACCCGTTATCTGATACTGGCGCACGGCAGGCAATCTGACGACTCTCGAAGACGAAATGACAAACCTTCCACATTCACGAATTGTTCGGGATTGCCCAATCAGCACCGCGACCAAGTTTCCAAATGCGCTAACACATATCAGAAAATTAAGTCCCTTAGAAGCGGCGGTGCCACCAAAGACGTTCTGGAAGAAAATGCTGGCGGCAACAACTTTCGACTCCAGAATCTCTGTTTTTGTTGCGGCGGAGAAGTAGGCAATGTTGGCCAAAATATAGAGGATCGTAACGATGACCAAACTCAGAGGAGCGCTCCATCTGAGTGTTTTGACCGGATTCTGGGATAATTTAGCGTCATCCGCAACATCGATGCCGCTTACAGTGAAAAAAGGGACAAATATTCAGCTTACCCTGACTTCATTGACCACATTGAAAGCGTTCTCGTAGCCCGCATAAGAAAATATTATCTTCACCATGGCATTTGTGGCTCCATATGGCGTCGCGTCTGAAGTTCCGTTAAACGCGTCCCGGAAGTTTGCGGTCGGATCTTTGACCGAAGTATGGCCACCAAGGACAACCAGGCCGGTGATTCCTATGCTTCACGATGTTAATGTGGCGCAAGGGAAACTCGCGTCAGTATGGAAGAGCACATACAATATCAGCGTGATAAGTTTGATAAAACCAATCACGTTGGCAGCCCTCAGAGACCATCGAGTGTTGAAAACAACCACTAATTGACAGTGCGTCAGTACCATTGAGTAGAAAGTTTCTTCAGAAAGTAGATGCTCACGTAGAAAGGCAACTGTATATCCCGCAACTGCAACTCCTTTCTGCTGCCAAGCAGTCGGAGTGGTTCCACCGAGTTTGTAGAGGTATTGCGCCAGCACTGGAAGGTACATTTTAGTGAACGGACACATAGGTGCCTGGGGAACTTACCAATTGCATTACTGCTGCTAAACGACAAGATAACCGTTTGGACCGCAAAGACTGTCGGGAAGAAGTACCTCGGACGCGGATAGGCCTGCTCGAGGTAGACAACTTCAGACCCAGAGCGACTGGGGAAATGTGCAGCAAATTCGAGGTATACTGCCAGCAAGCATAACGAAATGATAAATCCAATGACCCAGTAGAATAAGGCAAGTCCAACAGACCCTGCACCCGCCAGGATGGTTGATGCTAGGACAGATCAGTCAACAGTCCGGACAGGAGAGTTTGAACTGGATTGTCTTACGAGTAGAGAAGATTCCGGTTCCGACCATCTTGCTCAAATTCAAGAAAATTACGGTGACCCATCCGACGGAGTAGCCAAGAGGAGACTTGCTCTCAACCGGAGCACCGCTAGCCTCCTGATACGTTGGCTTGGAGGTATTTTCACCGGACGCGCCAGTGAACTGTAGGCTGCCATCGGTGAGGACAGTCTGGTCGGGCAAAGAATCAGGGGTGCCCGACTCAGTGGCCTCAACCTTGGGATCTGCCTGTCTGGAGATGAAATTCAAGAAAGCCATGATGGATCCAACGAGAAGGATGCCTAGTGTCACTGGTACCACAGGATGACAAGAAGGGCGTCCAACACTGGTTCTGGCGTGGTTCAGCGATGTCTAGGGTTTATGAGCACCAGTATTTCGGTGCCAGGCCAGTGTACTATTTGAAAGCTGGATTGCACCATATCGCAGTTTTCCAGCTTTGCTGGTCTAATTGCGCCATAATTGGATGCAACCTAAGCGTGCCATTTGGTAAGGGAAATCTCTCGACGATCTTGTGAGCTCCCAAATGAAGCAGGTGCGTGGGATGTATCGAAGTGATGTTAGATGTTCGCTCTATTGCACCTTGGGAAAGTGTAACCACAGGCCTGTCAAGCGAGTGGCTTTTCGGTTTAACATCTTTTCGTGAAACCATGCATGGCGAAGGTATTTTGGAATTTCGGTTCTTCTTGATGATCTCCGCGGTGATAGCTTTGACAAAGCTTTGGTCTCTACGAAGCGAAGTTAGCTATGTTTGTAAGCCCTAACCGTGTAAACATGGAGTTTCTTCTTAAAGCCACACCCAAAGGAACGTCCAATTTTTCCATTTTACCCTGTGTGTTACAGTAATTCGATCTTTATTTTCAAAGGAATAACAGGGAATAAATAAACTATGAAGTGATTTTATCGTAGTTTAGCATTAGTTTCGAACTCGAATCGCAGAGGCTTTGATGGCGTGCTTACAGGAATAGATCGCGTCTGCATATGATGTGCTGAAAACAGGCGGTGCCAACCACCAGCCGCATAAAGCCACAGCCTGATCGCAGCGTAAATAAGCGATCATTGAACTCTTGAAAGCAAACTTCCAAGTATGCGCTCCACACCAGCTCGATATCTTTTTGCAAATACTTTCACCACCCCAAGCCAAGACGCCCCGCTGTTTCCGAGCCGTTTGGCCGGCGCAGCCCGATAATTGGCGTTTTCTTGACTTTGAAGACAACGCAGAAATAGACCAGGGAGGTTCCGGCGATCTTTCGGGTCTAACTGGAGCCGGAGTGTCATCTGGGTGGTGAAAGGGTTGAAGAAACTTAAGAGTGGGTGTATGATTTCAATGAGAAATAGAGAAACAAGACATGGAGTTAAAGAGGGCCTCAGGTATTTCGTATTGATGTGACCAACATACAGTGGATTATTCTTCGTCTACGTAAACGTGTCTGCGACAGCAGGATACTCATCCGTGCCGTATGTCGCATTCAACGTCACACGTCCAGACACCGTCCCGTCTTCGAGCCTCACCCAGCTCTCGACCGCCTTCTTCGCCAACAGCTTCTGATCCAACACGACTTGCCGCGAGCCTCTGGTCCAGGTTCCATACCCGCCATATCCGGTGTGTCGTCCGAAGCACAAGTTCAACCCATTACCGGCGAAGTCCATTCCTGGGAGTTTCGAATCCCACTTGTTGCACCAGTCGTCTCCGTGATCGTGGCCGCTGAAGGTGGCAATCAGGCCCTTGATGCCGAGCATTGCCTTCATGAAGGGAATATCTTGGCCGGTGTAGTTGAACGTCACGCCTTGGACGTCGCCCTGCCCACTCGTCAAACCCTGTTGTGCGAGCGGATTGTCGTCATTGATTCCGGGCTCGCGATGCGGGTCAACGCCCCGGTTTTGGAACGCAAGCATCGCATTTACGGGAATGTGATAGAAAGCCAAAGACGGGATTGTCTTTCGATACCGCGACACCAGCTGAGCATTCGTCTTCGTGAACCACTCCGCTACGGATTCGTCAACCCAGTTTGGCTGCGGAACTTCGTCGCCGTTTGATTGGGTTTCCTGGAAATAGTTGCCACCACGGCTGTCGAAGAACCAGAGAATCACTTCCGGCACCTCCTCATGGCCGTAGCCACTTTTCCCACCATATGGGTAGACCGGGAGGTAGTAGTTTGAAACCGCGGCGTCTTTACTCTCAAACATTGGCTTGGTCAAAGCATAGGGATATCTCTGTTCGCGCGCGAGGATGCCACTCCTGGAGAGGTTGAAGTCGCTGTCATGGTTACCGTAAGTCGAAGCCCAGAGCAATTTGCGCTGCACCAGCGGAGCGACAATCTTGTCGACATAGTGCGTTGAATTGTGCAGATACGTGTTCTCGCCGGTAATCAGATCGCCATTCAGGACGACAAGCTGCGGAAATTCCTTGTCCAAGACCTCGTTCATCACACGTGTTGTATTGATGTCCTGCACCGGACCCCAATCGAGGTTTTCGGCTGTACGACTATTAGCTGCGTCTAGATGTACAAGCTTGAAAATTTTCCGCACCTTCGCCATAATGCAGGTCATTGAAAACACTAATTTGGAAAGTGCCATCGCGACTGAACCTCAGTGTCTTGTCGACCGCTGGAGCGGCGAAAGCTCCAAGGGCCAGAAGCTGGACGACGAAGCACGTAATGGCGGACATGTCTGAAGCTTCAGAGTGAAAGAATTTGAAGCTGTGTCGAGGGAACGGCAGCGGCGTTGAAAACTGGCTGCGCGTCCGTCAACGGCGCGGCCAGACGGAATGCTTTCATATTAATATGAGTTTTGCACGGGCTCAGTTTGGAAGGTCGTCGGGCAAAGCACGCATTTCGAAGAGAATCCAGATCGAAAAGCATCACGTTGTGAGTTTGCCGCTTGCGAGAGGTTGCGGATCGCGGCAGCCAGTCACCTCCTTGCAGTAGTGCTGAGCGCCCCACAAAATAACCGTACCTCCATGAATAATGCTAAAGGAACTCAATTGCGCAATGCAAGGAACACTGCGAGATTCCCAGAATCCGGGTACAGTGTACATATGCCAAGATGGTATCCATACTTTAGTTCAACGTTGTTAATCCTTCGAGGTCCTCTCTTTGGAATGAGATGAGTTACTGTATAGCTGGACTTCTTGTCCACTGCTACTATTTGACAGAATTGGACATTTAGATTGTTAGGTTTTGGTTGTGGTAATAACACAAAAGTTTGAAACATTCTTATCATCTCAGAGTCGTCACGTCTGTCCTCCTTACCGAGTTCATCATTTGTCATAGCCACAAAAGCATTCTTTACCCGCAAAACGGTACTCTTCCACATCGACAGGTGCATTTACCAGCTTCCAGGAGGGGGTCCAAACGTCTCACCCGGATTCAGCACTTTCCGAATCGCCGAGCCCGCATTGTCTAGCGTGCTCGCAACAACATTATTGCCCCACCAGTTCGGCGGCGTCGCGCCAGGGAGATAAAGCGCAAAGAATATGACAATGGTCGAAATAGCAAGGCCAGAGTCAAGCGCAGCGGAGGTGACGTAGTTGTAAGTGAGCCACCAACCCCTCTTCCTGCTACGGATAAACTTGTTGAAGATGGTACCAACAATGCCCCAGGTGGCATAGATGAGAGGTGTAGCAGGCGGAATGTAGCCGAGGGAGCCGAACATGACTGGAGCATTAAGATAGCGCGCGGGAGACTTGGGGAATTTGCGTGCAAGGACGTAGAAGACGACTGGCAGGATGGCACCGATGAGCCAATACCATTGCAGTTTCGCGTACACCGCGCCGGGAGAGAACATGCGCATTGGACCGATGACTCCCCAGATAATCGATGCATCTTGAAGTTGTTAGCTTAGCTCAAGAGCCTTGAGAAAGGAAGGAAGCAAACATACTGAAGAAGACACGACCATTGGGACAAGAGAATCGGTTCGGCTGTTCGAGATCGCAAATCTGATCGATATTTCCGAATGCCCAGTAGATCACCGCTACCTGAACAATCGAGCCCCACAAGCTCGCAATGCCCTGCGCCCAGAAGAGTGTTCGTGGCGGAACTTTCATATAATGGCCGAGCTTCAGATCTTGCGTATAGTACAATCCTTGTGCCATGGTGATGTAACCGTAGGTCTTGAAAGACATCATAGCGATCGGACGTCCCGGAAGCATGTAACCGACGAGGAATTCGGTGAAGACGTTGAGGCCGATCTGGATGTTTGTGATCGCTTGCACCATGCCGATGGGTACCTGAAACTGTCAGATTCTCCACGTGTAACTCGACGGAAGTGTAATACATACAAACCAGAAACCACTGATAAGCATTGCGACAATAAATGACCACCAAGTCATATGAGTCGGATAACCTAGCATGGTTCCCATGCCCATTCCGAACATGAAGAGGAACAGAACGTAGAACCCTGGATATTCAGCATGTTGTGTTTGGGGGTCAGGGTGTAAACTTACACCAATCAGGAGCTTCGGGATACTTTTTCATTAACCTCATGTGAACATCATCCTCCTGCTCACGTGCTGCTCTCGCGCGGTACCAAATTTCGCGCCAGTGATACAGGCCTGTGTGGACGATGACAGCAATGATGCTGGCAAAGCTGAGGCCGTAGCAAATCGCGAAGGTGGTGGATAAGAAAAGCGGCGAATAAGCCTTGTACTTCTCAATATCCAAAGTATACTCCGGCGTTAAGATCCGCGAGACGTTGTACTCTTGCTGCGTATTGTCATAGCTGTTGGAATCGCTCATAGGCAGCCATGCGCCGTAGAACCCTCCGCTGTACTGAACTCCGATTGCAGTGAGGACCATGAATACTAACAGTCCGATCATTGTGTTGGCAATCGCATGGAAGGGAGGAATCAGCGGGGAGTAAATGTAGGCCGTGATATACGTCCAATCGAATGAGATCGGCAGCAGTGACAATCCGGAAAAGCCACCAAAAAGCTGGTTCACGACAACATTATTTGGTTTGATCCAAGTGATGAACGCAAACACGCTCAGACCCTGCCAGATCCATCCTGGGAACCAGTACCATACGAAAGAGCCGATCATGACGAACAGGAACCACCGGTAGCGAGAGATGGACCAACCGCCAGTCTGGGCTGGGTCGGATTTGGTGCGGTCATGTAGCGAGTAAAATAGAGCAGCGTTGGGAAGCATCATCGGCCAGATCATTGAAGCGGGATAGACCAAGAAGCGTCGGAAGATACCAGCCATGCCAAAACCTATCATCTGCGTAGAGATTGTGAAGAGGAGGGCAAAGCCCCACCTGGAAGAAATTAACAGAGTTCGAAGTTGTAATGGATCATGTTGTAAAGGTACTTACCCGAGGTTGATATTGTAGAAACCCAAAAGCGCCTCAAGACCGTACGTGCTGTAAGCGACTCCATTTCCGAAAGTGACATTGGCCATGATAGTGATGAGAGCATGCTCTTTCATATTAAACGGGCCTGGGTTCAAGGACCATTTGTAGCCGAACGTGTTGAACTGCTTCTTCGGCAAGCATGCAGCCAATCCAAGACCGAGAGGAAATGATATCAACTGAGCAACAATACTGGTAATTGTAATGCTCGGGTTACGCAAAGAGAAGAGACAGTTGAGGCCAGAGCCAATGGTGGTGAAAATCAAGCCGAGGAACCAGGCGCGAAATGTGTTCGCTGGGAGGTCTTCATCGTATGGTCGAACGACGGAAGCAACTTCGGGGTAGGGTGAGTTCTCTTCGAGCTCATGCTCGATGTTCACTTCGGCTTCTGCATCATGCTTGCCGATAGCACTCTCAATAGCATCACGCTTCGACTCTAAATTCGCGGATCAGCATAAACGGTCCATGAGAATTAAATTACATCAAGTTTTACCTTCGAGGTTCGGATCCCATCGATGAAGAGTGCTAAAAGCCTTCAAATCCTTCTCGGCGACAGCAGCCTGCTCGTCGTAGGACGGAATTGGGCTCTCGCGCGAGCTGACCGCAGTGACGTCCGCACCGGCCTTCTCATCTCCCACAGCATTTCGCTGTACAGAGTCTGTATCGCGGCGGCTCACAGGCCAAGGTCTGCGAAAGTTGGGCATAATGAAGTTGCAGAGCGTCAAGCGCCTCTTGTCTCCTCCTACGCGAGGGGTCATGGATCTCATATATTGGTGGAATCATGGCCCCGACGGGGGACACCGATGCAGAAGGATTCCACATTGCAAGTGACGACACTGGCCGACGCCACACACAAGTCTTATGCTCATCTTTGTCGTCGTTACCAGGTCATTGGATGTTCGAGCATCTGTTTGTGGAAGGTTGCAATTCGACTCCAGCAGCCCGTGCGTCACCAAGGGCGGAGAATCGTAAGAGCAAACCAATAATAGATGGTCGAGGTATGATAAGGATGGTTTCCGACCAGGTCGCTACAAGACACAAGGTGTGGCTGGATGGCAGGCATTGCTTGTATTTTTGATCTCCGCTCGGGGGATCAATGAGGTGCACAGCTCATCCTAGGCCATGCATCGTGGCCAACCCCGCAGAATTAGGGTCGTCTATTGTGGAGACGCGGCTCATTCCTTAAAGCCATAGTAGGGGTAGAATATCGAGGCTATTCGAGAGATAGATTGAGAGGTTGCAATAGCCTCGAATCGCGGATTCTCCTTCGTACGCCACCGCCACGAAGTGCACTAGTCGCTTGAAGCAAGCCTTTCATGTTGTAGCACAATACGAGAAAAATCCTGTGAGTCGTTAACGCGAGCGCGATAAGAGCCATGAAAAAGGAAAGTCAAGGCGGCTATCAACGGCGAATGTACGATCCTCGCGATAGACGTTGATTGCCAGATATCGCGACCCAAGATCCCAAGGTATGTACGCTGTCTACCGAAAACCGAAAATTCCAAAGGTGGAATAAACGGCCGCTCGGCTGGCGTTGAGTGGCACTTACAGCTTGTACTGAATGCAAATGAATACCTTACCTGCCTGATCTGCCGCAGGACGCCCTTGATTGCCTAGCCGTCGCAAGAACCCTTACCGAGAGAGGTAGGTGGATACCCGAGCGACTGGAGAGACAGCATTAAACCTAATAGGCAGGAAACTCGCAGGGCATCCAACTGGAAATTGTTCTGACGATCGTAGGTGAGATTGTATATGCGAGGCTCAGCTCACGCACTGTATACATAGAACTGTAGAGTGCTTGGGCTAGGAAGGCGAATCCTTGAGAGGAGGCGAAAAAGTGACACGACACGCTGATAAGGTAGAGGTCGGCACTAGCTTGATATGCGGTCATACATCGGCCATCCCGTCTTGCACGTCGGGGTGTTTCCGGAGTATCTCCGAAGATAAAAAAAAAAATCTGACGAGAGCAAGAATCGATAACAACGTTACAAAATGTATTTAGTGCAATAGAATTGACAGAGGATATTTTGTCGTACTTGTAACTAGTCTTTTCAGTTGGACAATGAGCACATCCTGATTGGCGAGATAAGAAAGAGCTGCGTCAACCATTCGAGGACAGAATCCAACAACGTGAGAAAAGGAAATGTAGATGTTACTTGAAATATAGGAAGAGACACACCTTTTCCGCAGACATGAAGGCCCTTATATGCACTCTCCTGAAGCAAGGCAGGATTGATGCCTGGCTCACCACTGGGTGAGGGCTACACTATTGTATTAGCTTTTGACTCACTTCGCCTTGGCATTGCTCCGTCTTTTATTTCCGGTGAACGAATTCATGAGTGATTTTACCAAAAGCCAAGTTCCAGGTATCACAGGTATATAAATACTCAAATTCAATTGGATGATTACTGTTCCGGCGTAAGGTATGGCAGAAAATCTCTCCGAACTCCGATGTCGCCATCGTACTCTAACTCCGAGCTCCACATCTTCAGTCCAGTATTTTCCTAGCTTCACTGCTTCTTAAAATGCTTATTGTCACGTCATATTACACCCATGAACTCCGATCTAATGCGTTTTCAGCCTTTCCCGGCCCATATCAACCCCATCCTCTGGGTTCAGATTATTTGGCACCAACGAGCAATCGAAGCTTTTCCATGAATACAAACGTCAAAATCGTGTACGGGCTATTTCATTTCCACCGTTAGCTCACATCGTTTAGGTTTTGACAGTGGGACATACGTTAGACGGAGCCAAGCTGGTGTCCATCCTTTCATCAAAACTAACGGACCTTCTTTCTTTACGATCTCAATACAGTATCGCATGACAGACTGAGTAAGTGTAAATACGACTTTTGTGATATGTCATTCAGCGACATACCTGCTGCCCACCTTCTGCGCGGGACATATTCTGTACTCGGCTTTTTAGCACATCTGCTGGTGCGCATGCTGTTGTTGCCACGGTTCCAGCAATGAGTGAAGCTAGCATATGCGTCTTCGTGTCATCTTTCAAGCCGAGTGATCTAGCTGATAGTAAACGTGCTTTGGCTTCGGTGTACCTGATGATTATGAGCAGTCTGATTTGGACAATCCGTGGAGGACTAACGTAAATATCTGGGACACGTCTTGCAAACAATGTTAGTAAATCGCTCATTCTCGGCCGTCTTTCGATTTGCCACTCACTCATAAGTATGCTCCGTACTACGTTGGGGCCTAAACCGCGAAAGTACGTCCGAAAACCATCCTCTCGCCCAACTCTGACGAGCCCAGTGAGAGCATTGCTGTATCCGTAGCGCTCTGCCGGTGCCTTGGCTCCGTCTGCGCACATCCGAACGAGCACGATCTGGTTCTAATGAGCGCCACGGCATGTTCAACTAGGGAGAAATCGACATACTTCCGCCGGATTTCCGATGCAACCAGCAATGCCACCCGCTAACCCAGCGCATGCCATGGTTGTCCCAGGAGAAAGCTTCTGACCGCTTGATGGCTTGAAATGAGATGCGAAAAGGTTGTACAATCCGAATCGGGCTGTAGAGTATGTTGATTGCCGCAATATTGATGCTGATAGTCCGTTCCAAAGTGATAGTATGCCATCTCTTGCCGCAAAATTGTAAACAGCTCTGAGTAGAGGCGGTCTTTCTGTCAGGACTTGGAGCCGACTATGCGATATCCGTCAACATGTTTGCATCATGATACAGCCATTTTACAAAGCCTTACTATTTGGTCTGATCTAAAGGGTGAGCTACGATGTTGTTAGAACACCTTTGGCACGCCTCCGAAACCGAGACCCTTACTGAAGCATGCAGCCATTGACCCAGCAGCACCTCTAAGGCCCAGGATATCAGATCCATTATTCACACAATGGCGCAATGGCGCAATGATTGTGCTCACCCTAGCCAGAATGGCTCTCTGGCTATTTTCTTAGCCTCCACTTTCGGTATCGGCACTGAAGTTGCTGTTGTCGTCGCCATATTGACGGATTTGGTGTCAAAGCAACCTGGCTTTGGGCACTCTCGTTATGTAGATAGCTTAATGATATCTTCAAGGCCATCCCGACGTCGTCGGTATCCTCGGTCTATCGGAGCCTCCCGAGCAGAGTAGAGATGAGCTGCAATCGTCTTTCGGCGACAATTCTGACTGCCGCAGGGTTTCGCGTATTCACGCGTCTCATGAAATGGCATTTTTCGCGCCGACTCAGCGTCCCTCCGCGTGCCATAAGACGCGAATCCAGAGGTACAGAAGTGTCTCCGACGGGTCGCGCGAGACGCGCATTCAGCTGACTCGTCCGAGATACCTAGACGACTGAACGGAAGCAATACTCCCGCATCGGCGATTTTTCTGATACCGCCTGCAGAGCTCCCAAGGTTCGCAACAGCTTCGGCTTCGACCTCGAGAATTTGGCGGCTAAGTAGCCGCTCTGTATTGTCCGTATGCTAGTAAGTGTGGGGATATTAAGGCATCATGAAGTAGGCCGCCTGCATTGGAGCCACGTCGTGCTATCATTATTTCTTGTCAATTCCTTCGATCCCGTCTCATTTTGTCATCTCTCCCATGGCTTCTGTTCTTACACCTGCCCGCGTCATAAGCGCATCCACCCCGCGCTCTTTTCCTCAGCGACGATTGATTGTCCAGTGGAAGGACTTTTCACGGCCAGCGAAGCTATCGAGACCTCTCGCCATCAATTCGCGACGATGGTACTCGACACCTCCATCCAAAGCCCCCTCGAAAAACCGCGCCGCATCGAAACTCTATAAATCCGCCGACGATGCCGTCGCAGACATTCAATCAGGTTCTACCATCTTCAGCTCAGGGTTCGGCCTCTGTGGCGTTGCAGAGACACTGATCGAGGCGATCGAGCGGAGAGGTAAGGAGTCGTTGCACTCCCTCACCGCGGTTTCAAACAATACGGGCATTGAGGGCGTGGGCGGACTGAGCCATATCGCAAAGAGTGGGCAAGTTAAGAAGCTCATTATAAGCTTCCTGGGCAATAACAAGGCGCTGGAGAGGAGATTTCTTAATGGCGACCTTGCGGTGGAGCTGTGCCCACAGGGATCGCTGGCGGAGCGAATAAGGGCAGGTGGTGCTGGAATACCGGCGTTTTATACGCCCACGGCGGCAAGTATGCAATCCTGTTCCGCGTTGCAAGGTCGCCAATGCTGACAATACTCAGACACCCTTGTAGAAACCGGCAAGATCCCTAGTATGTACGACAGCAAGGGAAATGTAATCGCATATGGCACGCCAAGAGAAGTCAGGGAGTTCAATGGCAGGAAATATCTCATGGAAACCGCATTGACAGGAGATGTGGCGATTATAAGAGCACACAAGGTCGACGAGGCCGGCAATTGCTGTTTCAGATACACGACGAAAGCATACGGGGTCATCATGGCGAAAGCTGCCAAAGTCACCATCGTCGAGGCAGAGGAAATTGTGCCAATTGGCGCACTACATCCCGATAACGTCGATCTCCCTGGTATCTTTGTGGACAGAATTGTGCCAGCAACAGCGAAGAAGAACATCGAAATCCTAAAGATACGAAAACCGGCGGATCCCAATGCGACAGTTAGTGAGGCACAGGCAAAGAGAGATCGTATTGCACGAAGAACAGCGAAGGAGCTCCATCACGGTTACTATGTCAATCTTGGTGTTGGCCTCCCAACGAGAGCGCCAGAATATTTGCCGAAGGACGTACGAGTTTGGCTTCAGTCTGAGAACGGTATCCTTGGCATGGTGAGTAACTCGTATGATGTGTGGTAAAGACCTCGATTTTGATTTGGTGATAGGGCGATTATCCGACAGAAAGCGAAGTCGACGCCGATATTGTCAACGCGGGCAAGGAAACTGTGACACTCGTCCCGGGTGCCTCGACATTCGACAGCGCTGATTCATTTGGCATGATCCGAGGTGGACATGTAGATGTCACTGTCCTTGGAGCACTCCAGGTCAGTGCAAGCGGCGACCTGGCCAACTATATGATCCCTGGCAAGACTTTCAAGGGAATGGGTGGTGCTATGGACCTCGTCGGTAACCCCGAGGAAACGAAGATTGTCGTGGCAACAGAGCATGTGGCAAAGGACGGATCGCCGAAGGTTGTACAGGACTGCAAACTGCCATTGACCGGAGCGAAGTGCATCAGCACAATCATCACAGAC
The DNA here is from genome assembly GCA_010015805.1 of Rhizodiscina lignyota. Lineage (NCBI taxonomy): Eukaryota > Fungi > Ascomycota > Dothideomycetes > Aulographales > Rhizodiscinaceae > Rhizodiscina > Rhizodiscina lignyota. The sequence continues at coordinate 104,327 of ML978137.1, forward strand.
ATGGTAAGTCACCTACAATATCAATATTTAGAAGTGCATACTGATTCTCGATAGTGTGTATTCCAAGTAGACAGGGTGAACGGAGGGTTGACCTTAACGGAGATTGCTCCCGGTCTTACGGTTGATGACGTGAAAGCGAAGACTGATGCCACTTTCAAGGTTGCGGATAATGTCATATCGATGGAGTAGAGCATTTTCAGATATTAGGGTTACACATAGAGAGCCTTTGGGTGTCCATTGTGTTATTGATGGCCATGGCACTATTGCATTGCTGACGAGTTCAAGCTTTCTGTATAGAACGTCCCAGGTAAAACTTGCTTGATATTTTAATTTCTATGACCTCTATTAGCCAGTTTTGAACAAGCGGGAATCCTGTCAGTACTGATAGTGAATGGAAATGGCGGCTCCTGCTTGGCGTTTAAGTGGCGGTGCATAAGCCGCGCACAGCCTGAACTAGCGGAAGTGCTCTCTATCGCGACTACACAAGGGCTACCTCCAGCAAGAAGAGTTCGCCACGGCGCTCATTTCATCATTTTCTCACAACTCTCTGTCTGAAAATCTTAACAACGATCTCCAGGAATTTTGTGGAACTCTTCTCCATCGTGCAATCTACGTCCAGAGTCAAGTTATCGGAACCAACTGTCCCACGCCTCCATTTTCTTCAACCTCATGCGTCTTATCAGCTCCAAACATTGTCACTCAAAGCGTTTCTTAATATCAAAATCTGAAATCTACAATGCTTCCACACACACTTCTGGTGACAAAGAAGTCACCTTTGATGAATTTCGAAGCTCTCACGAAATAATTGAAAAACGCGAGGGATAAGAAGATAATCGCGGCGTGTCGAAACGCCATGAAATCGCCAGGTAACTTATCGCGCCCTGAGCTGTGGCTGCTCTATGCCAAATCTGAGCTCGACTTGTCAAGCCTGAGCAAAGTGTGAGCACCGACCGCGTCTTCGCCAGGTCCGAAACCGCCTTCCAGCTTTTCGTACGCGCACGTCAACGACAGCGATGTGGAGACAGTTGCTAGCATCAAGGTCGCGGCCGAGAATGAAGCTGAAGTTGCGCCACCGGTTCGTACTTCGATCTATGCCCCGCAGCAGCATATGCACTACGATGCGAATGATTTTGACGGCGATTGAATGCACGTCTCGCCGTTAATATCGAAGTCAGGGTCGCTTGCCAGGTGCCGCGCCTCTTCGATGCGCGATGCCCGAAGCGATCATATATTCGGGAGCTCCGTCTGTATACCTTCAGAGAATATCCGTAGTCTTTCAGCGGCGATAGTGCATGGCCTCCTACTTGTGAAAAGATCAATCCTCTGGCGTCCTGATTCTTTCCGCTGACTTCGTCTACGGTAGCGGTGTCGTCCCTGCGCCTTCCAACCTTCATGTTAACAAGTTGTCGAAAGTGGTATAGTCGCATAATGGTGTGGCACTACGGAGTATCCTAACCTCGAATCACACTAGTAAGCGCGAGTCCAATCAATGTATCAACAACTCTTAGCACAGTCAAGCGTCGGCTGAAAATGGCCTCGACTTCTCCATTCGAGAGCATGCATAACTGTGGAAATACATGTAGCTGCGAGCTCATTTTCAGTTCTTTAAGCCACCTCCTGCAAGGTTCTACTCTAACCGACGAGGGGCGGTCCAATCTTGTCGACCGAGCGTAAGCTGTCAGGGCAAGTTGCGTGGACGCCACCTTCGGCCCGCAACCCTCTCATGCGGGCTGAATTGGAGTTCATATTCTCGACAAGCCCAAGGGCCCACCGAATGTTTTTCCGCATCACGAATGAGTTCGGCTGGGTGGGACTGGTGGCCCTTACAGTGTCGTCCAACCTCGGCCAATTCGTCACTGCAGCCTCCTCTCGCTGGTCTTGTGCTGGTACTTGTGCCAGACAAAAACCGAAACAGTGTGCTGAATTTCATTCATCGAGGCACACATGGTACGCCACATGGTTCGGCTCGGTGCACAAGCGGCGAGATGTGGACGGGCCGCGCCGCCGTGGATCTGCGCTAGATTCAACTGTGCTCTAGACTGCGTATGCACGTCTCAATGTCTCAAAAAATCGGTCTCCCCACTCAGCAGCAGTTATGTCACAGACATTTCTGGAGTTTTTGAGCAAAACTCGGCCACTCTCAGACGCCTCCTCAACGCAGAGCATGCTGTCGGCGCGTTATCTAGCAAGCCTGAGTAGCGAGACTTTCGCCTTTACCAGCCATATTTCACTACGCATGTACGAAATTAGGCCGGGAAGAACATTAGTCGAAAATGAACATGAAATACAGCACCCACTACCCAAGAATACTTCGCATAACCTTCCCAGATACATAAACCTTCTCGGCAGCCTGCAACAGCTTGTGGATGTCTGCAAGCCAGGAAATGTCGGTCTGTCGCGACCCCATATATACTAATGTACGCTCATGGTGCATTGTCACAACTCGCTTCTATCAAAGATGCTCAGCTGCGACTGAACATCGCGTAACTACGGCTGATGTATGCTCAGAGACACCCGATGCCTGGGATTGGTACCTAAGTCACCACTCACCAATTAGATGATCATGACAGCGTTCGGCTACTGCAGTGCTGTCGCAGCATTGCGATCTAGAACACAGCTCTACACTTCCCGCCGTGCATCATTCTCGTTTACGGCGGGTTAGCAACGAAAGCAAGTCTCAAACTCGCGAGCTGAATCGTGACTGATTCACATTTCGGACTGACTGTCTGTCTATAAAGTACGCCTTTCCTCCGTTGGATAACTCCTCAACAACGACAGCAACAACTTCAGCTAGCAGGAAACACCGATCACATCCTAAATATCAAGTCGTTAAATCTTTGCTCGAAAATATAATCGCTCTAGTGAGTTCTGTAACAGCCAGTAATACTATTTCTTCAGACTAATCGGCATTTCAGCATCATGCCCGGAAAGTACTCGTCGTCTGTCGTCCGTGGTGATACCACCTACATCTTCTTCAACGACCAGAACAGCAATGGCGATCCGGTCCTCAAGCTCATGAAAGTTACCGATGATGCAGCACCAACCCAGACCCTCCGCGTGGAAGGTAAAGACATTTCGGCGTCCGACGGCCCAATTGCCGCCACCATTGTAAACAACGGTGTGGACGGCATCCGCCTCTATGTTATCAACAAGAAGAACATCGTGGAGTACGGCCTTGATACTCCGATTGGTTCGAGCGACAAGTGGAAGAAGGAGAATTTCACCAGTTCTATCAAACTTGACCAGGGTTCCTTCTTGAATGCCTTGGGAAAGCCTGAATTGGGCGGGATCAAGTCGGAGGGCAAGCCTGTCCTGCTGAGGATCTTTTACACCAAGGAAGGCGCCAGCAATCAAATCACGCAGCACTCTTACACCGACAGCTGGCAGGAGAAGACAATTGACTCTTAAACGTCGTGCACTCTCGTACTACAAGGACAGCAACCAGCAGGGTGCCACCTCTCAGCGCATCTATTCACCTCTCGTGGAGACTTGTACTCTTTAAGATTACTTGTCAACGTGTATTTACATCGGCTTGAGAGCCCTCTGCTCTCTCGTTCCTCTCGATCCTTTAATTCACAAACTTTCTAAGCTCTCATCATGAATTTTCACCCTTTTGCTAGATATATCGTGAAATTTGTTCGACAAGCTTTTCCGTGCGTTCGCGCTGGGTGGCTCAATTATGCATCCAGTCTGAAACCTCGCTTTAGCCTCTCTTCGTTTGCAATGAATAACTTGGGTATACTAGTTTCTTCAGGTTTTCGACCGTCCTGGATCATACACACCACTCCTCTCGCGGCCTCGAAGATGGAAGCCATGCCTCCCCCATTAAAGCCTGCCATTAAGAACCATCCCTCTTCCCTAGGAACCTCTCCGATGTGTGGAAACCCGTCTGGTGTGAAGCCCATTATGCCGGTCCAAATGGATTCGACGTCCTCTGCGTTCTCCGGATTGTGTTGATAATAGGAGAAATGCCGAGCCATGTAGCCTTTAAAATATCTCTCCTTCACACCACTCCCATCTGGAAGTGTGATGAGCGTACTGTCATCCACAGTATCGAACCAGAGAGATTTATCATCGCGGTACAGAGTCTGCCCACCTCCAAGAATGATAGAGCTGTCAGGCCGCGGAATTAGATATTCCCTGCTTGTGGAAGACTGATGGATATTATATGTATATGTTAGTTGCGGCGTGTCGTCAGGGAATTTCGCTGTGATATGGCATGCTGTTCCTCGCCCAGGAACAATCACATCTCCGTACTGCGGGAGCAGAGCAGAGACATACGCGTTCGTTGCGAATACGACCTTTTTCGCTTTGGTTGTGCCTCTGGGTGTCTCGAGAATCGTAAGACCAGACTTTGACTCCCGCGATATCTTTGTTACAGGAGTGTGAGTTTGCAAATTTGCGCCCATTTCGATGCATTTCTGGAGCAAGCCGACGACGAATTTGTATGGCCATAAGCTCACGACCGGAGAAGATGCCGCGCCTTTGGCTCCGCTAATGCCGGTAAGTCTTTCTACATTCTTTCCCTTGAGAAATTGAATGTCCTTCAGCCAGGTGGCGCCCTCGTCGCGGAAGCCCTGGAACTCGTTTTCCATAACATCGGCGTGGGCTTGGTCGAGGAAGACATCAAAGGAGCGGGTCAAGAAAAGGTCGCAGTCTATATTTTCCCTCTCCACACATGCTTTCAATTCGGAAAGCAGTGTCCTGTGGAAAGTAGCCAACTCTGCCGCTGCCTCGGCGCCTTGCGCTTTATGGAAATTTGCCAGTGTGACAGGGGAAATTTTGGAATGTCCACCATTCCGTCCGGTAGCTCCTGAACAGGCCTGTCTGGCTTCGAAGATAACGATGCTTGGAGGTTCTGTATTGTTTTTGAGAAGATGGTATGCAGTACATGCTCCGGACATGCCAGCACCGATAATCGCAATGTCAACGATTTCTGGGAGAGTTTTCGTGGAACGGTGGTCGTCTAGGGGAAGAGGGCATGCCCGCCAGAAGGGAGTCGTTGATGAAGGGACAGGGAGACGGGAAAGAGGGTCAAATTCTCTCGCCATTGCAATGTAGTTGGCACCGACAGCTTCCTGATGTTGAGATTAGAAGGAAATAGAGATCAACACCCAGGCCCAGAGTGCAAGAGTGGAGCATCTACTACTCTACATTTTCGCCAGCAATGAAACTTGGGGATCTCTAGTTATAAGCCCGTCCGAGGGAAGTTGATTGGAGGAGGATCGCGAACGCCGATGGATCTGTCGCAAGGAGTGTGGCGGAATATATACGGATATAGCGATTCCAAGACGGGTTAATCGAATTCCGGCCTGCCTATCATAGAAGGAGTAGTGCCGATCGAAGATGAAAAGACGGCCCACTCCATCCGCAAACTGTCCTCTTAACTTGAGTATTCCCAACCCATCACTGGAAAAAGAATTTGCCACAATCGGCAATGTGTGTGAGTTATCTAGGAGAACATCGTCAGCGACATAACTTCGCATTGCTTCATAAGCGATATTATGTGTTTGTCTATAGCTTCGAAGCGCGTGGCGTAGCAAACGTGGAGCCCTGGCCTTTCCCAATGGCCTCTACAATCTCATCCACACTCTCTAGAATCCATATCCCTCCCTCGTCGCTCGCCAGCCATCTCGCACCTTCCTCGTTTTGCGTATTGTCCTCCCATGATCCATCATCCAGCGCCTTCCTTAGCCCAAATATGTGTGATATAACCTGAGGTCCTACTCCGGTCTGTGCGCGCAGAGCTGCTACGGCAACTGCAGACGTCGCTATTCGGCCAACTGCCTGGCCAGGTGGGGCGTCGCGGCCTGGAGGATCGGAGAACAGCAGGCCATATTCGCTGTTGACGATATGAATGGGGAGATCTGGATGCGCGACAGCAAGCTTTTCGAGGAGCTTGTCTTCGAAGGGTCGATATATAGAGTTCCACAATTGGCGGCCGCGCTGCTTGGTAGCTTCGATGTTCGCAGAGGTTGGTGTTCGTGAGGACTTGGTGGTGAGACCTTTTCCAACGGGCTCTGGGAGGCTGGCCCGGAAGGCATTAAGACAGTTGATTGTTCTCGGCACCTTTCCCGTTGATGAGCTACTTGCGTGAAGCAGAGGAGACCAAGAGGAGAAGAAACGCCATACGCACCCCATTGAAACCAATGCACTTAAGTCCGACTTCTCGCATCATTTCTGCATTCTTTACGGCATTTTTGATATCATTGCCGCTGGCCATGCCGTGCAGGGTAATTAGTGATTCTGGAGAATTCAATGTCACGGTCGCGGCAGTCTATAATTGCACGTATTAGCCTTTGGCCGAAACCAATTGCCATGGGCTGGCTCTCAACGCCTCATACATACCGTCATAGCTAGCCATGTTGGCTGCTCGACCTTCTTTGACTCTGCATGCCGTCCTATTCTCTCAAACACGGATCTAATTCCTGGTGGAGCGGGAGTCGTCCCAGCACGAGCAAACGGGGCTTCTATCAGCGCCTTCAGCGCACTTGACAGCTTCGACATGTCTTGATCAGGATCTATACGTCTACGGTGTCGCGCTTTTCTATCAGCACCATCGCGTGACATTGTAATGCGTACAATGCGTGAGAAAAGCTACGGTCAACGTTCTTGCGCACGGCGAATCGTAATCCGAGGTTGCGCATCGGCGCTTGATCTGAGCCCGATTCAGGGTCTTCGCCCATGCACAACCTCCATGCTCGGAATGAAGTCCAACAACCAAGCTCGCATGGCACTGCATGGCCCTGCATGCCACCATCTGCGGTAAGATGTCACCGCTAGCTCTGTATTCCCCGGCGGAGAAAATACTGAGGCCGGCCATTTGGAATGACGCTGCTTGGCTCCAGATCCCCACGGGGAATACGACTCTAAGGTGACCCCAGGATTTGGAAGGGGAGCATTGAAAGAGCGACGTCTTCCCCCCATCCGCACAAGCATCTCCGAGGAGCAGAGCTCTCTTGTTTTCCAGTGTATCTTGAGTTTGTTACCGCCAAAATGGACCCGGCATACAAGTCGGCAGAAGAGAAGCTTGAAGATCCTTTGCGTGACTCGTACTACGAGGACACGCCTGAAGAGGCGGCTCGTAAGGCGAAGTTGACGAGAAAGATCCTCTTCAAACTCGATTTTAGGTATGGAGAGATGAGGCTGGTCCACTATTTTGGTGATCATGCATGTGTTGAGAGCCTCATTTGCTAATCGAAATTCAGGATAGTGCCCATACTCGCAATTCTCTTTCTTTGCTCGTTCCTTGACAGAACGAATGTGGGTAATGCAAAAATTCTTGGTTTGGAAAAAGATATTAAAATAAATGATCACCAATATGCGATTGGTCTGGCCGCTTTTTATGCCACATACATTTTTAGGTATGAATTTGCTCCCAAATTAGGTAATTTCCACTTATCACTCAGATACGCTAATAAAGCAAATAGTGAACTCCCCAGCAACTTGATTATCAAGAGGGTGTCCCCGAAGATATGGCTTCCGTTCTTGACTGCAATTTGGGGCATAATCACAATGTGTCTCGGATTCGTCAAGGGCTTTGGTTCCTTTGTTGGCGTCAGAGCTCTGCTGGGGATTGCGGAGGGTGGTCTGCTGCCTGGAATGGTGCGTTTGGATCATCTGCAATTGAATATACACATGCTGACGGAAGATCATTTAGGTATTATATCTCTCGCATTTCTACCAGAGGAGCGAACTGGCATTGCGTATTGGTGTGTTCTACACCGCAGCGTCTCTCTCTGGCGCTTTCGGTGGTCTTCTGGCTCGAGGCCTGAACGAGATTGGCCCGAGAGGAGGCCTTGCAGGCTGGAGATGGATCCTGATCATTGAAGGTCTTTTGGTAAGTGATCTGCGCCCTAGAGATTCTCCGCCGATGGTGGGCTGACCATTCTCTACAGACATTTGTCTGCGGTGTTATCAGTTTCTTCATATTGCCCAACGACATCGAATCCGCAGGTTTCCTGAAGCGTGAAGAGAAAGCCTTTGCTCGACAACGACTTTTGCGAGACGCGCCCATCAACGAACTGGGCGAGCGCATCTCACATCACGACGAGAAACTCGACTGGGCGGAGGTGCGCCGCGGCATCTTCAATGTCCAAGTTTGGCTCACTGCGTGTGCCTACTTCGCAATACTCTCAGGCCTTTACTCTTTCGGTCTCTTCCTGCCAACAATAATCAACAACCTGAAATTCGCCAAGAATCCAAATGAAGCCCAACTGTGGACTGTGATTCCATACGCTGTCGCCACCGTGGTGACAGTAGTAGTTGCATTCGTATCCGACCACCTTGGGCTTCGTGGAGTCGTCATGTTGTTCACCTTGCCAATCTGCATTATTGGATATGCCGTAATATCCGTCTCTCACAACCCGCATGTGCAGTACGGGATGACTTTCATGATGGCAAGTGGAATGTACAGCAGCGTGCCATGTATCTTGGGATGGAACTCGAACAACAGCGCTGGACACTACAAGAGAGCGACAACCTCGGCTTTGCAGTTGATGATTGCAAATTCTGGAGGATTCGTGGCTTGTGAGTATACTGGGAACCTTTTAGTGGGATCGAGACTCTAATGCGATATTGCACAGCATTCACATACCAAACGAAAGAGGCACCACAGTTTCACAAAAGTCACACTATAATCCTAGGACTTTTGTGTGCCGCGTGGGTTCTCGTGTTAGTGAACGTGCTCTGGTGCTGGAAGATCAATCGCGATAAAGCGAACGGTAAATACGCACAGTTCGAAAACAGTGGCGACGATAGGGATCCCCAGTTCAAGATGGTTTTGTAAGATGAGGCAAACTACTAATGGAAGCCGCCTTGATCATGCCTTTACTTTAATTACTGAGCAGCCGCAACAATGACTTGCTTCTCTTTCTTCAATGCATTCACCACCGACGTGCTAACGTTCAACACCTGCGCCACAATATCTGGAGGGGTCAATGCCAACCACTGCGTTAATGAAACATCCTCAACAACGTTCGAATGGAAAACTTCGAGGTAAGTCAGTGTCTCCGTATCTGAGAGATTCTCAATGTAATGGCCGCTGTTGTCAGGAAATACAGCCGTATCACCGTCAGTAAAGTCGAACGTGCGTGCGTTCGCCGCTCCGAGCCAGACTGTAGCCCTTGCATTACCGTGTTGGAAGTAAAGCCACTCAACGCCCTGCAATGACTATGAGCTTCACATGATACGGAACTGGAAGATACGACTCACATTTGGATGCCAGTGCATTTCACGAAGTGCCCTCGGTTTGATCTCAACGATCTGTGCCACGATATTCTGAGAAATGGGGAAATTCCTGGAGTCTACACGCTTGAAAGTGCCGCCACCACCAGGAGCTTGAGTTGCTTCCATCTTCGAAGCCGAGAAATACCAGGATGCGTTGCCAGTGAGCTGCCCGAATGGTGAGCTTACGGAGCCGTTACTTGAAACACCGACGTTGATGGAGCCGAATGGATTCGGGGTATTCTTGAAGGTGTTGCTTGGGAGGCCGAAGTTTTTGGCCAGCACTTCAGGAGGTGTATGAAGTAGCCAGTCGTCAACATTAAAGGTTGTATCTTCAGCATTGAAGTTGCCGTTGTCAAAGATGAGGAGGTATTCATTCTGATCTTCGAGTCCTTGGATTACGTGCGGTTCTCCCTTGGGAAAGTACCAGATATCTCCCGCGGTGGCTCTAGCGACTTGGTTGCGCCCATTCTCATCGACCATGGCGATCTAGAACGCGACTTAGCTTCATGCCAAAAAGAGTCGGAATCAGAGATCATCGCTTACCAGGACCGTCCCATTTGTGACATATCCCCACTCATCCTTTTGTTGTTGTTCAGCTCACAGGCCACAGCTATTCCAATTGGCAACGATTGTACTTACAATATCATGCCAATGCATCTGTCTGATTGAACCTTTGCCCAGGTGATTTTGCGCAGCAGCGAAGTCGGTGCTCGCAGGCAGATCTGTTACCAACTATTTCAAGAAGACTCCATTAGCTAAAGGTTTATTTGAGACAGGGTACCTACCTGTTCTCGGATATATCCGCCTTTGCTCAAGAGCTGATTGGAGAGACCGAAGTTCCACTTCAAATTGACAACATTGCCAGCATCTGTTGGAGGCGGATTGAGTGCATCCGGATTTTGAAGCTCGATCGGAACATTTTGGCCCTCTAGACTCTGATCAGTATAGTAATATACTGATCCATCTCTCAACGCCACTTACCATCTTCCATTCCTCCCAAACCATTCTCCGTTGGTTCCGGGATAGGCGCCGTTGACCGCTTGGATACTTCGAGGACCGGCCTTAGATGTTTGGACTGTCGCTTCTGCCATGACGCAACTGCTTGCGGCTTCTCAGCTGTGGCAGCTTGAGCGGTAATGGTCGTGGCGGCTAAAACGCCGACAAGAGAGAGGAGTTTCATGACAATGTTTGGATGCAAGAGAGAGAATATCTCAGAATGGTATTTTAGAGAGTCTATTGATTAGTGGAACGAAGTACAGCGAAGCGAAATTATATGCATATGCTGTGTAAATGACAGAGTAAAGCCGCTCGATACAGCGTGCTGGATCGTGCTCCGCTTGATGAAGACTTCACCTCTTTCGCGAATCCATCTCTGCTTTATACCGCTAAATTATCTGGACCTGGGGACGGTTGTCGGTCGAGCAAAGAAATGTCACTCTCTCACTTCGCGGCTCTCGGTCGACAATGCGACATGCCAGCATGGTTCACGGCACACTGCATGTCACGAGCTCCTGAGGTGCAGTGCAAAAGTGAAGCTCAAGAAATCTTGTCTGCCAGCCACATAATCCTCTCAATCCTCTGTCCATGCCGAATAGGGTTGCTAACAGTCCAACCCGAGAGGAGTGCGAAAGCGATGACGTGAGATGTAGAGATTAAGCTCTTTAATATGTCTGGGTCCATAGATTTCCGACGTCTCCGAAGGTTTTCTACGATCGGTTTACCCGTTTGGCTCTCGGTATGTTCGGCGCACATTCAATATCATTGGAGCATCTAAAGCCTGTCATCAGTTCTGCTTGTGGCGCAACTACGTGGAAGGAATTCCCCTTGTCCAAGATCTACTCGGAACATTCGCTCTCGTTCAACCACTGAGGCTCCATATTAGTCGGTTTGCGGCTTCGGCCGCCCAAGATTTGCGGGCAGCAATCTGTTTCGCCGTCGGTTTAATTAGTATACGGATAAGTAAGAGTCCAGAAGGCGTTGCTTAACAAGACCTCCGAATTGCCGACAGGACTTTCAATTCTCGTACGAGAAGGGCTGCTAATACCGTCGCCAGCGCAATAGACTCCATGAGGTTATGTATCTCTTGTTCTTGATTCTTTTCCGTACGAATCCTTAGGTTGGAATATGCACGTATTACCTTCCTAGCAGGGTCGTCTTTCGTCTTGGTCTCCGGACAGCGTTCGACACTGATCATTCGGCAAACTTGTCCGCAGAAATTTGAAAAAGTCGAAACTGAATGAGAATGCGCTGACTTCTGAGTTCGACTCGAATCCATCAACCGCACAGCCCGGAAAAGTAGTGGGCTGGGAGACGCGACCCACTCTCGTTCCCGGAACAAGTTCATTGCTTCTCTGTCTTTGACCTCCGGTTTAAGGACGTATGATGAGCGAAACCTTTGACTCTCTTTATATAGCCCACTAGTCGTCAGTGTGGTCGCGAGAGTCATACGACACGATGTAGAAATACATTGTCACATCGGGTCTGGTCACCACAATACGAGGTTTTCTTGGCCCTTTTCGCCGGCCTCAGCCATCGAACTCAGTCACAGTAAGCAATGCTTTGCAAGATATAACAATGTCGTCATCTGTCGAGCAGTATTACACAGCAAATATAGAGTCTGAAGACAAGCGTCTCGATGCCGGTCGTCTGGAGTATGCCATAAGGCTCCGCGTCATCCGAGGCCTGATTCGTGCACGCCAAGCAAGGAACGATATTCCATTAAAAATTGCAGATATTGGATGCGGACCAGGAGGGTATGGTATGTCAAGGTGGAGGTATTTGCTTCACAGCAGTCTAATCCGAACAGTAATAGCTACCTCACTGACTCTCTAAAACCGTCGAACTTGCAAAGACAGGACACAAGCTGTATATCAGCGAATTGACGCAAGCTTGTCTCGAACTAGCAGTCCAAAAGTTCGATATGGCCAATCTCAAACCTAAAGCGGTCATCCATCGCGATGCGGAGTCGATCTTCCAACGTCCGGAATTTTCGGAAAACGTTTTCGATATTGTACTTCTACTCGACCCGTTGTATCATATCCTGGACTCCTCTGCTCGTCTCTTGGTTGTGCAAAATATCCTTCAAGTTCTCGCTCATGGAAGCTTCCTAGTCGTAGCGTTTGCGAGAAGAAATGCACATCCACGGGACGTTGCCTGCTGCGAGCCGGATAGGCCGATGTGAGAATGGAACTTTTATCAACAGTATCTGAAAGACGGAAAGTATACCAGAAATGTTGCTGGCCAAAGATTCCACACTACTGTTGACGAGATCGGAGATTTCCTTCGGCAGCTCAGCGATGCCACACGTGGTGGTTCCTTCGAAGTACGGAAGATGGTTAGCTGTGAGAGAGTTTTAGGGTTTAACAATGCACAGCATCTGGCCAAGCTTGATGACACTGCTTTTGAGAAATAGGTTGATGTCCTAATGGAGATGCAGGAAGACTATAATCTTGGTGTTGCTGATCATTCGCTGGTGGCGCTGGAGAAAATTACAGAATAATCTTACAACCGTTGCACCGACAGCGTTTCGATAGTTGACACGTCCTGGTTATCATTCCTTTTTGGGCTTTTTGGTGAGTTCTATGCTTTTTCTGTTTCGTGATTTTGGAACCGTGCTGGCGTTAATATGTGTGCATAGGTCCTAGGAAGGAAGATACTATATGAAATGTTGCACATCGAGATTGGAAAAGAGAATTTGGGGGTTTGTCTCTTTCATGATCGATTACTTCAACGTATTTCTATGAGGATAAGCAGGGCTTTGCAGCTGGATCGATGTTTTATTTTCTAAATATTGAGGTATACAGACCTCGAGCCAGCTTTTCAGATCTAGGCGCAGGTAGTAGGTATATCTACCTTATTAGCACTAAGGTCAGGTGTAAGTTAGGGGCGACACAACACCGGAATCTCTTAGGTACTTAGTGTTAGCTGCCTAGTTTTGAATTACTGTCATAGCTTTGGCAGTCCCTTCCAGCCTCTCTCTCTCTATTTTGGTCTCTGCCTGTTCCTCCAACGACTTTTTTGCGAATAGATACCTCCTCGATCACTCAGTCCAAGTGGCAAGCTGCGAACTGTCTTCCTCACAAACATTCCAAAAAACCCTCCTAGATTGTGCGACAAACAATATGGCGCAATCATCAGCACTAGGTTTGCTGCCGTTAGAGCTACGCCGTATGATCTATGCCGCCAGCGAAGATCTCATACAGCGCAACGTACAGCTTCAGCTCTCCCTTCGCCATGTCGCCCCTCCATTCGATAGCGTCGAAGTCATATTCCCTCGTCTCCCAAATCGAAAGCTTCTCGACATCTCCCCAGCGCTGTTTCTTGAGGCCGTGGAATACTTTCTTGGAATGGACGAGGTCTATATCTGTGTCTGGGCTCTCGCTGGTCAACCATTCAACGGTGATGGCCTTTATATAGTCGCAGGCCGGCTCAAGAGTGTCAAGAACTGCAAGATCTCCTTCGCCGAGGACGTGGAACGCATTTCTGCTGGGTATAACGCAAGCCATGATCGACTGGTGAAGTCGCTCATCAAGTCTCTGCCCGTTCTTCAGCGATGCTGGGTTGGTATCGCGGTCCCCTGGTGGAACCTATACCGCAAGGCGCAGTACACCGGACTTACCGCTCTCAGCCATCCCAAAATCAACTTTCTTAAACGCGTCTGCCAGCGCCAGTTCAGACCCTTCAACTTTACCGCGACGGAACTACATCGTGGTAGGATAATCTCGAGAGATTTCTTATACTCTGCCCACCATATCGTAAGGATACGTACAGCACACGGCGCTTCGCCCATCCACCAACCGATATACTCCTGTGAAGGACCGCATCAAGCTTTGACGACCGCTCAGTTCAATGAGCTCTGGCTGCTGGTAGCACAAGGGCTGGCTCGCTTGAGATATGGTTATGGAGTATCCGTTCTCTTAAAGCTGACAGAGTGGAATCATCGGTGGGATCACGCAACATTCCGCGGGGCGCCGTCACTCTTGTTCCTTCGTTCTGGCTTGGCTCCAATTCTCGTCAATGGACATCTGGGAAAGCCGATGGTGTTGATGGAGTACTCTGCTGAACGTATGAAGCTTTCCACGGGAACGAGCACCCTTGCTCTCTATGAGACCTCGCTGGCTCCCATCAATCCACACCGAGAAGTGGAATTGACATTCAACGGGGGAGTAGATGGACTCCTTGCTGTTCAGCGCTTCCGACAAGCTCCATACGTACAAGGCGGTTGAGAAGGTATACAGCCAGGAGCGGGGTGGGCTTAAGGGTGGCTGGAGTTGATATGGATTTTGGATTGGGGTTTGTGATACCCACAATGCATTCACATGGCCGTGGTGGTGGCCTAGTTAAATGCACGTCTAGATACATGAGTAGTTGAGCCAAAAATGCAAATTCAACTACACCTAGCATTTGAAACACTAAAGATTTTGTTTAACGTCAAGTTACGGTAGAGCAGACCCTATGATATGCGGAATGAACGCTCTGTCGAAGGCTCGGTCCAAGGCTTGAATGATCTTTGCCTCGTAGCATTCAGAATTGCTGACTCTCGCGCTTGAGATTCAAGTACGCCCTGCATGAGACACCAGTAAGCTTGTTCCCAAGCCGCGCAATAGTCAAATAGATTCCTTGATATGCAAAATGAAAGCTCCGTCAGCGGGTAAATTGAAGGCCTGGAGAGTGCGCGACTTGGCATCCAGGTAGAAGAGGATCTTGGAATTGATAACGACTGACCCGATGGAAACAGATTCGTCCCTATCACGCTTCTGTCGCAAGTGAATGTAAGCCGTCTACATGTGGTGCAAAACGGAGAAGAATGACGTGTACATTAATCTCGGCATTTCTGGATACCGGTGCGTAACGGCTAGGCAAGTATTTCCTCATAGTTGAACACAAGATCTTACCTATAGTTGCGAAGGGGAGAAGACAGTATGTAAAACTGACTGCTACATATCTCGGTAGCGGACAAAGGCGGAAGCAGGATATTCCCTCCCAGTTAAATGTAAGCCCAACACATACGGCGGAAGACACAGAAGAACTGTGCCCAAATTGGCTGCTAGATTTACGAATAGAGTGCGAAGAGAGTATACGTACTCAAGGACATCGAATCAAGGTGCTCCAAAATTGAAATGGGAGCCACCACCGAATGTGGAAAAAGGGTTAGCCGTAGCATTCAAGATACTTAACAGTAATAGTGTGTAGCCTCTGGAATTAGCAAAGCGCGTAGACCTCTCAATGGTTCGCCATTATTTAGTACATTCTAAAGAACGTATAACTAAGCTTTCAGAGATAGTGCCGAGTACTTTGAGGTGTAAGAACTACTCGCTCATAGACGTTACAGCTTACCTGGCTGCCAGATAGTACTCACTTCCAGCTCCTCAAGTTCCTGTACCAGGGCCACTTGCAACTGTACAGGACGAGACCATAAACCTGCCGGCGGATTGAGCCCTGGCAGGCAAGCAACGGCTCAATGCAGCGAAGCCCTGAGGGGGAATATTGCTGGCCGAAGAAACAGGTTTAAAGAACATAATGAGTTGTGTACCGTCTTGTCCGGCCTAGCTGCCCCCACGAGGAAAATCAAGTGTACACCCCTGGAGCCTATCGGCAGGAATGTCCAATGGCATCATGCGGGATGTGGAGTTCGGCATTTGGAGCATTGAAACTCATTGAGTTTGAATAGAGTATTCAAGCTATGGTTCATCCACCATTACAGGAAAGGTCTAATGCTTTCCCCGAGAAATGACTTGAGTGCGAAATGATTGGGCAGTGGTGGTTCCGTAACTGTGAGGCGCTTATGGGAATCGATTATGGAAAGCCCAATGGCGTGATTGTTTGCAATTGCAGGTGACGGGATGCCTCTGGAGGTTTAGCAACAGAGCTTCAATAATGTATGATGAAGAAGAACGTATAAGTATTTTGCCGACGCGTCTTCGCTGGCCGTTTGTCGAAAATGGAAGTAGCTAGCTAGTTCATACTTGTCTCTTGGCGAGGTTGTGATGGATATAACATTCTACAGGCGTTCTCGAGTACGGAGTCCTCCCGCTCGTTCGAAAGTGTTTAATCAACTGTTGATCAGGTAGGACTGAACCAATCGTAACTCTCAGCATAGGTTAGTGAGTGTGCCGATCTGATCTGATTGGAGGTGTAATTCGCACAAGCCATTCTTCCTTTGGTTGACAAGATTTGATTAGACGTAAGAATTCTAAAAGAACAAGCTTAGACTGATATAAAGAGGACTTTGTGCTTGAGCGCGCCTATACGCATAATTGTTTTGCAAAAACAAGGTCGGACAGTGGCAGGGCAGTGCAGAAAAATGTGTCGGTTGGGCGTCTGGCCTGCCGGAGAAATCCCAGTTCCGGCTTCCGGTCTTCAGAGGAAAACCTCATCCGATGTTCGCTCGAAACAATGTAAAGCCCGTTCCCAAGCTATCCGGACTGGCGTTGCGGGGTTCGGAGGCTCTGACTGCCAAAATGTAGCCGTGTCGTGTCGGAACGAGTCAGACACAGGACCGCTAACATAGACTCGAAGTCATGAGCTTCGGTACACCCCGTATTGTACCGAGCGACGAAGCTCCGTCGTGTCCATCGGACGATGTAGTTACCAGGTAACTGGACTTTTTCCTTTCAATTACATTCGTATATGGTTCGAGGTTGAGAAAGAAGCATAATGGCAAGTTTATTGAAAGGCGTTGGCTACATTACGGGTGCTGGATCTGGTACGAACGTTCTTTCCGTAACCTTCCAGCTACGAGTCGTTCTTCTTTGGTGTTGATCTTATGATTTATGAACTATTCCTCTCATTACTGGTTGTACTTACCTCCGTATACAGGAATTGGGCAATTCACTGCCCTAGCCTTCGCCCGCCATGGGGCCAGAGCCCTCACAATCACTGATATCAGTCCCTCGAACCTTTCTCGCACGGTCGAACTTCTTAAACAGCAAAGTCCTAATGTCGAACTCCTCCCTATCGAGATGGACGTAGCAGACGAAGCCTCCGTCGACGATTCTGTCGCGCAGACGGTGAAACAGTTCGGACGGCTAGACATGGCCGTGAACAACGCGGGGCTAGGCGGCGCACCAAAAATGACGGTCGACCAGACGAAAGAAGACTGGCAGCGCGTTGTGGACATCAACTTAACGGGCGTATGGCTGTGCCAGCGGGCACAGGTGCGGCAGATGATGGGACAGAGCTATGATGAGGCAGACCCAAGGAGCGTGAGAGGCAGTATTGTGAACGTGGCATCAATGCTCGGGCTGGTGGGCGTGTCAAAAAATACGCCTGCGGGCGCCTATGGGCCGACGAAGCACGGCGTTATGGGATTGACAAAGAGCGATGCGATTGCTTATGCGGCGGAGCGGATCAGGATCAACGCAATGTGCCCGGGATATGTGGAGACACCGCTATTACTAGAGGCGATGAAAGGTCCTGCGATGAGTGGGGAGATGGAAAAGGTGCCTATGGGAAGACTGGCAAAGATGGATGAGATTGCAGATGCAATGGTTTTTCTGAGTAGTCCCATGGCGAGCTTCATGACAGGAACTGGGTTGGTTGTTGATGGTGGATATACCGCTGGATGAGGAAGTATCCCTCATTGGTATCCGAGATCTAAATAAAACGTTACGTAGCATTAGAACTGCTGAACAGGATCATAGTTTGAATAACTCTGTTCAACGCCGCGGAGATTTGAATCCCATCTCAGCCAGATTCTAAAATACAAGTAGGTGATTCGCTCGGTGACATGAAGACATCTCGGGGGGGATTCGGCCAACAATTCTAGTGCTCGCTCACAGCTTACTCGCTGTATCCTTTCCAGAAAAGCTAACCCCCGCATTACTGGTAACCGTACCACTCTTCGCTAACAACTTTCTCCTCTTTCCCCTACTCAACGGTTCATCATCGTCCGCCTCGCGAATATAATAGGCCCAGTCGGCCGTCGGGTCCAGCTCCGTTTGACTGTAGCCATTACCCAGCCACGCAAACCGGTTTCCCTCGTACTCGATATCGTAGTCCTCAAGCCGCAGCTCCATGAGTGCTTCCATGTAGTGCAATGTGCTACCCGGCCATAACGCTGTGATCTTGTTTGCCGACGAGCCTGCCTTGTACCACGAGCGGCACGGGTCAGCCCAGACGGTTTGCTGCATGAAGTGATCCTTATGCGCGATAAAATCGCGCACTGCTGCCTTTTTCGGCGCGAAGCTTTTGATGTTGTGCGTCTGCCAACGGTCAATGAACTTAAGCATGTAGTCTGCCTGTGCTTCGATGGCAATAAGCACTGGGCCGTTCCCAATTGGGCAATTCGGGCCCAGGAAGAATTGGTAGTTCGGGAATTCTGCAGCTGAAATTCCGAAGTAGGATTCTGGCTCTTTGGCCCATTCGTCTTGAAGGTTCTTGCCCTCCGGATTGATGAGCGGGAAGCGGGGCTTGAATGATGTGTCGAAGCCCGTGGCACAGATGAGGACATCGACTGGGTACTCGTTGCCGTCGTCACAGACGCAACCCTTTTCAGTGACCCGCGTGATCTCGCCATAAACGACCTTGACGTTCTCCTTGCCCAGCGACTCAAGATATCCAACTCCAGGAGTCAGACGGCGACAGCCCACGCTGAAATCCGGAATGAGCTTGGACTCGAGATACTCGTTGTGCAGCTTTTCTTTCATTTGGCTAAGGAAATACTTGTGTGTATCCTCGTTGATATTGTTCCCCTTGAGGAAGAGGCCAAATTGACCGTTGAGGCCGCGCTCGACATTCTTGCGGTAATCGAGAAGCACGCCAGGTTTGGTAGCAAATTCCAGCTTCTCTTTGTCGCTGAAGACGTGTTGCTCAAGACCTTGAACAGGAGAAACCCATGTGGGTTCGCGAATGAATGTCGTGCATTTGGAGACGATAGGTTGAATTGTAGGGAGCACTTGGATGCCGGAGGAGCTTCGGATGTTTAGCTATTAGAAATCAAGACATTTCCAAATGGTGAACTTACCCGTTGCCGATTAGACCGACGTGTTTTCCGGTCAAGTCAACCTTGTTGTCCCAGTTGGCCGTGTGCAGCAGAACACCCTTATAGTTCTCCAATCCCGGAATGGCAGGATATCTCCAGTTGTTCAAAATACCCGAAGCATTAATCAAAATGTCACAGTGATCCTCAACAACGCTGCCGTCACGGAGGTTTGTGGCTTTGACGTCGTATCCACCCTTTTCACTGTTCCACTGTGCACCAATGACCTGATGCCGAGTTTTGACGTATTGATGAAGGTGATGCTTTCGTGCAAATCCATCGAAGTAGTTGAAAATCTCCCCACTGCCAGCATAGACCGCGGACCAGTCAAGTTTAGGCTCAAAGGACCAGGTGTAGTTGTGTGCAGGGACGTCGCAAGCGCAACTAGACGGATAATTAGCGTACAAGCACAATTGATGCCACCATCTCGATGATCTCTAGCCAGGCACTCACCCAGGGTATTTGTTCTCCCACCATGTGCCAGAAAGCTCGGTGTTCTTCTCGTAGATCTGAAGGGTATAATTCTGAAAGTGGCGCTGCAGCTTGTATGCTAACACCAATCCAGATGCACCAGCACCGATGCAAATGATGCGGACATGTCTCTCAGCATGGATTGGTCCCGCTAACCGCTTTGCGGCGTTATTGGCAGGACCTCTTTGAGGAACAAGGTCGTCCGCCATGGAAACGATGTGGGCTGATACGAAAACTTCGGTGATTGAAGCAACGAGGATTTGGATCAAATATCCAGCGGAAGGACGAAGTTAGAAGGACAAAGTAGAACGCGACTGCCTCGTTGAGGTAGGACCACGGCAAGGATGAATTGACCACTGCCGCAACAAAGCGAACTTTTCACAGACAGAGAGACGCGAGTAGTAATTCGAGATGCTTGAGAAAAGAACAGGAGAAAGTACTCCAGACTTGTATTATAACTATTTCCGGGCCCACGAGGCAAACATCACGCCTGCCCATCCCATCATACCGGCAGCAGCTCCCGCCCACCCGAAGTGGTCAGGCACATACAGCAGCAGCAATTGAGGCATGCGGCGGGCCTCATGATTCATGCCCCGGATTCATCTGCTTGCATTCCATAGAGAGAAAATCAGAAGACGCTGGCGTTACGAGTCGTGCGGGGCCGTGGACACGCGAGGCGAGGGGAAACCATAGTCAAGCAGCATATAACTTGGCGCTCCGGGAAAGGTCAACCGCCTTTGCAGCTGCAGCGTCAGGAGGCTAGGAGGTACGAGCGGGTATGAACCGAGGACGAGACGATGCGAGATTCTGGAACGCGCGTATGCAGCCACTTCGTAAGGTGGAGAGCGGTTCGAGTCAAGAAGTGCAGTTGAGCCGCGAAGAATGACTCGTGAGTTTTGTGGGGTCAGTGGTACCGACAACATTTCTGTCTTAAATATTCTGGGAGTGTGAGCTTCAGAATTCGTGTGCGAAGAGCGCTAACGAATTGGACAGAGGGATACAAGGTAAGAAGAGAGATGTGAGTGAGTCCATGTATTGATGTAGCTATGTGCTTGATACCAATATGTCATAGTATGAGCTGTCTTTCTTTAATAGTTCGCCTTCACCCCTCCCCTCAGCCCTTCCTTCCGCAAGCAACAGACGCTTCTGCTCTCGCACCACTTCTGCACGATGAACAGCTCTAACGCGGCCTGAACAACTTGACCAGCATTCTCCTCATCTTCATTCACAACCATATACTGCTGCTGCTCTCCGGCTGGCGTAGCCTTATCTACCTCACCATCCTTAGAGTCATCTTCCGGTGCTGTGCCTACCTCTTGCTTCCCCTTGCCATTCGTGCTCTTCGCCTTCGTCTTACGCTTGATGCTCTTTGCCCGGCCGTTCGAGCGAGGCGGCGGCTTCCACTTCAGGCCTTGCTCATTCAACCATGCGGTAAAGTCCTCCAAGACGATCGGATCATACATGAGAATCTTCTCATTCCAGCTAGGCTTCTTGGGGTCCGATGTTCGGGGCGCAGCTTTGACCGTCTCTGTGATCTGCCTGAAGACATGCTCTGATTGAGGCTCGAAGTATTCTTTTAAACGATCCGTTTCAGTGGTGCGAGAGCCGGTCTTCCTTGTCGCCGTCGATTTGGTGTTTTTGCCCTTGAAAGGCGACGGGACGAGTTCCAGCTCGTCCGGTGGCAGTGTGCGAGATCGTCGGGGTGGCGAAAGTGAGATGTCGGTCTCCGAGTCCTCAATCTCGTCAATTAAGTCGTCGATATGCACAAAATCGGAAGAGGCATCCAAATCAGGTGTACGTGATCGCTGTCCAGCCGCCGCGACGGTTTTAGGCTGCTTTAACTTCTTTGTCGTAGTGGTCTTGGGTGAACCCGTAGTTGTCTTGGCGCGTTTGCGTGGTATAGACGGCGGCTTCACGGACTTCGTAGAAGATGAAGTAGCTGCGTCTTTACGAGGCCTGCCCCGAGGATGCTTAGTGGGGGGATGCAAAACATCCGTCATTTGCACCGTAGTGTTTCTAGGCATCTTGGCCGCTTGAGGTGGAGATGGCGGTCTTGCTATTGCTCTTGGAGCACGTTGTGCGCTGGAAGTTGTGAAGCCTCGAGCCTCGGGGGATTTCGAAAATGGCACAGAAAATGAAGTATTTGGTGTTGGAAGGGTGTTGGAGCTTAGAGGCTCAAGGACTGATCTTGCCTTCCGTCTCTCATTTAGCATTAACAGTGCAGATTGAGACGAAAGTGGTCGGGATGATCCCATACCCTTGTCCGATACTTGGGCATCTAGTTGCAAATCAATTCCAAGCTCTTGTTGGGATATCTCGATCGAATTCATTACAGTGGCAGTGTCCGCGGAGACTGTTTCGTTCACTGCTTCAGCAACGTCAGAACATGGCTTTTGATAATTAGCAGCGGCTGGGAGATCTTGCGCAGCCTCGCTATCATCGAACGCAAATCCCCCGTCATTGGCTGGAAATGCTGAGCTAGGTGGCACCTGGTTTTTAGCAGCTGCGGGTCCGTTCATGATATCGCTGATATCCATGTACTCCGACTCATCGACGCACTTGTTCTGAATTTCGACAGTTTGCTGAATCCGCATCCTCTTCTGGGTGGGAACATAAGGTTCATCATCTCCTTCCCTGGTCTCGTCCCATAAGCTAGCCTTCTTTCTCGTACGAGTGAGGCCACCACCAAGGTCAGCTGGAGCTGGGAGAGATGCTTTTCCCACAATCCGAACTGAATTATACACTTCCAGAGTGACGCCCTCCGCGCGTGCCATCTCTTCGGATTCTTTGATGACTCGATTGATATCTCGAACTTCCTGAGTCGAGTCGTTGACAAGCTGGCTGCTGCTCCCGAAGAGAAGGTTTTGGCGACCCAATTTATCAACAAATGCATCGGGTGCAAGTAATTTTGTCTTTTCCAGCGAGCGCTTGTGTGCCTTGCTCGATTTCGATTTTCGAGAAGATGGGTTTGCGGGCCTTTTGAAGCCAACGCTGTCCTTTCCAGTTGCAGAAGTGCTGCCGCTCTCAGATCGCGCTGCAAAGAAATCGCTCTTTGTCGACTCGGCTTGCGGTTTCGAAACCTGCTTGAAGCCATTTAGAGTGAGCTCTGTAATGGTTTTTGCAGGCTTTAAAGCTTTCTTCTCTGGTGACGTGGAACGGGAATTGGTGCGCTCCCGTGCATTTTGTGCCGGACCAGCCGGCAAGAGAGGGACAATGGTCTCAATTCTGCGCTTGTTCGTAACAGACTCATCCTTTTTGGGCAGATCAGCCGCATTGCTGGGTTCCGCAGCTCGAGATGATTCTGGTTCATCGTGCTTGAAACTTTTCATGGCATCTGCGAATGATGATTTCGAAGGACTAGGCCCAATCGTTGGCTGGCTAGAATGTGAAGAATTTAGCCTCGGACTCTCCGCTTGCGGATGAATCGTGTCCTTAATTGGCGTCCACTGCCTTCTTCGAGCGACAGCTGCATCCAGCTCAAGTGGCTCGCTTGCAGTACGCTCCTTCTGCGCAGCTTTGCTATTCTCAATAGGCCGAGTCTCAGCACAAGTTTTGTCAAAATGCTGCGAGATAGTGCCTGTTTTCTTTACTTGAATGAAGGGTTTCTTGCCCTCGTCCAGAGTCTCTTTGCTTGTATCCGTCGAGTTCGCAACTTCATCTCGCTTCGATTTGTGCATTTTGTTAGAACTCTCTCTAGCCACCTTTATTCGCTTAGTATGAGACTCGACGGGATGATCGTCTCCATCCTTCGGAGTTGCTTTCCGTTTTGCTTTCGACTTGGACCTGCGCTGTACTGACGATTCTGTGCCTGGCTCATTGGTGTTATTTGTTGCATCTTCCTGCTTCTGGCCCTTCGTGATGCTCTGCGTAGTGGGAATATCATGGATAGAGTAATCATGAACATGTCTGAGCCCGCTGCTCGTTACACGCAATACAGAGCCACCAGTTGCTAATTCGCTCGATGTGAGCACTCCATGACCCACGAATCGATCCTCGGGGCCTTGTATATCGACCTGGTCCACATGCTGCCTATCTTGACTGCGTTTGCTCCTTTTGGGCCGTGCTTCAATGTCTGGCACTGTTGCAGATTTTGTCTTTCGAGATTTACGCTCTGCCTTAGGCGCATCTTGTGTTTGTAGCTCGGCCTTTGTCGCTTTTGTCCTCGATCCCGTCTTTCGCTCATCTCCTCGTGGAGGATCGTCATGCGCAGCGGCGTCTTCGAGACTCAACTGGCCCTTCTTCAGCAAGGTCGACGTGGAATTGAATCCAGTGGGTGCACTCTCAGGGATCTGAGCAGCATGCGATCCACTCCTTAACGTTGGAGCTTTCTTGGTCAGCTCTCCTCTTAGAATTGCAGCTACCGAGGGCAAAGAAGGTGATGAGTTCGAGTCGTACGCGGTAGGATGTTGTGCGGAGGTCGGGGTGATAACAAAATCACCTCTCACGGGCGAGGATGAGGATAGAACTATGGCAGAGGCGGCCATCTTGGAGCCGCGGTTGAAGCATCTGAGGAGAGACAGCTTGGCGATCGTCAGAGGGACATTGAAGCGTAGTTGCTGTGGTTGATTGTAGACGGGTAGGCGCTGCTTTACACGAAGAAATCGCGTGGGCACGTGTGGTGGTGTCGAGCACTTTCCCTTTTCGAGCCCCCTTCCTTGCAGTGTGCATAGGCATCGGACTCGCACAACATCAACCACCAGCCTCACAACCCCCAACTCAACCCTTCGCCCTTTGCGCACCACCTCCCCATCACCCTAGAAGCCATTACATCCGCTTCAGAGCTTCCGCTTTTGCCTTTCACACATGGGCTTTTCTCGGGGCTCCCGAGGACGAATGACGAATCATCAAGTCAACGTACACAACTCGACGGACGCAACGGCAATCTGCACCTGTATAGGCACAAGCTCAGATATCTATGAGGCTCCTTGAGCAGAAGACATACTCGTTAGCTCGGGATGACTGTTTCTCGATCTACAGCGAGCTCTCGACAATGGCCACGCCTCCGTAGCTCCAGCCGCCTCATCAACCGCCATCGAACACCAAGGGTCAACATGCAGTTGCAGCGGAAGCCAACATGGCCTTTCTCACGTTAGCTTTCCTCTGGCACTCGTCTGCTTCGTGAACGATGTGACAGTGCAATGAGCGGCGACGACACACGACCTCCGTTGCGCCCATTCTCAAAGCGCCCATGACTCTCATCTTCACAGTGAGATAGTGAGACGTGGAGACCCATCGACTCGGGCCCGACTTGAGAGCCTCTCATCGAACTCGATTCCTTAGCAAAGACTGCCTTCTCCTGCGACACACCCTTCTGGCATCGTATGTTGCTCATAGACCACCTCAGTCGGCAAGCGACAATGCCGTTGGAGTTGAAGCAATTGGGTGACTTGACAGCCGGAGCGCACATGATAATACAGCACAGGGGTAGTGGCGTATATGAGAGCATGTGGGACGCCATCAATCTCTTACAGCATTGGCAGCCTGGGGAACTCGGAGTCGCGCTCCTCGCTTAACCCATCTCTATTGCAGCGGGGTTTTACAAGAAGGGGGGCATGAGCTCTGTCTCCGGGGGTTTAAAGAATTGCATGCCATTTTGGATGTGATCGAATCGTCCAGTCTCAGTATACATGTCTCGTAATGTTGGGGAGTTCATATGTCTCTTCCGTTGACCGCGGCTGAAGCCTTCTCGTAATGTTTTCATTTCATCTCATATCGGTAGATCCGGGCTTGTCCAACGTTGCTGACCTTTCGTATGAATGACTCTCCTATATGTATTCATTCAATGTCGTTTCGCATTTCAACACTACATTTGCATGCTTTTCAAAACTGTCCAGTAAAAGGTGGATTGGCTTGGCTAGGCTTGGCTTGTCGTAAAAAGATGGGACGAGCAGTCGACGACCAGCATGAATCTACCCCTGGACTGGAAAGTCAGACCGGATCCGCATGGAGCCGGACCTGGACCTGGACCTGGACCTGGACCTGGACCTGGATTTGCTACTCCTGGAAACCAGGTGACTTCCCGGATCGTCCTTGGGTGTGACGGAAACAGGAGGGAGTGGTTTTGACGATGGTGGAGGGTGTTTGTGGAGTTCCGAAGAAGATGAAAACAGCAACATGCACATGACATGCTCTGTGAAACGGATGAAGGAGGAGAAGCGGCTTGCTTGCGAACATTCGATATTCCTTCGTCGCCTGCCTAACGCAGAGCTCGAGAGCTGTGGGGATCATTTAATGCCCAACTCCGATGCCGTCGATCGACGAGTGGCTGCAACTGGTTGATCGCGTGGCGATCCATGAATTCATTACGCTCGAAACTCTGCTCTGCGATGCTCCAACTTGCTGGTTATCTCTTGCATATCGGCGTGCTTCAGCGACACGTTCGAGGGGAGCGCCATATTCTTTGGACACATCGTCGCTTCTATCATGATGCTGACGACGATTCATTCCATGATCGGCAGCCGACGCACCCACTTCGTCCATATCCCTGGCTGTGGCGCCGCCTTCTTCATATCTTCCCTTTGTCCCAAGCTCTTGAGAGGCTTGTCGTGGATAAGTGCACCAGTTATCCGATCCAGCCACAATTCCACCTCTTCTGACTTCAACCCTGTATCCGCGACAGCTACGCTCTTCTTTCGCTATTACATCGGTATCCTTTGCAAGCTTTGGCTTTCCTTCGAAAATTCTTGATGGTGGCGGTTGTTGAGTGCCCGCATAGACCGGTTCCGGCGCCAACAGATGGCTAGTTGGAGGAAAATCATCCAACTCTTCGTCAAGGCCGTAAATATCTCGAAAGGGTGTCATGACATCTCCGCCCCTATGGCGCCGGGCTCTGAGGCTGACCAACATTTGTTACGATGCATTTCCGTATCCGGCTGTTGTTTGGAGAAGGAGCAGCGGAAATGGCTTCGAGTCCCAAAGCGACTGCAGCTCCTGTTAGAGTATTGCTGAGAGCTCGCTCTATTTGCTACTCACAATACAGTACGTGGGTTTGACGCGAAAAACGGAGATGAAGCCGTTCTGATCTCATTTGCCAGAGCTTTGCATTCCAGGCCCAGGAGCTGTGATAACAAATGACACACGCCGCGCTACGCGCTGAAAAGACCTTCGCGTACTGAAGAGCGTTGTCTGTGGAGTTGTACTTCGTAACTCTCCGGCTATGGACCATGGACTGAATCTCTGAGTCGCTGCTTTTTGTCGGGTTCTGGAACCACCTGATAGTGCTCCCTGACTCATTTGTGAGCGTACACTAGAAGTTGATCAGTCTGGGGAGATGGGCAGCGCTCTTAGATGCTCCTTCGCTTTTCAAGCTTTTCATGGTGCACGGAACCCCGAAGAGATTGGGCGTGTCGATGTCCTTCGGCATTGCCATATGATCATAACCACTTCTTCTACCGGCAGCCACTGAACTTCTTTGATGTCATCGTTCTCATCCGTGTACGAACTCTTCGTCGGCGGCAGTCCATACGCTTGTCATTGGAGGGATGGCGTTGGACTGGCAGTGTGTTTAGGCCCAGAAAGGGATTCATAATCGGAGCGTGAGGAAGAGAGTAGGCAAGCTGAGGTTAGCAACTTGGGTATTTTTGGAGCTCTTGCACTGTCCAGCTTTGTCCATCAATTCCAGAGCTAATCCTCTGGCCTTGCGATGCTGCTCTGTCTGCTTCCCGCTCTTCATCAAATGGCCAGCCATGGCGTCGTTCTCCTTGAGGGAAGGCTTTAAGATTTACATTTTACTGCTTTCCGGAGCTGATTTTGAGTTTGGAACCAGTTCTACTGTCTTATCGAGAGCTTTGGAAGATTGGCATTGGTGCTTGTGGGTATCACGTTTGTTGTGCGCACAAACAGCTCCCGGGGCATCAACCGAGCCCATTGGGGTTAGCGTCGTTCCATTCCACACTCTCGAACGACATTGCACGCTCAAATAACGCTGGATTTGGGATATCCTCGACATGGACAAGGCAAGACGGATGGATAAATACAGTAGAGCAGCATGCAGTGCGCAAAATCCCGGGAGAGATGAGATCGCCGACCAGCTATGGCCATGGCACGAAGCCCACTGGCCCTATATGATGCAGCATCATAGGGAGATCTTGGGTATATTCTATCGGGCTCACGAGCTTGGTTTTGGCGAGCACAAGTTGCAATGTCGCTGTCGTGTAGCTTTGTCACGTCGTTTGTGGCTGGCACAAAGACAGCTGGACTCTTATCTGCCATGGTTTATGCTCTCCAGCGTACCGCAAACAAAACAGTCTCCCTGTCCCAAGCCATAGGGGGGCGTTCAACTGGCCATGGGTCGAGCTCGATCTACTTGCCATCAGACGCTATCACAAATGATACTCATCCTGCGCACGACGATCATTCTCGCAGCTGAGTGGCCTGAATAACACCGAGGTATAGCGGATCCAAACCTATCCTAAGCTGCTCAATTGTGCTATGGATTCAATGGGTGCTCTGTATTGCCCCATCGAACCACGTCGAACGATATCAAATACGCCCAGAAGTCAGCCAGACCTGCTGCTGCGATGCTCAGAGACGCTCCAACCCACCACTCCGACGCTCCGTCCTCCTTGCGCTGTTCTTCCTCGAGATCGTATTTCAATCCTTTCCAACCTTACTGTTCTACGACACTCTTGCCGTAGTGCCTCCAGCTTGCTCTTGCCATCGCAGACCCGGCCCTTCCCTCTCTGCTATGGTGTCGTCAAGCCCCCAACAGGTGACTTGCTGGGCCTCTCGCCCCGTCATTGACCGTATTATGATTATTCGGAAGTCAGTATGAGGGAGCATGTTGACCGATCCGTCTCGAGGGGAGGCAGGTGCCCTTCGTAGGGCCGGCGAAGGTGCTCGTGTGTTCTGCTACTGGGCAACGTCAGTGTCAATGGTTATACTCTGGGCGCTCGAATTCTTAAGCTAGAGGGAAACGTACACGCTATCCTGCGGCTGTTTCTCGATGCTGTAACATCTTGCTCGGCTCTGAAAGATCTGTGAATGCGGCTGTTAGAATGGTGCTCACGGCCGGCTGCGTGTTGGTGCAAGAGACTTCTTGCCTTGAGCCAGAGTGCCTACTGCTAGGCTGATATGTCCGGTCGCCACGCAAGTTCTAGCAGTCTTCAAGCTGTTCCGAGACTTCGTTATCCGTGCTACGGCTGCGTTGTTCCACGGCGCATTTGTGGGCGGACTGGCGTACGAGGAGGTTTGATGTCAACAGGACAGCTTTCCGGCCGTCGCTAGGGCTCAACACCACGGCGCGAAATTGAATGGCACGTTTTTAGGATGCTCTATTGGCATTACTGCAACGTCTTCACGCTATGAGTATGGATATCCCTCACTACATCTGCAGCCTGCCAAACTGGGCTGAGGTTTTGATAAACAAACTCTGCAGGCGCATAGTATCTCAGAACTCATCAGCGTGGGAACGCGGCCTCCATCCGCCACCCACCAGCGATAGGACTGTCCACACATTGCTTTGGAGCTTTTGTAAACTCGGGATTGCTTGAAGAAGGCTATACATATGCCGTGTCCTCTACATCTCGCCCAACGAATGCCTGGCTGCCCGCAACGCGACTTCAGGACCTAGTGCTTTTTCAAAGCGTCAACTAGCGGTAGCATACATCTCTATACGGCTTGGACCGACAAAGGTCCCTCTTCTGCTTTGCCAGAATGATATGGAATAGCGCTGTCAAGGTTAATACCTATTATGCTCAGCGCGTACATGGGTCTATGGCCATCAGACCAACTGCTCACAACAACATGAAGCCCTCATAACAACCAAGCGATATACATGTTCATACAAACTCAAGCAAGCCATATTTCTCTTCCTCAGCCGCCTGCACAAGGCAAACGAAATGATGGAAAAAAAGTTGCATTAGCGAGAAAAGTCGCAATAGCCAGCTTTCTTCGTCAAGCTCCCGCTCAAGGCGGAAGCAAAAATGAAGAAAGAAGAGCGGTCGCGTCAGCCGGAGGTAGTACAATACCGGCGACACAGTGGGAAGGAACATGTGCATGCACAGAGGATCCCACCCCGGTTCCAAATATTTTAGTAATCTTATTCTGGCCCGTAGGCCAGGTTTCAGAGATTAAACTGAAAAGAACAGATACTACACTTGATCTAAGCCAAAAGGCAAAGAGAGCTGGAGAAAAGAAAGGGAAGATGGGCGAAGAAGGGTGGGTATATATACTCAAATAAAAGTGGGTCCTTGGCCCCAGCGCCGCCACCAGGACAAGCATTAGGCAGTGATCCCATGGCGAGAGCGACATCGGGAGTCTAATACTATTCTGGACTGGTCTAAAGTTGATGTTTGGCCGGCCACATCATCTTCCTTCACAGCAGGCGGAAATTCTGCGTTTCAAACTCAAAAAACTGGGTCTGGTCACTCTGGTACCACAGGTTTGGTGGTAATGACTAATGTCACGTCGTCAAATGTCTCAGAGAGTGCTCCACGGGTTCAACATTTGGTGGCTTGTTCCGGTGGTATGACACCATGATACCAGATTCCATGGAGTTCTAGATCTGCCGACGAGGCAGGTACGGCTTGTGCGGCGTTTGCCGCAAGGCCTCGTGAGAATTCAAGCGTCCGATTATGGTAGTGATCGTCTAGGACTGCGTAGGCATGGGGTTGGGTGAGAAACATGAGAACTGGACGAGCTTTCCCCATCAAGCTGGTTGCCCTGCTCAGTAAAGCCGCAAAGATATTCATATAGAGTCTCCACTCAAGTTTGCAGGTCATTGCAGGCTACAGCCAAGGAATCCGAAGGAGAATATGCCGGAGGACCGCTCCTTTGAATTGCCTACGTCGATATTCGCCACCTTCTGCCATAAGTAATTCCTGCCGCATTCTAATGAGTCGCAAAAGGCAGAGTTTCATTCACGGTAGTCAAAGCGGCTTAACCGACATCCAGAGATTCATAGATGAGGACGTCAAATCCTGAAGTACTTCATATCCAAGAAGCCCTTGACTACTCAGTGGATATATGAAAGTTGAAGCGCTTTCAGCAATCTAGAGAGATCTTGTCAGCATAAGAGTACATCTAGATGCCCTTCTATTGGACTTGACGGCCCCCATTTGAATTCTTTGAACTTAGCCAGTGCAAAATACCGTCTACACGCTTAGGCAGGGCCTCAAGAGTCTCAGGTCAAAATCATGAACCAATTCTGAAAGCGCCGGAGCAACCGTGAATGGGACCGCTCATAGAGCTGCACGAAGACATGGCGAAATCTCTCAATGGCACATTACAATTCGTGAGGGAATTGAATCAGATTACTGAATGCCTATACAGCTATCGAGCTCATCAAGATGGCGACATGCTAACCAAAACGGAGAGAAATCCCATGTTCGAACTGTGCCTCGACTCCCCAATCTGGATCAGGATGGATTCATGCAATTGGCGACTGCAGTTTCCATGCTCCTAGGATTCTAGTGCCGTGGAATATGCCTGAAATAGTCTGGTACTTTCCGTAAGGCCAACGACTGGGGAACGTTGCGCGGCGGTCACATAAGGGGATGAACCTGGGATGAGCTCATGACGAGAGTATCATGCCCGTCCTTTCCCGCCAGAGTGAAGATGTTGCTTCTCTAGAGCCGACCATGCCAATCAAGCTCTTAGTTAAAGGCTACTACCTGAACTGTTTCCAAAAACAGTGAGATTGTAACAACTCTCCTAGAGCTACAAGCCTCACACAGCTTCTTTATACACCAAGTCGGAAGCTGTGAAATGCATCCACCACTGCCTGATTGCCGCGTCGCAAATCAGCTTATAGAATTTAAGGATGCGAGATGTTGGATTCGGAAACTGGAGCCGTCAGGGCCTTCAGTGGGATATCATCGAAGCCTTTGATCAGGCAGTGCTCAAGGTGCTCGACGAGGAGGGGGTTTTCGAACTCGTAATTGAGGATCTGTGATAATTGAAGGCATGCGTTGACGATCGGACAGAATGTGTTCAATTCGAGCCTTGCGTCATTGTTGCTCTGTATGGGGATCTTCGAGCGCCGCTTCCATACAATTGCCTTCAGGACGTAGCGAACGTGCTCGAACTTGGACAACTTTATCTTAATACTCTGCTACTCAGCCCTTCCAGCTCTTCGGATTGCTTCGATTTGGCCTGGCAGAAGCTCATACATCTTGCTGCTACGGGCAGAGATATCCTAGTGTACAGAGAGGCCCACATGCCGATAACCCAACGACAACAGTTGTGACAAAGTAGCCAGAGGAGGTAGGCCAGCGGGCAAACTAACACGATGGAATATCGGTATGTGGAGGAAGTCCAGGTCTTCGTCTACAACAATGCCGTATCGCTCGTCCCGGCAATAATCTATAGTCTATACACTAAGTCAGCCCACGCACAAGCGACGCCTGAGGCACAACGAACCTTGAATATGCTATGCTTCCAAGAGGATCGCGTGAATAGATTACAGCAGATACAGCTGTGAACTGGCCAATTCTGAGCAGCTGCGCCGTACTGCCTTCATGGCCGGCAAGAAGAACTCACTCTTTAAGGCATGACCACATGCCTTTAATCAAAGCGATTTCCCCCTAGCAATACCCGCACTTTGGGTACGGGCTCAAGCTGCAAATGCCTGGCCGTGAGTACCAATGCCCAGTCGTCCTCGGCCTCCATGTGGCCGGCGGCGATGAACTCCTGTTGCAATGTAAAGAGCGGGACCCAAAAAATTGGCAAAAGCTCTATGGATAGTGGCTGAGCTCCTCCAGAAAACTCCGAGACGCGTCCAATGGGCAATTGCTCCTGCACCTTTGAGAAAACGACATCAAGGTTACTGAAGTCGAAAAAGTCCGTCATATCAGTATAGCCGCCCTGTTGAATCTGGAGCATGTTTCCTAGTTGAACGGGTCCATTGCTAGATTTATGGACAAACGCCTGACGTTGGAAGGGATAAAGTTTGCATTTTTCGGTGTTTAGTTGGCAAATAGAAACTTCAGGGTAAAAAAAGTCATTTGTACACGCCACACGCTATTAAGCGGACAACTGTGCCACAACTACCAGAACGACAGCATCATCGATCGGTTAAGCAGAGTCGGAGCCAGCAGATGGTCATTGAAAGCTCAATGGCTTCAGTATTTGGCCAAACAACTGTATTTCGGCCGGAGCTACGTGGGATTGATAAGACACATTTTGCACCCTAGCCTCTGCTGCTGAATATGCCGTCAATAGGTCAAACACTGTCATAGGCACCGAAAACTCTTTTCACGTTTGATACTCCAGAGCAAAAATAAGTGCGAGCCTCCTATGATATGCAATCGATCCTCCATAGCTATGCGCAAAAGGTACGTACAAGATTTCCTGAAAGTCGAATCAAAACTATGGAGAAAAGCCAGTGTAACATCCGTAACAGATCTCTATCCATCGTTAACTCCCAGTCGCAAAGGCCAGCATGTGCTTCAATCGAAGCTAGAATGCATCTTTCACCTTGCCAAATCTAACCCTCACCGATTTCTAGGCCTAGAGCGCTTCGATCTATCGCAAAAGCTTCCATCACCTCCCGGCCAAACAGTGAGCCTGCCTCCCGTAGCAGACTATCCATCCACGGCATCAGCTGTACCTGCTTCATAACCTCACTCCAAGAGAAGATTCCGCACAAGCGCATACTGTCGATAAGCACTGTGGCCACGGCCTCCCTTTGAGCTCCACCGGAAGTTATGCCAGCCAGAACAAGCAACCACAGTCTCAAAGGAACGAGATCGGGTAGGCTCATATACTGTTCCTCCATTGCCGCGAGAATTTGTGGTGCATATTCAGGAAGAGATCCTGGATAGCTGCTACACTTCATTTTGAGACATATGATTGTCAAGAGGGCACCAAGACGACAGGCTTCGCGTATCCGTAGGTCGAATGGCTCGACGCCTTGAGAGGGAGATATTGAAAGGAGTTTGTGAGCAATCGGGTTCACGCGGAGGCCCACGAAGATCTCGTTCTGCCACAGCGGCTCGCCGACCGATGCATGTTCGCCATCCATGACTGTGCAGAGTGTTTTGAGATCGCGGAGAATATCGAGAATATCTAACGATAGCGGTGGCAACAAGGCTTCCCACTTTTCAGTAAGTTGTCCGAAGCTTGCAACATCTTCTTGAAACGGCCGAGGAGGCGTAAGAGGTGGAACGAGATCGGTTGGCAGTGCAAATCGGGGCGGACGATTCCGTACTAGAGCGGACGCCACATCAATCCTATAGGTTGTTAAGAAATTGAGCAAACCGTTAGAGGTGAAACGGGCAGTACCAGAATATCATGAGCTTCACTTGTGGCTGATGTGCCAAGGTTTTCAAGCCACCGCGAAGGTTGATTATACGCTCTAGCCCGTCCAAATGTACGTCTGTGCGAGAGTAATCTTGCATCAAATACTGCCATATAGTCAGTGACATCCAAGACATATTATCGCATATACATACATCGTAGCAAATACACCCAATCACCGCCCTAACAGTGTTCTCCCCCGTTGCAATTTGGAGGTCTTGACTGGTTACTCTAGAATTGATACACCTCAGTCCAGAGGTATACCGCGCCACACTTAATTCGTAGTTCGTCTCTGCGTTTTTCCCTCTTGCTGCATCTGTCATTGCCGTTCCGAGCAACATATTACGGAAGAATTCGGAATCAGAATACGCGAGCGGAAACCAGAAACGCTTGACCCGTATCGGTGGTGCACTGGTCCCTGTACCTGTTCAATTTTAGCAAAATGAACCAAAATATGGGAAAATCTCTTGGGCATCTCACCCCTTTGAGGTACGAGTTGTTCCGATAGTGCTAATGCCAGAGAATACGCAGCAAATGGATCCATTGGTAGATTGTTCTCGAACATCTTCGCAGGATGTTGATTCCAGAATGGCCGAGGAAGCGCTGATACTTGCTCTTGTTCCGCGGTTTGAGATATTATTGGTTCATCAGATTCTGTCTCCTCTGCTCTTTCCGTTGCAGCTTGAGAGCTCCCTGCTTGAGTCGCCTCCGCTGCTGGTCTGAGTTCAAGCTCAAACTGGGGATTCCTTCGCTTCCGTCGAGCCCGTCCAATATCGCGCATAACATGCTGTCGTACCGCACGAGCAGCTGCATTGCTCCGTGATCGCGATTGACTGTTCGTATTGATGAAGAGAAACTCCGGTTCTTTTGGGGGTTCCATCGCGAGCGAAAAGCTCCCAAATTGCTGCGGGCTATGCGAAGAGACCTTCATCTTTATGTTGCTGATGTCCAGGGACAGGAGGGGCTGCTGCGAATATTCCTAAGAATTTTGGAAAGCTTCGCCTCTCTTAAGAGGTCGGGTAGACGTCTCAATTTCAAGAGGCTAACATAAGCCCTCGGGTGATTGTTAAGCAGGGCTACTTTGCCGAAAAGGGCTAGGCGTCTACGATTCATGTAATCAGGCCACGATGATCTCGTCCCACATACGACATTTCTGCGAATACTAGCAGGGGAAATGCTGAACAAAGTAGTGCAAGGACTAAGGAGACACTTAAATTTGCTATTTTAGCGATCGTCGTCGAAGGCTCCATACAGCCCCCACAGCGAAGAATTCAGGGTTAAACTTTCATGTATATACACTTTGCGAGCAATCTCAAAGTTTTTTCGCCACTAACAGATCAACATCAAAGTATGTTCACCTTCAAAAACTATGTACAAGAACGGAAGCACTCAAACAATTTTATGTGTCGCTCTTTCGGTGCCCACTACTTCTCCAAACAAGCAAAGCTCATCTTCGACACTGTTGTCGTCGGCAGACCTCCTCCCAGCGGCTTGGACAGATCCCATGTCATGTCCACATAGGGCCAGCAGATCTTCGGTTTCTGTGCATTATATGACATGAGAGTCATATCTCCTGCAACGTAGACACTGTTGCTACTGATGGTCGCTCCAACTTTATTGCCGCTGCCGTCGACCTCCTGGAAGTATGTGCCCGCAAATTCACCAGAGCAGCCCATTGCGACGTTTGTGCAGCTTGGGTTATTGACTTGTTCCCACATGACGACAGCCGAGTTTTTGGAGAAGCTCGCGACGTGTACGTTTGCATGGTCGACGGTGGTAGAGTTGGTGACGAGGTTGAGCTGGCTGTCGCCATCTTTGGCACCGACGGTGGAGATCGCGGGCTTACCCACCAGGGTGTACTTGTCGCTGAAGGTGGCGATGGCGACGTTGTGGTTCAAAGTGCGCGGATAGCATTGGGTGAAGCCCTGTCCCATCCACGTGTCCTGAGTCAGGTCGACGCAGCCGCGAGTTGCCCAGGCAAAGATGTACGCATTTGAATGGGCGTATTTGGAGAGAGAGGAGTAGCTGCCTGACATACCGCCCATGGGCTCACCACTTGCGCCATTCGTCGTGTTTTCGCCGCTGATCTTGACGCCAGTGAGGGACATGCCTCGATTATCTGTGTTCAGCCAGATTGCACCGTGGTCTTCAGCACAGATGCTCGCGAACGGAGGCGCAGAAGCAGCTTCAAATGCGATACCAGTGTTGTGCGAGCATCCCCAAGCGGAGGCTTCTGGTATATCCTGAAGCTTGCCTTCAAGGTTGATGTATTTGACAGAGTCGCCAAAATGGCCCGCTGCGTCGCCAGTGTAGTCCGTTACGACAAAGTATGCACCGTAGAGGGAGGAGTTGTAAGAGTAGACGAGATCGCCATTCAAGTCCGGTGATGCGGCGGCGCCGAAGGATGTATCAACATCAGGACCACCAAGCCAAGTCCTCCATGCCTCCTTGCCGTTCTGGTAGCGAACAAGCGCAGGTATTGGATAGTCGGTTCCGGAATTAGTCTCATTGATGTTGGTGAGAAGAGCGAAGCCGTCGGAATGTGCAATCAAACCACCTGCTTCCTTGGCCCCGGCAATGGTGACAGGCTTTCCAATGGCAGTGAAGGAGGTCGTGTTGATCTGAATAACATGTACGTCTGTCTCGGAGCCGTCCAGGTAAGCAAGGTATCCTACGCTCCCGTCGACAGTCACTGCAAACGGAGTCCTTCGATGATGGGGGAGAGAAGTCCAGTATGCTGGCTTGACGGGATTGAAGTCGAAACCCAAATCGAGAACGTTAGGATAACTCTTCAACATAGAAGAAGTCAATTGAGCAGCCGTAAGGGAGCTGAGAGAAATGAATGTAGATAGTAATGACAGCATCATGGAAGAAATTGTTCAAAAAAGAGCGATATGAAGTTTCAACGAATGAAAGTGACAGGCACAGCCCTACAGAAACAAGAAACACAGGCGGAACCTACGAGAGGTTCATCTACATATTTAACGTTTCAATCGAACCAGCTATGAGACTGTGATGACGGGCCAAGTAGCGCAAGCGGAGCCGACAAATTTGGTGTATTTCGGGTGATGTATAAACGATATGAAGGAGCAGCTCGACCGTTGAAAGCCTAGTAATTGCGAGTGTTTCAAGTGCCGGATCTCAGGGCTTAGCCGCCGAATAGATTAACTCGGCGTAAAAGAATCGTGCCACAATGTGTCTAGACTGGTATTTCCATTTCCACTGAGGAGGAAGGGCAAATGTTCTCGTGCAAGACATATTCACAGCTGTGAAATGTTGAGTCGTCCGAGACGTAGTGGACGTGGCGGAAGATCGGGGCGGGACTTTTCACTAAGTGCGTGCATAGCGTGCCGCGTGCCGCACGCCAGGACGCTTGTACCTAAACTTCGGTACGCCAAGCCCTTAGATCGGGCCATCTCTCGGTGCTTTAAAGTCTTTTTTTAAGTCGGCCCTGTCACGCCGCAAACAGCGGCACAGTGGGGCTGCGGCCAAATTATCCCAGCTCTTCAAGAATTTATCTATACAGTTTCAGTTTTTCGACTCCATTATTCAAATGATGAGTATGAGAGATTCGGAGCCGTAATTATTAATGTAACCCAAACTTCGCCAACTCTCTGCCAACCCATCGATTATCCCGCGGCAATAGTCCAAACTGAAATACGGAGAAACGTGCAATTGCTGGTAGAGACAGCCGAACGAGTCAGGGACAAAACAAAGAACATTTTACATTTGAAACTCCTGAAGCTTTTCTGCTGATGATAAGTTATGCGGACATGATGGCCTAAAATGAATCGAAAGTGCGCCTTGCATCTACAATCCGTTCGTAACTCCACCGCTGGCACTGATAAACTGGCCCGTAACCCAGCTGCTCAACGGTGATGCAACCAACACAACTGCGTTCGCAATCTCCTCTGGCGCTCCAAACCTGTCCGCCGCAAGTGTCAAGCTCTTAAGGTGGATTGCCAACGGATGATCGTCTGGGGGTGCCATATCGGTGGTTGTGGGGCCAGGTGCAATAGAATTGACAGTGATACCATGAGTTTTCCCGAGCTGTACCACCAAAATGTTAGCAAAGGCTTTGAGAGGATCCCGTGATGATGAATGGTAAATGTCCGCTTACCTCACCAGCCCATGCAACGGTCATAAAGTCTAAAGCAGCTTTCGTCGCGCCGTATACTGGCATGGCAATGGCGAGCTTTGTGATGACCGAGGAGATATTGATTATTCGACCACCCTTAGGCATATGCGGGACCACAGCTTGAACGAGATTGAGAGTGCCAACGACGTTAGTCCGGAATGTGCTGTCCATAACCTCAGATGCTTCGGCATCCATCATATTCGTATAAGGTCCAGCAGCTCCATTGTTTACTGCACAAAAGAAAGTTAGCCATGGATTCAACGACGCCCTTGCAAATTAAAGGACTTTAGAAACCGTACCAAGGATGTCAATTTTGTCTGTGTTGAATGCGGACAGAGTCTTTGTGACCAAATCTTTGGCCTGGGCCGGAACTCCAATATCTGCTCGAATGACTGTCACCTTGCCGCCTGCATTTTTGATGGTCTTCTCGACCTCCGCAGCTTTGCTGGAGCTGGATTCGGATACATAGTTGACAGTAACAGCAGCACCACGTTTGGCTAAAGCCAGGGCAATGGCGGCACCGATGCCATTGGTTCGTCCAGATCCTGTAACAATAGCTACTTTGCCTGCAAGTGAGAGTTCGTTGGCTGCCATGTCGATAGAGTGAGTGGTTGAACGGCTTTCGTGGTAATTGATTGGTGAGACTGATTGCGTGCTATGAGTTCAATTGCTGGCTGATATCTGCAGAATAGTATCTTCGAACGAATGGAGCAAGGCTCTTATACTCCCAGTGGCTCCATACATGATGGAATGTACGCACACGCATTACCAAGCACTAAAGGACCGTTCATCGCGTTTGGGAATGGGTCCTCTGTTCAGTTCGAGCGTCACAGAGATTAGGAAAACCAAATCAATGCAAGCAATCCCTTGATGAGTAACGATGTTCATGACAAAAGGGCAAAACGTAGTACACTAGCTGCATCGCTTTATCAGGGGGTATGAGGAGCCGCACTTTGAAGAGACCCATAATGATGTGGCTAACCACGACCGGCGCCCAGTTCCCTAGCCATCACCGCAGAAAGATCTGGAGATCCGCCACGATAAGTCAGCAAAGACCTATTACTTCAGCAAGTTTGTTTGGTGCCCTATCGGTGGTGACGTTTGAAGTAGGGTCTCGGTATGCAGCGGCGGTGCCGGGGGGATTAGGAAAGCATTTGCGCTAAACCGAAAAGGGAGACTGATATCCCTGCTTGCGCAGAATCGACCGTTGGCCAATCAAAAAAGCCTCGGCCTCGCGGAGTTTGCACCAAGTAGGAAACCGATGTTGCAGAAGAGGTAAAAGACTGGTCACCCTGCAGAGCCAGGCTGAGGCATTAGTACATATGAAACGTCGTTCCTCTTGTTCGTTCGAGATGAGGTGATGGAGATTGACTTTCATGCTGCTGCCGCCTGGGAGAACAAGGCCACCACTGAGTACAGTCGAATTGATTGGTCAACTTTGTGGGAGATCCGAGGCACTTTCTCACCTGAAGACATAAGGAATAAGAATTATGACGCAGTTCAGAGAAAGTCAACGCGCGACGCGTCGGTGCCTGGTTTTTGCACCTAATTTTAGATTCTGCCTACGCGCTATCACCTGACTTCCCTTTCCAGCGATGCTGCCTGAAGACTTTGTCTTCTGTCAGACCTTCAAAATCTCGAGAACTGCACGCCATGAAGCATTTTTCTATCGTGCAGACTTCTACAGTGCTCAACGACCTCATATGATTCCCCGTCTCTGAATCTGATTTCTCAAGTCGCTTACTTGTTGCGTTTTCAGGGGCTCTTTCTCTCGTATAAATTTCCAAGATTAGCACATCTCTTTTTGTTGACTGTACTTTGTTGTGCTTCATTGCAACATGGCTACCCAAGCTGCTCTGGCGAATGCTCATTCACAGCTTCCTCATGTCCCTGTACCCGTGGAGAGTTTCCTTACCTACCTCTCCGATCATCCCAAAACTCCCGTTGAGGAGCTTCTGCTTCCATACCGGCAGTATGACGCCAAGGCCCGCGAAGTATTTGCCCA
This sequence comes from Rhizodiscina lignyota, assembly GCA_010015805.1. Taxonomy (NCBI): domain Eukaryota; kingdom Fungi; phylum Ascomycota; class Dothideomycetes; order Aulographales; family Rhizodiscinaceae; genus Rhizodiscina; species Rhizodiscina lignyota. Next base: position 144,386 of record ML978137.1, read on the forward strand.
AGAGTCAAATCATCCTGCACTTGCAGATCATCACATCAACGTCGTCCCTCTGTTCGGCCCAGATGGATCAACAACACTCAAGGTCCGGGCCAGAAACCTCGGCACGGAATCAGAACAGCAGCAGGAGAAGTACATTATGCCCCTGAAAGACGAGGACAGGAAGAAGGACGGCTCGCCAGCCATAGTACCGACGTTGAGAACATTCCGCGACAACTTCAACGTCTTCTCCGAATTATCTCTGTCAGAACTCGACTGGAGCAACGTCGTTGCGGCAGGGAGCTCTGTCGTGTCCGCGCTTCTACCCACGCCAGCCGAGTACAGCGCATCAAAACGATCACTTCGCAAGTATTATCACGAGATATCAGCCCCAGCTTCAGACGTCGATCTCTTCCTCTACGGCCTGACCGAAAAAGAGGCCGTCGAAAAGATCAAACAGATCGAGGGCCGTGTCCGAGACGCGCGTGCGTATTGTCTGATCGCATTTTAACGATGCCACTAACTAAATGCTCAGTTCTTACGGAAACTACCACCATCAGGACGAAGAATGCAATTACCATTGCCAGCCAATACCCGACTCGACATGTCCAGATTGTTCTACGTATTTACAAATCCGTTTCGGAGATACTCACAGGCTTTGATGTCGATTGCTCTTGTGCTGCTTATGACGGCAAACAAGTCTACGCATCTCCAAGAGCAGTTGCGGCATACATGACTCAAACCAATACCATTGATCTCAGCCGCCGATCGCCTTCGTACGAAAACCGCCTTTCGAAGTATTCTCATCGCGGGTTCGAAATTTGCTGGCCGCAGCTGGATCGATCACTGATTGACCCGACCATTTTTGAGCGCAGCTTCAATCGAACAAATGGTCTGGCTCGGCTTTTGGTGTTGGAAAAGCTCCCTAAGCCCACTGACCGTGATGCTTACATGGACCAAAGACGCCAAGAGCGCGGCAGACCCCCAATTAACCGCTTCGTCCAGTCTCGTAAACAGCTTCGTGGAAACATCAAGAACGACCACGAAGACGAGGTTGCCGAATGGGTTGAAGAGGACGAAGTTTCAGACTACCATACATTTACTATCCCTTACGGCGAGCGATTCCATGCAAAGAGGATCGAGAAAGTTTTATACACGAAGGATCTCTTGCTCAATGCCGAATGGAACAAGCCTAAGGATCGTGAAGTCAATCTGCACAGGCATCCCGCTTTCTTTGGGAATGTTGTCGATGTCATCGAAGACTGTTGTGGCTCATGTCCGAAGCCAATGACTCCTGAAGAGGTGGAGGTTGCGGAGGAAGAAAGCAAGCGATACGTCTCAGGAAAGATCTCTTTTATGAAAGATGACCCAGGACGTCAGGCAATCGGCAGTTTCAACCCCATCACTGACACAGATTGGACCGAGATGGCATACGTTGGTGAGACCGAGCGTCTCTGTCAAGCTATCGTCGATTGTGATCTTGATAGAGTGAAAGACTGGTTCGCAGTTGACGGCGCTGATCCTAATTGTCGCGATTACACTGGGCGTACACCTTTGCAGCTTGCAATCATCAGCTCCACCCCCGAAATCGTGCAATGCCTTGTCGACAACGGCGCGCGACTTGTCGCTCGCATGGCAGATGGAAGGACTGCCCTTCATCTTGCAGCAGCGCTTGGAAGACTGGAAATGGTCCGGATCCTCATGTTCCGCAGTGAGGCTAATGAAGCAGAGGAGGAAGAGAAGGAAGATGCTAAGCGCAAGGCTAGGGTTGCTGCTGCTGCTGAGAATGAGAATGAGGATCATCCCATGACGGGAATGAGCAATTCCCAGGCAAGCAAAGCCGAGGACGATGAGTCGGAAGAGGCAGACGAAGAGGAAAGTGACGAAGACTATGACATGACAGATGGCGAAGACGATCAAGACGTCCGGTCAAGCACTACTGGATCATACGTCAAAGTCACCCAGAAAGTGGAGGCAGACGCTGCTATTCCCGACGACAATGAGGAAGATGAACCCGACTTCTACGACATTAACGTTCTTGCATGGGACACACCTGCGTCTGCGCTTCATTTGGCAATCATCAATGGTCATGTCGAAGTTGTTACGGAGCTTGTGCAGACTTTTGGTGCAGACGTTCTGCTACCTGTAAAGCTATTGAATAGCTACGGTACCGGAACACCTCGCGCTGCTATCCTGACCTTGGTCCTTGCTCTCACCCTTCCCATGGAGAAGGCAAAGCAGATGACCACAGCTTTGCTCAAACTGGGTGCCTCTTCAGCTCAGGCAGATCTAAAGCAACACACGGCGTTCGAATATTTCGTCGACCGAGGAGTTGAGATGATGGATGTATTGCTTGAGAACGACCAGCCGGCGATACAACGAGTCCTTAATCATATCGCAGTGTCCGACAATTTTTGGAATCCATCTGGATCTTCTCCGTTGACAACAGCAATCAACAATGAAGATCCCAAAGCTGTTTTGAAGCTTCTGGAGCTGGGTGCGCACACAACTGTTGATTTTTCTGAGTGGGTCAAATCAATGAAAATTGCGTTCGATGAGGCGAGCCGCTATGACTCTGAAACGAACGAGAAGCAGTTCAAGCAGTCATTCTCGCAGCCACTCATCGTTGCGATCACCAACGAGCAGCCTTCCATTGCGATGGAATTGCTTAACCATGGAGCCGACCCAAATACACTGACGCCGGAGGGTAATCACTGCGTTCTGGATCAGTACTACAGAATGTACAACAGCGGAGGTTCTGCGTTGGATCTCGTTCAAGAGAAGCTCAAAACCCTCCGAGAGGCTTACAAGGCCCATGCTGATGGGAATCGATTCCGCAATGAAAATGCTGGACGCTTCTCCAACGAGCCAAAGAAGCCGGAGCCCTTGGAACAGGACGACTACTATGTGAGCAGTATCCCTGAAGGCTCATATCAGCGCTGGGCTGCGACAGAGCAACTACAGCGTGCAAAGGCGTTGTATGACTCGGAGATGAAGATGTATGCGGACCGCATAAAGGAGAAGTCCGAGCGAAAAGGTATGAAAGAGAAGATGGCAATGGTTGCAAACATGATCAATGAAATGGAAAGTCTTGAGAAGCAACTTCTCGAGAAGGGCGCAAAGACCTTTAAAGAGCTCCACCCAAACCTCACGACCTCCCAACCCAACAACCAGCAATCCACATTCAACAGCCTTGGGTTCTCCGGTGTCAACGCCCAGAAATTCGGGATCAAGTTCAGCTTCCAGGTACCAGATCTGTCCTCAGCGACAAGGCAAGCTTACATTGAGATTTTCGAAGCCGCGTGGCGAGGAGATCTCGATGCAATCAAGACCTATACTCTGGGCCCGTGGGGAGCTGAGAGCAAGGAATCGCCACTCCTAATTGCTGTCAAAGACATGGCTGGCTCTTCTCCATTTTCGATTGCTGTTCTCAGAGGCCATGTCGATACGGCCAAGGGCATCCTTGAGATTGCGCAGGCACAATACGCACCAAAGGAGCCAGTGCTGAAGCGCTACGAGATCGATGACGAGGAAGACGAAGACGTACACACGGATGAATCTGAAGCAGAAGATGAGATTCGTGTCTACAGCGAAATCATTGACGAGCGTTTCACCATTGACAATATTGGAGAAGTTGCCACGCAAGTCAAAAGCCGAGTCAAGCCACAGAGTATGATGACATGGGGCCCTAATATCTCGCACTTTGTCGAGATGTCAGGTTCATCCAAGCTTGCTGACCACTACGCTACCAAGTTGAACCAGTACACCGAAAAGGCAACCCGTCATCTTGAGGATGCCCGAGCTAAGCAACAAGTTCGCCGAGAGATTTTCTGCAGCTCCATGTTTGACTTTGCGGTCATCCTTGACGATCTCGAGATGTTCAAATGGCTGCTCGAATTGTATAGCAAGCACGCAAAGCTTACCGGCGGGGATGGTGATTTTCTCAAGGATTTCGCTCACACCAGCAACGGTGCTTTCCTGTTTGCCCTCCGCCTTGGCCACACACGCATTCTCGCTGAACTCATTAAGCACACAGGTGCAGGGATCCCGCTGGAGGAGCTGGTGGAGAAGAGCGGCGTCGAGGTGAAGCGCAAGCCGAAGTACTATCAAGGCCTGACAGTGTATGGCAAGAAGCGTGCCGACTGGGCAGCCTCTGCACGCGGTGTTCATGTCTCCACTTTCAAGTCAGACATGCTGCCGCCACTTCTGGTCGCTGCTCACGCTGGCAATCTAGAGAGCGTGGAGTGGTTTTTGAGCGACACCCCCAAGCGATGTTACTCCGAGTTTGCAGAGGCAAACAAGGATTCTATTTTGGTCAAGACACTTGAAAAAGCGCCTGGGGGATTTGATGTTGCAGTTTCGGGTTTCCTTGAGAAGAAAAGTCAGTCGTTCTCTTCGATTGTCTTTTGCGGTGCTAACATCACGTCCAGATCATCTAGCGATACACTGCGCTGTTCTGTCCAAACCCAGTGTGGGCAAAGAGAAGCTCGTCAAGTATCTCATCTCTGCGTTCCCGCAGTATCTTGACACCAAATCAGCAAGTGGATATACACCACTTCATCTTGCATTCTCGTTGCAACACCCTCGCATCGCAAAACTATTGATCGCCAATGGTGCGAATCAAAAATGCCGCGACCTCAAAGGCAATAACTTAATCCACTCTCTGCTCTTGTCAGGAAATGATTTCGCCAAGAATAAAGCTCAGCGTACCCGCGATCTTCTCGAACTGATCGATCCTGCCCTACTCCCTTCACTCTTCACAGAGCGTTGCTCCGAAGAGCCCGGTTCCCTGACACCACTCCACCGCTGGATCCTCAAAGCCTCCGGCTACACCAACGACACGGCTCGCTTCGCCGAATTCCTCGACCTCGTGCTGGAATATAGCAAAGGTGTGGAGCTCGACACGATCAACGGTGCGGGTGACACGCCGCTGCACACTATCGTCAGCAAGAAGAGCACTCGCCTCCTGACCACCATCGCCACGCGCCGTCCGGACCTGCTGCATCGCGAGAACGCGATCGGCAGGACGCCAGTCGATGTGCGCTTCGACAATGACAACGCGCGGAAGCTGGCGAATCCGCCTAGCAACTTTCAACGCAATAGGCGGGGTCCCCTGGCGGACAAGGATCCAATTGAGTTTGCGCCGAAGGAGCTGACGGAGCCGGAGCCGGATTGGGATGAGGCGTGGGCGACGGCTTTGGGTGTGGGTTCGAAGAAGCGCAAGTTGGTGAGCTTGTTCGAGGCGAATGAGGTGGCGAGGAGGTTGACTGCAAGGGAGGTGAAGAAGAGGAGGATGGAGTATGGGCAGGTTGTTAATGTGAACGACCCGGCGCCTGCGGCGGTGGATGAGCTGCACAGTTGGTATTGGACTTATGTTGGCTGCAATGAGATTCCACCACAAACTGTGAGCTAGACTGGGGGTTTCTGTAACTTGAAACGCACATGTTCCACTTATACTGTTATGAATCCGAATGTCGTTATGGGCTTGTGGTGTCTGCAGCATTGTGGAAACAATTCACACCGGGAGCATAAGGGTTGTCAAGTGAGATTCAATTATTTCCATGATCCTATTCACATCTTCTACCCAATGCTCATATGGGAGGGAATTCTTCACGTGCATGACCAGTCCCACTTGCACATGTACCACTTCGAAAGAACCTTGAGAGAAGCATCTCCACCTTAGCAGCTACTCCTCTGCTCCCTGTGTCGCAATGGCCGCAGCCCTAACCTCTGTATCATCGCTCTCCGCCGTACTACTCGTCGGCGGCCTCTCCAGAATGGTCGAGTCCTTACCTGCCTCCGCCTGCGCAGCAATGATGCCAGCCGGCGGACTCGCAAGGCCGAACGGGTGCTCGTCATCCTCTGCGTCGAGCTGCATGAGGTACGTTTCCCATAGCTCAATGAGCTGTTTGAACGCGTTAGCTTCTATTCGGCGGAATGTGCCACATGGACAGGGGAAAGGACGAAAGAAAACTGACCTCCTTCTGCGCCTCCACACCTCCCTCCAAGAACGTCTCAACTCCACTCTTGAAATCCTCGACCTTCTCCCTCTCGAACCGCTCCAGCTCACCTCTCATCAATCGTCCCATGTCCTCGAATAGCAATCGTGCTTGGTGGACCTTCCTCTCCGCGTCGCCGACCTCCGCACTGATCTGGCTGATCTTGTCCTGCTGGCTGCGTCCCTGCCTTAGCAACTTATCCTGCGCGTTCTTACGCTTCAGTAGCTCTGATTCCGCAGCATGCCACGCGTGATATGCCTTTTGTCGCTGGTTGAATGCCTGCTTGACAGAACCAATGAGACGGATGTACTCATCAACGACGATGCCGATAGTAAGGACGTCTTGTTGGGCTTGGCGTTGGTAGAGCTCCTGTATGCGTAACTGGATGTCTGACAAGCCATCCAACGGTCCGGACAGGGAAGGAGACAATTCGACGGCGGCGAGACTGCGTAGAGAAGCGGAGAACTCTGCGCACGATTCGGCGAGTGTTTTGCGCTGAGTGACAACAATGTCGGTGGCCTTGAGCAGCGCGCGAAGCTGATTCTCAAGAGCGTCGAGGTAGACCTTTCGGTCGTGAAACCACTGTTCATCAAGTTCCGTAAGCCTCATAGAATTAGGGGGAGGGGGTGTAAGTTTGGGAGGGGGTTCAGGAGGTGGTAAATAGTAAGAATAAAGAGGCTCCCGCACATCATCATGTTCGACGAATTTTCCACCGCTGCCAGCGCCGATACCGATGGAGCTGAACATGCTCTTGCTCTCGTTTAGCATCGGATCTTTGCGCTCCTTGTTCTTGACGTCTACGTTGAACGCGTCGCTCTCCAGGAAGAGCTTGAGGTCACCGTCGTTTTGGAGGATGGGATGCGCGGCGGTCTTGTTAAGCATGCGCTCGAGCGCTTGGCGGCGCGACTCGACGAAGTCGGCGTCAAAGCGGCCCATTGCTTGCTTCTCGGGAGGTGGGGGGACGACGACGCCAGGGTTATTGTTATGGAGCTGGGTATAGAGCCAGAGGAAGTCCCTGTAGCGGCGGGAGACGGTGAATTCGGGGGTGCGGTAGGCTTTGGAGGTAGTCTGCGAGATGACTGTGTCAGTATGATATGTTTGTCTATGTTAGAAATCGCGCGGTTGTACCTTTGTCCTGACAGCGTATTCGGTATGTGAAGAGGTGAGATCGCCAACTTTATGCGGATCGCCAACATTGATACTGAACGTCGGTCTCGCCGCTTCCAGCACGCTCATACTCGGCTGCGTCTGCCTTTGGGCTGCGCCATTTGCGCTCGCTGGAGGTTGTACCGGAGGCGGTTGTTTCGGTCTCGATGAGTCGTCTTCATCCTCCAGGTGGACAGAATCCATCATGGTCCTAAGCGACGATGTACCAGAGGCGGATGCGGACGGCTGTTGAGCACGAACTGCCGCCTGCTCTTTCTGAGGAGGCGCTGGAGGTTCGTCTACAGCTGGAAACGCTTCGACATTGTCGCCCAGCGGGCCCAATGGGCCCATCGAGTCGTCGACGGCTTCCAGGCGTGTTGGTTGCGTGCCATATCGCTTTGGCGTTCTCGACGCGCGGCCGCCTCCTCGCGGAGTTGGACTTGTGACTGTTTGTGATTCTGAGGGTTTCGGGGTTGATTGTGCTTCAAGCTTTATGTTAGAGCGTGTGCGCAGTACTTTCGTTAGCAGGCATCTACCTTCTGTGGTGGAGGAATCTGTTTTTGGCGCATTATCGCGGGGAGGAACGTCTGAGCGGTCCGAAGTTAGTGAAGATGCTCATAATATTGCAGTGAAGATGCTGCACTGACCTCCCCATGGCGAATCACCCTCGAGGTCCATGATGTTGAATTTGTTGATGGGAGAGATGTTCATGGCGGAGCGCAAGGTCTCCACCGATGATGGCGCGCCGCCGCCAAGCATCTCGTTGCTCGGCCTCCGCCAGAAGCCTTCCATCTTTCACTCGCTGCCAAACCCCGGCATCTCACCGGAATTGCTCTTGTTTATTTGATTGAAGCTCATCGAAAGCTTTTAGAAGAGAATGGCGCACGGGTGACTCCCTTTTATCGTCATTTGCGGAAGCTGCCTGCGCTCACAGCTCTTACCTGTCAGCCAGGCTGGCCATGCGAATCAGGAATCGAAACAGCTTTCCGCCCGCCTTCCGTGCATATGATCACTGGTCTTGTGCCCAAAATCTCTCCGTTGGCCTTTCCACTGCTTTCTACTCCACTTGTGGCTTGTGTCTTCTTGGATTTCCTTTCATATCTGGCCCAATGTACCCTGGCTTGAGGGTGCAACGAATTGCTTGTACCCGGTGATCATTGACTGTCCTTCCTTCTCATATGAACTCCTACGAATCAGATGAATGATAGATTGGCATATTTGTTGGATAATATCTATCTCTGGAAGGATTCTGCTCTAATCTCTACATGTCTCCATCAAAGTCTATCAGTCGCATTTGCCCAGCAAACCTACTAAGTACGCCCTACCCCATACCTAGAAATAACTCAACTCTTCTCCAGATCACCTATTCGCATCAATCATAACTTCGCTTTTCCATTCCCGTTCCCATTATGCGGTGGCTCCGGGACGACAGCCGCCTTCCCATGCTCACATGCATAGCACACTTTCCCAGTCTCCTTGTCCCTCATGACTCCTCTCAACATACCCAACCTCTTCCCCAAATGTACAACCTCGCTCTCCACCAGCAGCTCCGACCCCTCAAGCGCTGGTCGCATATACGTGCAATTCAGCGTCCGACTGACGTGTCCCGAGTCCCAGAAGTCTTCGCGTGCGAGCGGAGCAACGGTCAGCGAGGTTAGCATATCGAATGCCAGCGCGACGAAACCGCCGTGCAGGTTGCCTGCGGCATTGCAGATGTCTGGGGCGACACGGAGGAGGAAAGTGGATCGCGCGACCGAAGGGTCGTTCTCGTCCATCTCGACGCTGAGGAGTTCCACGTTGCGCCGGACGTGGCTGTCAAAGTTCTGCATGAGCAATGTACGTTAGCAGAGAATCTAATGGGACGGAGCCATGAGAAGGTACGATATACTGTGGGTGCTGGAATTAGGAGGGAAATTCATGCAGTGATAGTTTCACCAGATAGACTCACATCCGGCGCATATTGCGCGGCATAGTCCAGATACGCCTTAACGCGATCAAACGGCGTGTCCTGAAGGTTTCCTGTCCAGCGGACTCCGCGAACCCCCATGTTTACGGTTTGGACCTGTGAAAGGGTCAATGGAGATTGTTGAATCTACATATCGAAAGTGCAGAGGAAGTTTACCGGGGTATGCCGCTTCGTGTCGCCTTTTTGTGAGCGAACCTCGGCTCGGCAAAATCTCGAAAAGGGATCGTGAGAAGAAAGGTAATCCTGAAGACAGGTCGACCATCATCTCCAGCAGTCAATTCTTCGAGGCTTGCGAACTGCCATGATATCATGAATTTTCTGTTTGAAAGTAAAGCCTCTGTTACAGACAAAAAACCTCATTCAACCAGCATCCCAATATTTAGTTATCCTCGTCATTCAATCCTCGAGGACGACGCCGCACCAACGAGGGAGGAGAGACAGTCGAAGGAGAATCGTATTCTATCAGTAGCGATCGCGGTGAATTTCCAACTGATAAGAGTCTCCTTCATTGGAGTCCGTTGTCTCACTCAGCCCTTCAGACGCAGTATCCCACTGCAGCATAGTGCTCGCAACGCTCGCAGCCGTATTCTCTCTCCTCACCCTAGCAAACTCCGGTTGCATCTTCACCATCTCAGTATGCTCTTCAATCTGCATACAAAGTCTTCGGAATGCATCAAACACCTCTGGACTGGCCTCCGGGATCCTAGTTTCTAACAGATCAAGAGGCGTGTAGCCGTCCAGGTTCTTCTCGTTAACATCAAGATCGACGAGTTGGCATGACAGGAGTTCGTTTATCGTCTCTACTGTCGCATAATGCGCAACAGAGTGTAGCACGTTGTACCCTGTGGCCGCAATGCGAATTTGATAGTCCGCGCCAGCCTCCAATAGCGCTCGGATAACGCCAGGTCGATGATATGATATCCCCAGATGCAGCGCAGTATTCCCCTGGTCGTCCGCATGATTAATATCGGCGCCAGCTTCAATGACCATTCTCGTTGGAATCGCTCCTCCACTCGCGGCATGGAACAGCGCTGTGCGCCCGTTGATATCCTCGATCTCGAGGTCGCTGCGCTGGAGTAATAGCTCCAGCTGCGAATAGTCATTGCGGATGTTGAACGTGCTCCACATCAACGCGGTGAGACCAGAGTCGTTTTGCGCCCGCAGATCTGCCCCGGCGTCGATGAGGAGAATCGCACATTCGGGGGAGGCGACATGACATGCGCAGTAGTGCAATGGCGTTCTCGCTCCTTCCACCACTTTGTTCGGATCTGCGCCGTGCTCGAGCAGGAGGCGTACTGCCTCGACATCGCCGCTCTCTGCTGCCCACGACAACGCTGTCCTGCCGGTGGCATCTGTATCGTCTATCGTTGCCGTCGAGCGCATGAGCTCCTTAAATGCCTGGTTGACGCTCTTGCGGCTAATCTTCACGACGCTTCTGTGTAGGTCTGGAAATTGGAATTCATCTAGTGTCTCCTCGTCGCATATTGCTTCTAATGTCTTCCGTTGGTCCTGTGTTACTGTATTGCTGAGGAGCTCGGTCCAGGCTTTCTGCATTGGCGTCATCCCAGAAAAGTCTTTGGCATTGCGGTTGGCTCCTTTGTGGAGGATATATCTGATGGCGTCTCCGTTACGCGCAGATACCGCATACTAACTTTCCCATCAGTGCTTCGTTAGTGCGTCTTCAGAATCTACTAACATGCAATGGCGTCTCTCCAGTCTTCACATCCGCATCCCAAGGTGACGCTAATCCTACGCTGAACAGGTCCTTAATCGAATCTACTTCGTTCAATAGACAATGGCGGAAGATCCGAGCAGTCGATGGCACAACACGGGGAAAGTTCAATGTCACTTCCGCGCCGCCCAGGGCCGTCATTTTAGCCACGAGCGAAAGCATCCGCTGAGCAACCCACCAGTACGGGAAGAAGTATGTTACCTGGCTCACAGGTGCTTTGGCCCGACCGCACTTTACGTCTGAGCATCTCTTGTTCGGAGTTGGTTGGCCGCTGTAGCCTACGAATAGTGAGCCGAGGAGAGTTCGAAGCCCTTCGGTGGAATACACAGCGGATCCGACATGGCAGCTGCAGGGGCAGCTCTTCCTGCACTGGAACGGCTGGCGATGTTGGGCGTGCACCGCGACGCGCTGGTATCTTGCTGTCGTTGTCCGCCGTATTCTCAGCCCAGTATTCGCACCAGCAGAATCCTCATCGCGTGGTAGCACAGTCTCGGTAGTTTCTATAGCCAGCTGTGTTTGCCCTCTAGTGGCATATGGCGGTGGTCGTTCCGTCAGAAGATGTTGCTCGATGTTCTTGAATCTCTCCAGTAGTTCAGTGGAGTGGCTCCGAGTGATTTCCACCGACTTCCTAGTTTCGTCTTGGTTAAGTGAGTTTGCTCTGATCTGCTCTTCCTGAGATTTCAGAGCTTCGGTGATGTCCCGCGCGATGTTCTCTCCCTGCTTCTCGATGCGTAATTGGGTGTCGAAGCTCTCGGACATGACAACCGAGACATGTTGAAGTTCGAGTTCGATACAGGACCTGCATACTTTATGAGAATGCTCGAGATTGACAGGCAGGATTGATTACTTACGATTTGAAATGGCCCATGAAATGGCGCAGCTCTTCACACAACTTCTCCAATTTTTTCTTCAACTTCTCAGCCTTGCTCTTTGCCAAAACCCAGCCAGTGCGGTTGTATTTCCTTGAACCGTTGTTAGCATCTTGCATTCGAATCAACTCCGCAAGCCCCCAAAGCGCGTCCTTCGCATCCGAAAGCTTCTCGTTGAAGCGATCAACTTGTTCCTGCGAGAACACATCATTAAAATCCGGATGCTGATTCAAGCTCGAATCCACCGTGCGTATGAGAATCTCCGCGTCCGTGAGGTCATTTAAAATCGAGTCGATTTGCTCGGGTGCATTGTATATCGTCTTAGCAGCTCTCACGGTCTCCCGGAGTGTACCAAGAATGGCCTGGATCAGATGGATTTTAGTATTCATTGCTGTCTAGCCGGCTCGTTCTTAGGATATGAACTTACGATAATGCTAGTGGTAATCGATAAAGGATCCATGGTTCAACTTCGCTTCAGAGAATTGGACCATGCTCTTGTGACGGCCGCTTCCTGCTGGATATGCCCGCTCTCACCGGAGAACAGGACGGGCCTATCAGCGGCCGCTGGAAACGCTTTACCATCAAGCAGTAGTCGAGATATTAAAGTCCTTGAATGCAGTACTAGATTGTTCTTCTCACGAAGACTAGAGAAATGGGTTTGAAAGGTCATAGAATCAGAAATTCGAAGAAATTCACAGCTTGCCATCACAGCTACACTCCCCGGTGACTTCGGACCGCGACGCGATACAGCTGTACAAAAGTGCGGAGGCTATCATGGTGTCCGCAAGACCTATGCAAGAAGCTCGTATTCCCGCCAATGAAAGATGCAGCAACTCAATAAGCTCATCGGTCCGAACAGGGATAGAGAAGGCCGGGGCCGCGAGGCTGAAGGGTTCGAGAAGCTTGCGGCCGCAGTTGGCCCCCAAAATCGCATTGAAGGTGGAAAATGCGGTGCACATATTGGTGTTAGGCGATGATGGCGTTGTACCGCAACTGCATCCACCATACATCCTGTTTAGTAAGCATTTTCTGTGACAAATAAAACCCTCGATAGGAGGGGCCAAAAAGAGACAATGCGTCCGAATGCACCGAGGTAATTGGATATAGTAGAATTGGGGTATCATAGAATTAGAGCTATAGCTGCAGGATCATCGTCATAATGCGTCGTGTAGACGTCTCTTCATCAATCGTTTGTGGACCACGAGATATGAGCCCATCTCCTTAGCCCATACTTAAGACCCTCGTCTATCCCTCGTAGCATCAAGTGGACTCAGCAGCGCTCCTCTCTCCGATACAGGACTGATCACAGAACTGGGGCTGATAGCGTCCGGTGGCGTTACAATCCCCAATCCTTCCTGGCTCGGACGCCGTGAACTCTCGGACCAGCTACGCGCACGACTGATTTCAGATGGCGATATTGAGAGCTGTGCGGAACTGGGTTCTCTGATTAAGGGCCGCAAAGCGGATGACTCGATTGTGCCAGCAGAGTCCATCCGCGCTCGAGTGAATTTAAAATGTGACAGTTCTGTTTCGTCACCAGGAGTATTCGGATGACTGAAATAGCCATATGGTGATCTAGGCGAGGGTGGATGGATTGGCGTGAGACTATTGGAGTCTGGGTGGTGGTCGGTATCTTTTGTCCAAACTAGAGTCTTCTGTGTGGATGGACGGCTTCTTCCACAGCATATGAGGCCTCTGATAGAATTAATGCCCATCGTGATCAGAACGGTTGGATATCGAAAGGGGTACGTAAGACGACGGAATCGCCGTGTCAGACGAAGCCCGCGGAGGCTTTCTTCGTAGTTTGTTGTTGAGAGATGCGATTGGATGCACCACTGAGAAGTGTTAGAATAGGCATACACCAGCAATGGAGAGGAACATACTTCAATCACGATGTAGATCATGCCAATGCCCATAACCACGGTAGAGAGAATCGTCCCCAGTCTCCAGTACGTGGTGACAGATGGCACATGTGTGAAATCCCACTGAGACAGATCCATATAGCCACCGATTTTTGACCAGATGCTACATTGACAGTCACAGGTAACGAAAGCGCCGAATGTCTGCGACAGCACAATGTAAATGATCCAGGCGGTGTTGAACGTCTCGAGAAAAAGAAGGAAGCCATTGGCCCACTGCCGGAAAGTCAGTTCATGGAGGGTGTCAACGTGGCTTTGGAGCCAATGTTTGAGACTGTGTCCTCTGTTCGGCTGGAACATGCTGAGAAGAGTAACTGTCGTTGCGATAAACGCATCCTCGACGCCTTTCACTACACTCCTTCGCCTCGTATGAAAGCCTTCACGAAATGGACGTGATCTCGACTCGACATAATTGAAGGTCGTGGTGCTTTGCAGTCGCGTGATATGAGGCTCCAACAATTGTTGCTGCTGCTCATCAGTGAGCCACCATATAAGCAGCTCGCCGATAAGTACGAAGAAGGCAATGATCGCAAAGATCAGATATCCGCCACTTCGGCAACCGAGGCCAACAGTCGGAGTGAAGTATGATAAGATGAATGCGCCTAATATGGTGCAGCTAACGGTGGCGATAGCAGCGGTGATTTGCCATAGTTCTCTAAAGTCAAACCACAAAAGGCCCTCGTCGACGGATCCTAGGACCAGATTATTACGTGCTTCCTCCTCGTTCTCTAGCCAGTTCCTTCCACGCGCTGCAACATAGCTCGCTTCGATATCGCACAGGATTGGATGAGCACAACCGTAATGCCATCTAATTCGACCTTGGCCTGCAAAGTCTATGAAGAAGCTGCCGCGGATAAAGTCAGTCACACGGTTGATACGGACAACCCAGTTACGCATCTTTTCCGCTTCCGGACGATGCTCGAAAGACTGGAAGAACTCCTCTCTGATATGGGGATCCTGCAGGGATACGCAGACATGGTCAATGAGGTTGTTAAGCTTCATCCTAATGTCATCGGCAGCAATCGGATTGCGATCAACGATGCAACTAAGGATGAGGACCGGCAGCCAAGAGAGGAGCAGCCCAAGGGCAAGGTCGTGTGCTGTAGGATTCGAGCCGATTAAGTCGAATGCTGGTTGCTGTTAGTTGTCTCAAAAGAACCATATCTATCGGAAAGCTACATACCTCCTTGTATCGAAATGGCCAATGAGAACAAGAACCACATGGTCGATATAAATACCGGCACGACGCCCTTCCGTCTCCCATTGCGCAAGCTCCGCGCTAGGGATCGCCGTACTTCTCGGAGAGAGCTCGACGTATCCTTCAAGCGCAGGTCCTTGCTAAATAGCACTATTCTGAGTAGTCCTTCAGCCTCCTTTTTCATCGCTATTGGCTTCATTGTATATTGATTCATGTTCATGAGGATGTACATCGAATCGCGCATGCTCGCAAAGTGGCTCTCTTCGCAGAGGGGATATGCGTTGTATGGTACGGACATGTCAACTACATCAAAAGCATGTCAGTCTCACAGAACTCTGTACCTGCATAAGGCTGAACTCACTCACCCATGAGAGCGCATGTTCCAGTGACCTTGATGTTCCACAGTATGTAGCTGAGGCTCGCCATAGGGCTGCCCACCCATCTTACGATGGCGAGCATTGTCCTCCAAAAGGCATTGCTCTCGAAGGGCGCCTGCAACAATATGCCAATCACTGGCAGAATCCATGTCGTGATTGTACTGCTCGACTGACTCCACGGGTAGTAATCTGGAGCTGTTCCGCACACAGCATTACATCCTGCGACCGTGATTTGAGTGGACTGATTGGGTTCAAGGCTGCGCACAGGTCCGCTGTAGTTCCACCGTGCGATAAGGCTGGCGTTGTTCATGTACCGAATGGCACATTCAGTGAAGTTTGTCATCGCGGATCTGCCTTGGGCGCAGTCGAGAGCGAAGAGACGTGCGCATGGAGGTTAAGGAAGTTTCCCATAGTGATTGTCGAGATATACGACGCGCAAAGAGTGACTCCCTCACCGAGGCTGCGCGCTATATGTAGAGGTGGACGAAAGGGTAAGGTGGCACACGAGTGCGTCGAGTGCAGCTCTACGCGCCGATAGCGCCATTTCCCGTGCATGAGAATGTGCATCATATATTTTATTGGACGCAGCCTTGGCAGAGGATATACGAGCAGGCACCCGTCTACTCGCTGTTAATCTCTCAAAGGCTTTATATTTAGGCGCCGCAGTACGAAACAATATTGTGATGATTTCTTCGTTGATTCGTTGCATGCTTGTGCGGTTTCTCGGGAGCGACCGACTCAACCGGGTTCTGGGTAGGCCCCACCTAATGCTAGGTGCTTAGGCCCCTTAACTTAGGCGATCTCCCGGACCATCCCCGCTGTCGGTTCGTCCCGAGAAACTTCTCTCTTTCTTAAACAGGAAGTCCTTTTGGTACTCATTATTGGATTTTTATGTTTGCAAATTCCCTCCGCTCGTGCTAAATAAAAGAGCTATATGTACACTTAAGGGAAGTCCTCGTTGAGTGCATCGATAATCTTTACAGACAGGGTTGAAGTTCATCGAATAGTCATAGCCATGCTGCCTGCATTTTCGTGCATAGAACTTTGCTTCGTAGACAAATTAGATTACAATTCAGTCATGAGAGATATGAAACCATTGGTTAAACGCCTGATACCAGTTAATTGCGCCATTTGGATGACTCCCAGGTCCCTATTAGTGCAGCGATGTATTCTGATAGCCTTGTTGCGCATAATCCTGTTGCTGTGTGCCTGGTCCTGCATACATAGGATACTGCTGCTGCTGGCCACCTTCAAGACCACTATCCTTTCCGCCCATCGGACCAGATCCTGAGGTCCAAGCCTGACCATAGCGATCCGGTGCGCCGCTGTTCCTATGGCGATGCAGGAAAATACCATACGTGACCAGCGTAACGACCCATAGCACCCAGTTGAGGGCGCCAATGCCTGCACCGGCGGCCATCGCATCGCGATACGACTTGGCGCGATTCTCGAACGAGTTGTCAAAGTCGTCGAAGACGAACCATGTCGAGTACGCGGCGGCCCATGCGGCGAGGTCGGCCCAGCATGCGAGCCACCAGATGACGGCGAAGCATTCGAGGACGAGAACGGCCCAGCGGTTGTAGGCGGAGGGGAATTTGAGAGTGGTGAGGAGATAGTAGCCCAAGATCACGAACGAAGCGAGTGACTGTCACGTTGTTAGCATGGGATGATTGGTAGTGTATGGTGTTGGAAGGCATACGACAAAGAGGGCATAGCCATTGCCGCCGAAGACCCAGGTGCTGAAGGAGAGGCCGTAGCAGGCGAGGATGAAGACGACGAGGGTAAGGACAGCCTGGGCGATGCGTAGAAAAAAGAAGAAGGGAGGGACTTGGACGATATGATCGCGTTCACCGGACATGTTGACGTTCGGATATCAAATAAGAAACCTTCTTGCTCGAAGTAGATGTGGGATTCGTCAAAGATGTATTTTGAATTCCACCAGAGAAAGGACAAAGAGTGATCGAAATCTTCGCGACACCAACCTCAGTTCATTGTGCGCGAGCAGCTTTACATATTTATCACGGCACGGCAAGGCAGACTTGCTTTAGTTCTTGGCCAAAGTTCGGTCCCAAATTATCTCCTGAACGCGTGCAGATGGCGTTCTACCTGCGGTAAGTGCTTTCGAACGACTCGCAAGAGCTGGTGATCAAAATGGCTGTTCTCGTACCCCTTGTGTCGCACTACTCTGCCCTATCGTGTGCCAGACCGGTCAAAACCAACGCGGCTAGCCGCCAATAGACCTTAATATGAAAGGCTTAAAAGCTCACGAGGGTTAGGAAAGCGGGAACCAGCTGAAAAAGAAGCGAGATCGAAGGCCTCGCGGACTTGGCTCGCTCCTTGCGTGCACGGAATGTGCCGAATACGGACAAGCTCCGCCTCAAGTGGCTTGACGCCGGTGGTTGTGTGGAGATGAAGCGAAAACCACGAGCGACTACTGTTCTATATTTGGCTAAAAATCTGTATCCTTTAATGAGAGTTTCGGTTCTTTTGCAATCAATGTAGATGTTGAACAGGATCAGGGGACTTGGGATTTTCATACCATTCCATTGGCATTAACTTCCACTTTCCCAGAGAGCTGCAAGTCGATCGATACCTTAAATTGCCCAAGATGCAGGAGTCTCTAAATTCTGGCTCTTCATGTATCTGTAGCGGCACTGTCACAATCATTACAGTCCGCATGAGGGGGCTATTTTGGACTTTGCGCGTGCTCATCATTATCGCAGTGACGGGACATGAAAGATGAATTTTGGAATCTGGAACCGTTTGGATCTTTTCGTGTTGCTATCAGAGCCGAATACCTTACTAGAATCACTGGCAAATCAGAAGGTCACGAGACCGCAAGCTGAGCGAATGTAATTCCTGCTTGTACTGTGAGTGCAGCCCACCTGAAAATGTGTCTCGACTTTGCCCAATCAAACCTCGACGCCGACGCCTTGCGTGGAACCGCTCAGCATTTCTCTGGTAAGGCTCCAGTTTCAGTTGCCGTCTGGCAAAGCTTCACTTCTGCCGCTCTCCTGTTGACCAATCCCGGGAGAACCCCACCCTTTGATTGGTCCCATTGCGGCAGCTGAGAGGCACAAGTGCTGTCCACGTTGTCTCCGGCATTGAGATCTTTGATGAGCGTCGAGCTTTCCATCTGAGAGCAGCCAATGTTCATCGTCCATGAGACGAGCGCAGCGTACTGGTTGGCATTCAGTGTGCATTTAGGGCAATATTGAGCAAGACATGCTCCGTAGCCCTAAGAAATGTGCATCAGCGTGCGACGAGTATCCGGCGATTAATTCAGTCCATTACCTTTAGGTCGCTCATGAGGAGCTCAGAAGCTGTTGCCTTCGTCAAGGGGAACGTGTAACCTGCTTCAGTAACCTCTGCGCAATTCGCTTTTTGGCATTTGTGGCCGTAGCCAACCGTTGGGTATCCGACTGGATCAGCACCTATGCACTTATTAACGTAACCACCCTCGCTATAAGGGCCACAAGACATTACTTACTGACAGTAGGTACGAAGCCCTCGTATGTCTTGATCAGAGATATGCCGGCTGCGTTGACAGTGGGAGTTCCGCAGCCTGATCCACCGCCACTACTAGAGCCCTTCGTACAACACTGGACGTTTGACGGACCCTGACAGTAGCCCGGAGCATATTCACCACCTGAGCATGCAGTCGATGTGAGTTGGCAGACCCCGCTTACCCCATTGACAGAGCACGAATCGCCAACACCGGTGGTGGAGCTGGATGTGCAGCATTGGACGTCGGACGGGCCAGGGCAGTAGCCTGGCGTCGAGGTTCCGGAACATTTCGATGTGGGCGAGCATTTGCCGCTGCCCTTTCCTGGCACACCACATGTTCCGTATGTGCAGCACTAGAACGTCGTCAGACTTGATGATTGAAAGCCGAGCACGCAGAATACTTGAATATTCATAGGCCCAGGACAAAGACCAGCTTTATGCGATCCTTTGTTATCGCCACAAGTATTAATATCGATACACTCGCCAGTCAGACCTATTGGCGTAAGTAGAACATTTCCAATAGAGCTCATTGACCGACCGTTGTTTGTGCAGTAGCCATATTCCGGAGTAGCTGCCGCACTTAAGAGCGGTAGCACCAGAGCAAGAAGGGAGAAAACAGTCTTCATGATACCGCAAAGTTGTGCAAATTTGATCGATTTCTCTGGTCGCAATGTGACTCGCTCAGAAGCAGAAGAGAGTAATTTGCAGAGAGGAGTGTAAGCGACATGGACACATTTATACTCGACCTTCACTGTAAATGATGGGAAATTGTACACGAGATCAAGGAAGCAAAATCTGCCTTTCCTCACGATATGCAATTGATCTCGTAATACGACATATGACAGGTATCTCGAGGCGATTTCGTAGTCGTCACAACCACCAAAGCATGCTTGAGCAGTCATGTCTGCCTCCTTGCATGCAGCTATTTTCGCAACTCTGGAATCTCAACGCTCGTATTGCACGGCGAGCTACAGAATGCGGGGATATGGTTGAACAAGATAGATGAAGGACTTGGTGGCTTTTGGAGTTTGCCAATGGATGTCTGCAGTTTGGGATCCTTTCAGATCCAATTTTAGGCCAATCTGTAAGGCATCTGCCGCGACTTGCGTGGCTTGGTCGCACGAGGTTGCAGGCGGACACGGGATATTTAATTAATTGGGGGCCAAAGAGCTGAAATCGGGGAATTAAAGCTTGATTCAACGTCTCTGGGGTAGAACATGTGTGGTCGGGTAACTGTAACGGTGGAGTTGGTCGTCATGGTGTTGTGGGCTGTGTTTCTGTCCAAAAGGGGGTGAGGAGATTGGCCAGGAGAAGATATGGGCGGCTTGGCGCGGCGAATTAGCTCCTGAACGAGTAAGTGCGATATCGGCCAGCAGAAGGCTGCAAGGCTGCCAAGGCATCCTCCGAAGAACGCCCGGCCCGGCTCCCGAGCGCAAAATGTTGTGCATCAGAGGCGTCGAGTGCAAGTCATTCCCTATTCGAACTTGGTTATGGACTGTATGGACAGTAGGCAGATTCCTAATGCTGCGGTCTGAATGCCGCGATTTGATACACGTCGCCTTTGAAAACTATGTATATCTCAAACTGGCCAAGTTCATCAATGATGTAGGCTGCCGCATCTTGTTAGCCGTGGATCGTTTTCCTCCGCTTTGCTCCCCGAGATCGCGTCTGCCAAATGTGGAGCTCGACATAAGAACCGTAGAGCAAATGACCGCATTCTAAAAAATTCTCACCTCAAAGTCAAGTGTCCTATTCAACCCGTATACTCATAGTATCTTATCAAATCCACAAAAGTCTTCTCTTTGACCAAATCTCAGCCATGGCAGACGCACCGATTTACGGATTCATTGGGATCGGCAACATGGGGTACGGGATGGCGACAAATTTGAGGGCGAAGATATCGAAATCATCCAAACTCATCGTCTGTGAACTCGATAAAGCCCGTCGCGACAAATTCATTTCAGAAGCCTCAGCGGTTGGGCCGACCGTCACTGCCGAGACGCCGAAGGAGATAGCTGAGCAGGCGTCAATTATCATCACCATGCTGCCAAATGGAGCAATTGTCAAGAGCGTCTTTACAAATCCGACCAACGGACTTCTCGCAGCTGCCAAGGGCAATACACATCGGTTCTTTCTCGAATGCTCAACTATTGAAGTCAGCATCTCGCGAGAAGTACTGGAGGCAGTCAAGAAATCTGGTCTCGGCGACTTCATTGATTCCCCAGTATCAGGTGGCATCCCAGCTGCCGATAAAGGCACGCTCACCTTCATGGTCGGCGGCCCGAAGGAATTGTATGAAAAGGCAAAGCCTATCTTGTCAAAGATGGGTAAGGAAGAGAATATCATTTACTGCGGCGATGCCGGAGCAGGACTTGCTACCAAGCAAATTAACAACTACATGGCTTACACCGCCTACATAGCTCTCTGTGAAGGCAAGTACATCCCCCTGATGAGCCAAGTCCTTACTGACAATCGAGCGCAGGTATGAACGCTGGTGTAAAGTTTGGACTGGACCCCAAGATCCTTGCAAGTAAGGATGTCTTCTGCTTGCGGAGGTATCGTACTAACTTTTGCTGTCAGATGTGATCAATGTCAGCAGCGGCGTAAGCTGGAATTCTCTGTACATGAACCCGGTTGCAGGCGTACAACCAGACGCGTCATCAACTAAGGGTTTCAAGCCGGGCTTTACGACTGAGCTTGCGAAAGGAGTCATCGACATGGCCGTGCAGCTGATGGATGAGGTCGGTGCGAAGCACGTACTGGCAAACGTCACGAAAGACGTTTATACAAGAGCCGTCAACAACCCAAAGTGTGCCAAACAGGAAAGCAGGAGTACCTGGCGCCTTATTGCTGAGGATGATGGAAAGGATTTAGGAAACACAGTGATCCAATGATTGAGACAGTCTCAACCCGAAGCTGGAGAGGAAAATACTGTTAGAGCATACGGCAGAAAAGGTTCAGGTAGAACTTTGAGAACCTGAACTCGCATTAAGTTGGTACGATACAATATTAAGCACTTGTGATCTTTCTTCGCCTGCTCCGAGTCGAGAACTGAGTCCAAACGTCTTTGGCTGCTCTACGAAATCGGACCTGAACATGGTCATTGAAGAGCTGGTTCCGAATTTGGACAATTGCCATGAACTTACAGGATAGCGATTGCAAATTTTGAGTCGAGAAATCTCTTCCCGAAGTGGATCTTTACGGATATGCTTTGATTTCATGCAAGAAAACGGATCATGAGTGTACTACAGCTATTTTCATTGCAGTGAAAGTGCGTCAGCAGCAATTTTAGTTCAACAAGAGAGATTCGCCCTGGGTTTGGGGTACTTCTCCGAAGTTTGGATTTATCTGGCTTGATGCATAGGGTCCTGAATGTATACAAGCTTTTGAGGAAGAGCCAGTGTAAAGTCAGTTGAAGCAGAAACTCGCAGAAAGAATTCAAGAACGCCCATGCCCAGATCCCGGAGTACCTCGCCTAACACCACCGTCATGACAGCCTTGATAAACAGGAGCTCTTTGAAAATTGCGCCCGGGTTTGGTATTCTCTGTCGCCCCATCTCGCGCCTTGAGCCTCTCTACATGACCTTCTTCAGTCTTTGTTACTCTGAAGTTGCTTCCAGCACTTGACCGCCATCTTCGCCACTTTGCGATGTCTTTCTTCCGGAGAAGCGTTTCCAGACTCGTTCGGTACCGTCAAATGCATGCCTGGAATCTTCGGAATGTTTCGGCCCTCAGCTGCCCACTCTGCTACTATGTCAATCAGCTCGATCGGCAGCTTGTCCTCCAGGCCAGCGCGAATGTCTTCCCTTCTAATAGCATCTTGATACTCCTGAAGGAACACGATGCAGCGGGCTGCCAGAACTTCACGCAGATGGCAGCTGAGCAGCAAGTCCATGAGCACTTTTCGCAGCGAGCTTTCGATCGGGTCGGAGGTCGCCGGGGAGGATATATGTTTTTCGATTCCTTCGCGTGACTCTTTGCGCTCAGCGTCCACTCTATACGTCTCTTTGACAGTATTGAGCATCTCTTGAACATCCCAACCATCGTCCTTTTGTCTCCACGCGTTCTGGCCAGCCTCGATCAGGGAGTCGTCGAGATCTAATAGCGCCGTGAGAGAGATAGTAGAGAAGCCAACGATTGAAATGTTCGCGGCCATGAGTGCAAACCACCATTTGAAGACGACCGATGGTTTCACCAGGTGAGCCAAACCCTCTATCGTGGATTTTGTAGCATTGAAGGTCCGTTGCCGCTTTTCATCTTTAAGCTTGAAGTGTTCGGTGCTCGGTAAGAGTTGGGTATGTCCTGCATCGATATTCTCGTTCTGATCGGGGCTTTTCTCGTTGTAGGCTTCACGAATAAGGTCGTACAGCCTCGACTCAAGCGCATCAGCCGTAGGCTTACCGTTAACGATCGCGGTGGGTGCCATGCTTCGGATTCGATAGTTCAACGCGTGAAACAATCAGTAAGTGGCTGATTGTCGCGTTATCCCGCAAGTTTTGTCGGAGCGTGAAGTGGAAGAGTGCGAAATGGCGAAATTAAAGAGTATATAGGCTTGAATGTGTTTGCCTGATATTCTCGAAGAGCAATACAGAGAGAGAATGATGCAGAGATACTTACACCGAATTAAGTTTCCAGGGTGACAGGGTCACCTCTCGGATGTACCCGAGTGTGTTTGAAATTGCAGCTTACAGAAATATTTGGTGTGACACGATTGCCACTTACCACTCACTAATATCCCATTGGAATGCCTTTGTAGGATAATATTGATCTATCCATCTCTGAAACCAGATCTGATAGTAGAGTCCATTGCCCAAATGTCATTTAAAGCTCATCAGCTATCAAAGCATCTTTGCATACGCTCAGTCTCCCGGGTGCGCGAGGGGAGCAGAACTTCATTCTTCAGGGGCTGTCCAGCTCATATATCATCCACCCCCTTCTCGAAGAAGGTGCTGCTGCACAGAGCGCCTTGGACGAATGAATTGGGCATTGCACGATGAAGGAAGAAGTACTCCGTAGTCAGCGGTCGGCCAAGTCGGACAAGGAGCGATTACGAAAGTGGATAATCAGATCAAAATTTTCTTCTGGCATCGGTACAATTAAAGTTATCAGACCCGCACTTGCATACGAAAAAGTGGATCCACCGAAGCCCAATCACGGACGAGCCTGTGGCCTCAGCCCTTCAATCGAAACCACGACAACCAGGCCATTGGCTACGGCAATGGCTGCGGCATCTGTCCGCTCTCGCCTTGCTGTTCGTGATGACTCCTTTGACTCACCGCAGTGTCGACATCTTCTCCACAGATTTCTCGCACCGGAGCTGCCTTCAACGCGAGGTTAAGCAGCGTGCCATTCGGCCCCCTTGAATTTCAATCCGCAATGATCAAGTTGGACGCCGGGAAGCTTAGGTCGGCTGCTTCTATGGCGCACATGCTGTCTTATCACCGAGTCGCTTCCTTACGCCGAGTTCTCCTTGTGTCCTGCTCTGGACATCGAGGTGCCTGAGGATGGAGGATCCGGAATTCAAAATGTGGCATGACAGCGCAAGCGTAGTATCCGACAGCTGTGACACTTTTGAATCATTTCAACATGAGTCTCGCAGTTGCTCTTTCATTCTTAAGGCCTGCCCACATTCCTTTCCTTATTCAACCCCGTTTATCTCCATTGAAGTCGAGATTCCCTAATTTGTTTCCTTGTCTTGCCCGTATGGCCTCAACAGCAAGTCCTCGGACGAAGATTCTCGTCGTTGGCGGTTCGTATGGTGGTCTCTCAGCATCTTTGAACCTTCTGGATCTGTGTCATGGCAAGAATGCACGCTCAAGTCCTGTCAAGCCTCCAGACCAGACGGACAAACCGAAACTTCCAGTCGAGATCACCATTGTAGACGAACGTGATGGATTTTGTATGGGTTCTTTAACCAAATTGCATCAAGATTGACACACTGACTTATTCATTCGTAGTCCACACCATCGGTGCGCCTCTTGCCCTTGCTTCCGAAGAGTATGCAGCAAAAGCATGGATCAAAGCTGCAAACATCCCTGCCCTGCGCCATCCCGACATCTCATGGGTACACGGAAGCGTAACAAGCATCGATACCAGCAAGCATACAGCGAGTATTACTAGAATCGATACTAGTGAACCTGAACAACACCGCTATGATTATCTCATCGCGGCTTCTGGCCTCAGACGTGTCTGGCCCACCGTTCCGCAATCGTTGACAAAGAAGAGCTACATCCTTGAGGCAGAAAGACACATTGACGCTGTCAAAGATGCTCACAGCGGTGTTGTGGTCGTTGGTGGCGGAGCTGTGGGCGTAGAGATGGCCGCTGAGCTTAAAGTAGCGCAGCCGCAGCTCAAGGTGACGCTCATCCACTCACGAGATAAGCTGCTCTCCAATGAGCCGCTGCCTGACGAGCTCAAAGACAAGACCTGCGATCTCTTGAAAGAAGGAGGGGTGGAAGTGGTTCTTGGGAGGCGCGTTGTACACGTCGAACCAATCACTAAGCCAGACGGAAAGAAGTGTAATGAACTTGAGCTTTCGGACGGCACGCGCATGCGCGCCTGCCAAATCATCAGCGCAATCTCGAAGCCTGTGCCGACAACGACGTACCTACCGTTGGAGTGTCTCAACACAGATGGTCTTGTGAAGGTCAACAACAAGTGTGTTTCCCCGAGAATCCGGTCGACTTCATTTCCAAGGTAGCACTAAACTATGTCAGACTTCAATTCTCAGCATCCGACGCGAATCACAATTATCACTATGCAATTGGTGACATGGTCGCCCGATCCGGCATCAAGCGTTGTGGCGGTGCAATCTATGGTGCTGTAATCGCCGCTACGAATGTTTACCAGCAGATGTTGAACGAACAAGATCCTGAAGGGAGAGCACCAAAATTCGAGGAGATGCCAGAGGCCCCTCCGATGATTGCATTGGCTGTTGGCAAGAAAGCAATAGCATATCACCCAGCAGAAGGAGTCAAGTATGGAGCTGATGTGATGCAACATTTCTTCCAGGATGATTTGGCACTGATTTGTGAGATGTACATGATACCTAAAGACGTGAATGCGCTGACTCCAACTGCAGGGTTTTGTACGCAATTGGATCTTGGAATCAAGCCGAGTGAGACGGCGGAGGTGAAATGAATGATACAGACAGTGCGCGGGGGTTGCTTTTTTCCCTTTCCATGTTTATTAGCTCTGAGTAACTAAGATATTCCTTAATTTGTAAGTTAGCAAATTCACTTCCGTTACATTTCTGCGTTGGACTCTCCAGGTGAGATCTGAAATCCTTGGGTGATGCTTAATTCTTCCCATTTCCGCTGTCCTGTTGCTCTTAAGCAAGGAACATGAAGCAGAACCCTATTGCAAAGGTTCGTCTTTACCAAAGTGCACCACGGAGCTCACAGTTATATGACTACAAATCCTGCAACAATTTCCAGCATTGGACGGCTACATCCAGTGCCGCTCGTCGCTTTTCATATTTTCCTAGAAAGCGTTCAGCACTATCCACCGTTACCTGCTCTCCTAGGATACTGGGTATAGCAGGTCCACGTCCCTCGAGGGCAAAACCGACAACCGTATCAAACAGCTCATTGGGTAGTTGACCAACTCGCGTCTGTCTCAAAGCCCCCTGGATGCTGACATTGCGACAATCTTGCAGGAAGATATGGGCGCGTGCAAACAGTGTATACCGGCATCGTTCGGCTGAGGAGGGGAAAGTCGTGTTCGGGACTATCAATTCTTCGGTGCGTTCGAGCAAACGCATCTGGCTTGGGGAAGACTACTGTCGTGTCGGAGATCGTACGCTGTTTAAGTGTGTACACGAGTTCGAATACGGTCGACCACGTGAGGCTGCTCGAGTCCGCAAAGCCATCAACAAGATGTGGGATAGCGGAGATGCAGGTCGGTCTAATCGGCGGAACATCTATTAAGCAAACTCGCGCTTCTCATCAAGGTGAATATGAAGTTTAGTCGCTGAGTGTATTCACTCGGTCTGAAATGCGTTTCAGCCACGAGAGCTTCAGCTGTTTCGGAAATGAGGCAGGAACTGTATCGAGATTGGATTGGTATTCTGCGCGCATAAGCCAGAACTCAAGGGTACCCCCGATTGGCGTTGCTGCTTCTACGCTGTCCTTTGGTGTTCGAGTAGCCATGGCAGAGTGACGCTTGGAGCAGTCGATGTAATCAATCAAATTGGTGAAACCGTGGAAAATAATAGACTTGATATTACAGTATGAATTGTTTATGTTGTAATCGGAAGGTATAAAACGCCTATTGATCATCTCTTATTGCCGTAACTATGAGAAGAACATGAAGAGGCTTTGACATACCAGAACTAAGATAATACAGAGAAGCCCTAAACAATGCAGACTGGTATAAACCCTTCTCGGAATTCTTCAGTCATCAGCTCCCCATGCATGGCTCCAAAAGTGTAACATTCCCCAATAAAAGAAAATGTTCCCCCTATTTCATTCTCACGAAGAATGTAAGGAACTCGACCATGTTCCAATAACCAGACCGAGTCTCCCTGCTGTATGTCTACGTTCCCAATTCCGGCGAGGTACTGCCCTGATTCCTTCATAGTGCCAGTAAATATCTGTCGATATACTGTGCTCGCTTTGAGATGAGCGACGCTCTTAGCCTCTCTGACTAGGTGAGCCAGTGTTGTGAGTGGATCATTCTCTGTTGTAGATTTACTGGTCGATATCAGAAGCCACATCAAATACGAAAGCACGATGAAACGTAAATGTTTCTCATTGGTGAGGAGTTTTTCGGAAAGCTTCGATAGTAGCAGAGTTTGCGTGGGGTCCATTGGAGTTGTCTTAGCAAGAAAGTGTGATGCTAAGAGCAGCTCATCGAGGTTTTTAGATGCCCATTCCGGATCGTACATCTCCGAAAGATAATCTCTCATATTCACTCGCCAAGACTCATTCATGACATGAAGCGCATAAAGAGATGAAACAGCTAAACAATCACCCACTACACCTATGCTGCGACCTCGAACTTTCAGTTTTGTCCCTTCAATCTGTATTGGAGGAGCACTATAGCTTCCGATTAGGGTAGCATCGTAACTACCAAGAGTACCCGCGTAAAGAATTGTCGACGTCGGCAGAGCAACCGAGAAGTCAGGTACCCATGAAGGCAGTCGCGCATTTCGTTGCGTGTTTTGGAATTCGACGTGCGAGAGTAAACGAAGATCTGGCATATTCTTCAGGATGTAAGCTGCGGCGGCAGTGAATATTTCTGTTGTTGACGCGGAATGAATCTTCACCTTCCAGATTCTCCCTTTAAAGTCGGAGTAACGACTGATTATTCCAAGTATTGAAAATACTCGGTCCGCATCGAGGGTTGTCTCTCTAGCGCGGGTCCATTCAAGATATTCGAGCATTGTAAGAAGCAGCCACTGGTTGTGTCTCCGGTCCCCGTAGTGGATTGAAATATTCAGAAAGATCTTTGCCGTTGATATAAGCATGGTGTCTGAATTCCGGTGCAACGTCCCACCGGAAATCAAACAGTTGCAAGGCTGGCTCAGCTTCAAAGGTGGACTCCAGGGAAGATTGTAGCCGATTTATCCACGGTCTGAGAAAGTTAAGGCCATGAAGCTTGGTTCCATAACTCTACTCCCGCACATAACGACAATCCGTTCGGCCAGACAGAACTCCTGGCCTACCCAACATCTTCTGAACCATCGATTATGTTGAATGAATTTCATATATTCCTGCCAGATCAATTGCCACCCGCTTTCGGACGGACTTGGGAAACCCAAATCACTCCAAAATTTTGAATCTGTTGGCTCAATGTCCTGGAACCGATCCAGATACTTCTCCAAGTTCTCGTCCTCGGACTTGCGCCTCACGAGCGTCGGTAGGATGACTTCTGTCATCTCGCAGAACACTGTGGATCGCAGCTGGTCACCTTTGCCTAACCAGAGGATAACCCGGCTTGCAAAGCTGTAAATGTCGCCCATAAGGTTGATCTGAGAGGCTTTCTCGGATTCATCTTTCTGATTAATGCAAATAGCATCAATCCATATCGGCTCTTCTCCGACGTTGAACCCGTGTTCCACGTAAGTAACTAAAAAGTCGGAAAGATTCTGTTCGATTGGCACCAGACATGCATGCCTTAACAAGGCCTCTCCTACTGGAGTTCCCGAAATACGCGCGTGAAGCAGATATAAATCTAGCACCGTCTCCTGGATTACTGCAAGCTGGTAACGAACAGGAGGTGCTTCAGATTCAGCGGTAACATCAGCCTCGTCCGTTGCAGGGCCCCAAGTATAGGATAATGCCCGGTAAGGGCCGCATGTATCAAGATTGACAGTCTTCAAGGCGGCAAGAACCGTCCGACTGGTCCCACTGATCGAAAGTGGACGAAGGAGGCGAATCGACCTCCTATCGGGTAGTCGCTGGTGCAGATCTTTGTTTGATGTATAGCGAGATAAATCCGTGTCTGAGTTTCGTCTTTTTGTCAAGTTTCCCAGTTGACTCCGGAGTGGTAGCAATCGTTTTCGTAACCAACGAGCGCTCTTATCAGACGCTGGGACATCTGGTCTCCAAAAATCACCCTCAGCTGTTGTTATAAGAAGCTCACGACCTTCCAACATCTCCAAATCGGGTTGACGGGTTTGCATGCGGTATCTCTGCGGGTGCGCTGAATGTTATATGGACATTCAAGCAAGCATGGGGAAGTGCGCGTGCTTCGGCGAGGGGCTGTGCACGCCACTTTTCTAGCATAGCCTTAAGGCTATGTTCAGTCTGCGAGTCCCCAGTCCTGGAAACTCCTAAATTTCGAAGCTAGGGCTGGAACTAGACTAAATTCAGGCTCCAGCTACAACACGCTTAATCATACTAGATCTGGAGCCTGAAATTCAGGGCTGGAAACTTTGTGACTGAACATAGCCAGTAGTTAGGGCCAGCGCTTTCAAAAGTTAGAGATAGAAGCTATCATTATTTCTATTAGAGACTCTCATTATTTTAAATTAATTTACACCGAAAATCAAGTTACTGGTTCGTATTACTATATTAGTAGACCTAGTGGTACTTAAAGACCTATAATTCTCAGCTATACTAAGGTTAATAGATCTTAAAATTCATTTAACGACATCGTGTCAAATGAAAGTGTTAAAAGGTCATATTATAGAAGAAGCCTAAGAAAATATATACTACGTAACGACTGTAATACTAATCGATTAAGGAACGCCTTTGAAAATCAGTCTACAGCTGGACCAAATGTCCAACCACGACCGTCTACTCTAGCCTCAAATCGTCTTGTTGCACGGATAGTTCAATGGCACCGAGCCAACGAATGGCAACGGCTGGATAGAGCCCCACCAATCATCAAAAGTGCAAACCGGAAAAGAAACAAACCCTGGGGCTCGCACTCCGTCTGAGAACGGTATGTTGCTTGTTTGGCCGCCGGCAGTTTCGAAGGATGGTTGATCTTGGGGTATGTTGAAGCCGTTCCCGTGCGCGTTGAAGCCTTCGACGCTGGAGATGACAAGGTCGTCGATGGTAAGGCCGCCAAAGACCGTTGAGTCGCCTGTCAGTGTTTTACGTGATCCTCCGGGCATCGGCCCTTGGCTGAACGGGCCAGCACCGAAGAGGGCGTAGACCTTTCCGTTATAATTCACGATGAGGTCGTCGGTAAACCTCTGCAATTGGATTAGCGGTTTCTTTTCAAAGGAGATGACATCGCTTACTTTGTCGACCTGATCGCTGGAGTCATACTGTATGATTGCAGGGAAAACTTCGTTCGTGAGGTCTGCAGCTGGACTCCACGCAATTTTCACCATCTGGGAATAGAAGATCTTGCGAAAGTTGGCTGCAACATCTACAGAGTCCACATTGCTGTCAATTACTCCGGTGGTCGGGTCAATAATGTTACGCCACGGATCAGCGAGCCAAACACCATTGTCGATGATGTCGGAGAGAAATATATTCTGTCCCGCGGCAGATTGGTAGAAGCCGTCTGAGAACAGGCCCTTTGACAGACTGGAATATGTTTCCGACAGTTTGATGATGAACTGCTGGAGGCCCGACTCGATATCATTTTGAGCAAGCCATGCCTGCTGCTCTCTGTCCCCTGTTGTTAGCCTAAGTGGTCTGACGTCTTCTGGTCTGAGGGCACAAACTTACGTTGGCAATGAATCCTTTGCGATTGCGATACTTGCGCTCGTCGCTGCACTGATCGCACTGGCGCCTTTGTCCACGGCCTTTTTGGCGACATCGGTCGCCTCTTTCGCAAGCAAGATACCAGTGCCCGCAGCAAAGCCGATTCCTGCTGTAGCAACACCAACAATTCCCACAACGACGTCTAGAATTTGCTTCGTAAAGTCTTGCGGTGCTTGGACCTGCACAGTGAACGTGCTAGTGAACGTGCCTTGGCCGAGTGCAGAGTCTGCCGCGGCATTCGATATGGCCTGAACAAGCGTGTTGAGGTACTATGCTGTCAGTAACGGTTTTCGAATCGTCCTCTGAGGATACTAACGTTGTGAAAGCCCGAATAAGATTGGAGAATCACGAATCCAGCGGGCGTATCTGCCTCGTCACAATTGAGGCCAGCTCCACAGTCATCCTGGACAAGTCCGCAATCCCAAACTTGGTTCGCATGGAAAAAGTTCACCGTGAACTGGTCGATAGGACCGGCAAAGTTCGAACCGGGGAATGCAGTCTTTATGTCCTGCAAGCCTCCGGTTCCGTTAGCAGCGTCCCAAAAGTCCGGGAAGTCGGAGGCTATGTTGACCGCGCCTTTCTGTCGTTAGAATTGATTTTTCATTCGGGCATCGAACTGCTTACTGTTCAGCTGATCGCACTTTTGCTCGATCTGGTCTCTAGATGGACGTCCAGTCGTGGGAGCCGGGGGCGGTAGCTTGGGTAGTTGACCATTGCATGGCTTTCCTACCTGCCGCGGAGATTAAAACGGGCTCATCAGAAGATTCTTGAGTAATACTCACAGTGCCTTCTATAATTAAAGTTGTATTATACACTGGGTTGTTGTCCTTCAATCCGTCACTGATTGTACCAGTGATTTCGATTTTAACTAGTTCGACATTAATTCATGCAAACGAAGAATGATTTCAAACGTACGGGGAAGTGATTCGTCGTCTCCAATTTCGAAGCTTGCTACCACTGACGGAGGGTCAGAGACACTAACAGCTGGACCCGTTACACCAACAAACTGGATGTCCCAGGACTTGATGTCAGTTTGCACGACGGTGTAAATCCGCCACTGCGTGAGCTGCGAAAATAGCTGAGGAAACGTGTTCTTGTCCAGCGTCATCGAGATAGTAGTTTGCCCTTGTTCGCTGGTCAGGGGAAAGGCCACGGCACCACCGAAGGGCGCTGGACAGTCGTCCGCAGGCGCAGGAAGTGGTGGAGCTTCAGGACTAATTGGATACGGACCATCTCCAAGCGGGCTGTCGGGAAAGGCCTTGCTGGTCAAATTATAAAGCTGGCCCTCCGTGACGACCTGGCCGCCGTAGAAGCCTTTCTTGACGCACTGCTCCGTAATGTTTCTGAAAGAATCAGCGCACGTGTCCGCATCGGAAGCAACCTGGCCTGAAACTTGGAAAAAGCAATAACCGTGATCACAATAGCTCGAACCGAAAGTGCCTCCTAAACAGGTGGCGAGGATCGCATTGTCGATGAGCGTGCCTAGGTCGTCTGCTGAAGGAGCGTCGCTTGGTTCAGGTTGAAAGCACTGTACACCGGGTGCCGCTGGCAAGAGTGGTAGGATAACATCGGATCTAGAGCTAGTGGTAGTACTGATGGTAGGGCTTGTAGCGACAAATGGAGTGGTGCCATTTGTAGGAGGCATAGTAGTGGTAGGGTCTGCTGTAACGAGAGGAGTGATAACGCTATCGGTAGGAGATGGAGTGGTTGAGTTTTCTGGAACGAGCGGAGTAATGACGGTACCCTGGCGACGTTGTAGGTTATAGTCTTGTCCAAGCACTGCTGCTTGAGAATAGAGTATAAAGCAAAAGAGCGAGGCGGCTCTACAGAAGGAAGGCATATCGAATCAAAACAACAACAGAGAAACCAGAAAGGAATAGGAAACTAGGAAACTAGGAAACTAGGAAACTAGGAAGAATAGGAAGAATAGGAAATTGAGCAAAAAAAGTGAGAGTTCGTTTGCACGACTTGGAATATCTTTTCCTCAACATGTTAACGGTAGACAAGAGCTTATATATAATATCTATGGGCGTAGTGCACGTAGAGCGAAGAAGAGGGCGACGAAGCTTGCCTTAATGTAGTATCAAAATTCTGGCCTGGCATCATGGTTCGGCAATAAGTCGCGTGGTACCTAAGTATTTAGTCTAATTCAGCCTCACCCGGACTTTAGTCAGGAACCAACATTCAATCGAGCTTCAATCCACCTATCCAGATCGAATCAAAAATCCAGATTCATTACGTACAATGGTCCTTGCAGGCGGAGCGATCGCTTGATATCACCTAGCGCATCGGCCAGACCGTGGGCGGATGGGTGCACGATACTCTTGAGCAATCCTCCGTGGAGGCCAGCGAGCCCAGGAGATGGTGACTTCGAGATTTACGTTGGTTTAAGCTGCGGAAAATAGGCGGTGAAAGAAGTCTTGGGGACCAATCATATCCTCTTGTTTTAGAAATAGCTTAAGTAAGCAGGCACGTGGGCATTAGTCGAAGAGGTGATAGGGTAGACTCATTGTTGTACGCCACGACCGAGTCAACGTGGCTATATCAATAAACTAAGTTGGGACATGGGGTGCTTATGGCTGCGAGTGGGGTCTGTAATGTGACACCCACATGTAACTTTCCTACCCACGCTCAGCAAATTCCTCTTTTGGCGGTAAACACCTTCGTTCTTGGGGGCATACACACATAGTCTTCGAAGTCGTACTTGATATAAGCGCGTTTCAGGTTTTCGGTCGCCCGCCTTACAACAAAATATAGTATATAGGCATTCAAGCAAGCATGGAGATGTGCGCGTGCTTCAGCGAGCAGCTGTATATGCCACATTTCCAGCATAGCCTTAGTTCGGGTTAGCGCTTTCAAAGTTGGAGGCAGAAGCCGTCATTATTTCCATTAGATATTGTTATTATTTTGAATTAATTCACACCGAAAATCAAGTTACTGAAAACCGTAGAAGATGCTTCGTGTATGGTTTATTCTTGGTTTTGTATAAATCCAACCTCGTATGATCGGTGGCGGCGAAGGCTGCCGTCCTCGTGCTATACCTGAATTCCGGCACTCATCCTCGTTCTATTTAGAATAATGATATGGCACGATGATGGCCTTACTAGTAATACTCTGTAATTACCCTGTGTCTGGATATCTACTGCAATATTCTCAGACCAACTCTCATCATAGCCTTTCCCTCTCTATTCGCCCTTGCGTAGTATGGCACAAATCTCAATGTCTCCCGCCTCCTCGTCTTATCTATACTCCAAGAATCTGTCGGCCCGTCCGAGCTCGGGTTGTACCGCTCAGGAACTTTCAGAAAACCAGCTGCACCCTCCGCTCGAATACCGACAATCTCCTCGCCCTCAACGACATCCTTGCGCAGTTCCTCTTGGAGATCACGCGTAGTGTCGAAAAGCACTGATTTGAAGTGGTCGGCTTCCCATGGATTATCCACATCCTCGGCGCAGTACACTAGCGGACCACGAGCTACTGCGGCAATCCGCTGATTTGTGTAGAGGTGCGGAGAGAGAAGGCGTGGCTTGAGTGGTATACGTAAGGTGAAGGAAGCATTTGCGTGTAAGTAAGTTGGTGGTAGAAGAAGGTAGCCATCGTGCATCTCGGCGGCTGATAGCGGTGGATCGAGATACCACGAGGATGCCCACAATGGTATTCGCAAGCGGAGGGTAAGATCACTGCTAGTTGGTAGATTGCGGATGCTGAAACCGATGGTCCCGTCGCCGAAAGGCCAGTCTGTTGATTGTTCAACCTCGACCTCCGCATCGCCCACCTTAAGATTCAGCGTCGCGCGTGTGTACAGGTGGACATTCACAGCCACTCTTTGATTTCCCATCTCTTGGGCAGTCCATAAATATCCTCCAATTGAGCCGAGCAACCTCGTAACATTGGGCGGGCAGCAGGCACAGTCGAACCAATCTTGCCTCTCTGATAGACTGCTCTCGCCAGACCCCAGCTGGTTGACATACGTGAACTTCTTCCCATCGTGACTCATTCCAGTCAAGACGGCATTGTAAAGTGCCAATTCCATGGTGTCCGCATATTCAGCTCGCAGTTCCTGCGCTAGTATGCGCTCAGCTAACATGACAACGCCTATCCCGGCGCATGTCTCCGCGTAGCAGCCTCCTTCGTCCTTGGATTGCGGAAGGAAGTAGTCATCACCGAAGCCTTCCCATTGATAAATAGCACCGATTCCACCCGTCAAGTACACTTTACGGCTTACCATGTTGGTCCACAGCCGCGTTAGCGCGTTCTCGTAGTTTTGTTGTGCTTTCCCTTCAAGCAACATCAGGTCCGCAACGGCGGTGAGAAGATACATAGCACGCACAGAGTGGCCTTCGATTGTTTGTTGCTCAGTGATCGGTAGGTGTGCTTGCTGATAACTGTATGGATCCCTCACAGGGTAGTGCTCTGGCCATTCGTAGGTATGCTCGCCGCGCTTCTCTCGCTCAATATCGTAATAATGCTTGCCTGTGCCACCACTGTTGCCATTTCCTCGCTCGGAGATGAAGTAATGTGCTAGCTGTAGATGCTCTGGATTATGCGTACGCTTATACAGCCGTAAGAGTGCTAGCTCAATCTCGGGATGCCCTGGGTAGCCATGAATTTGGTCCGGAGATGGCCCAAAAGTGCGGTGCAGCAGGCCCACATACTTCAGAATCGGCGCCAGAAGCTGATCGTTATGGAAACAATGCTCGTGCGCCAAAGCTGCTTCGATGAGATGGCCTGCATTGTACAACTCATGCATGTCCCGCAGATTTGTGAATCGCTGACCAGGAGCCACTACCGTGTAGTGTATATTCAGATAGCCGTCTTCTTGTTGTGCATTACGAATCATCTCGACTAACTCATGGACTGCAGCTTCGACTTCATCAACGCTCTTCCCTTGCTCTTTCTCTTCAGCCAGGAAGTAACAGGCGCCTTCAATCCACTTGGCAACATCAGAGTCCCAGAACAGGTGCTTTGGTACCGGCCATGAAGCTGGCGGATCATCGTATATGGGTTTCCATTTTAATTTGAAGGCGTCATAGCGACCAGTCCCCTTGAGCATATGGAGTTGAACCGGTAGCGTTACTCGACGGACAGTAGTACGACGATTGCCCCAGAAGGAGGAGTCTGGGAAATTTGTGTAACGATATGTTGTTTGAGGGTTCGTAGAGGCCATAGTTGATTGGCCTATGAATTGGAGCGGAGAATCGAAATAGACGATAGTATTCAGCGGCTTCGGAGCTGGCTTGCAAGTGCGGCTCTTAAGCCCAGAATTATTAAATTGGAAAGTCAGCGTTCTAGTTCAATCAGCAATTTCGTATTCCAGGCATCTCACTTCACCAATATGCCAATAGCACATTTTTCACGCTGAGGGGTCTGTTCAACAAAAGCAAGATTCGCACCTCGATAGTCCGAGAGGGGCAAAGGAAACAACTCCGTAGCAACTCACGTGCCGGGATTTGCACGGAAATATATTCGGATGTCCCGAACGAAGCCTCCGGGTTTCCCATGAGTTCTAGACCGATCAACGTCGACAGAGTTTCCAAGTTGGTGGGGATGAGGCAGATGTTGCGCAAGTGGCGCTGTAAGTGTTCAACCTTGCGCTTCCCGCAACGTAGCGAGAACCCGAACTCGCCAAATATTTCCACCAATGCAAGGGACCGTTACCGAGCAGAAAATTCTGTGAATCGCGATCTATAGTCCAGGACATGATCGTGGAAAGTTCGCTAAGGCAAAGTCGGTAATCGTTGGATAGCGTTACGAAGAGCGACAGCAAGAGGCGGCAAGCGTGAGACGAAAAAGAGCTTATGGCAAACAAGCCTTTCCAGCTCCTTGTCTCGGTATCAAAGGTCCCGCTACGAATGGCGATCAGTTCCCAGCCAAGAAATATCTCCGGTGGAGAGCAGTCAGAGAAAAGCGATCACGATTAAACATACTGTAAAGCCAGTGTGGGGAATCCATGTGTACGGCATTCGTGAACGGAGAGCAAGTCAGGGCAGCAAACGTCAGATAGCCATCATCCCGAGCTTGTATAATAGAGCGCATTTGCACAATGTTGTTGTGCTCAGAGGAGCTCTTGCACACTTCCATCAGTCACCTGCATTATGGCAGACCCCAAGAG
The DNA here is from genome assembly GCA_010015805.1 of Rhizodiscina lignyota. Taxonomy (NCBI): domain Eukaryota; kingdom Fungi; phylum Ascomycota; class Dothideomycetes; order Aulographales; family Rhizodiscinaceae; genus Rhizodiscina; species Rhizodiscina lignyota. The sequence goes on from ML978137.1 coordinate 181,354, forward strand.
CGAAGAAAAGGCGATAGTTCGTCAGGAGAGCGTTGCCTCCACGAACATTCAGCAGTCCACTCCGCAACGAACCTTTCTAGGCCAGACGAAGGGAGATTGGTACATTTATTGGATTTGCCTCGTCGCCTCCATCGCCAACATATTCCAAGGGTTCGATTCAGGCATCTACACCATCATCATCGCGGAGAAAGCCTTCATCTCAAGGTTTCATGTTGCTGGAGCGCGATCAGGCGTCATCGCCAGCATGATCAATCTGGGAAATGTCATTGGGAATCTCTTCGTCGCATGGTGGTTTATATGGTATCTGGGAAGACGATACTCCTTCTCCCTCGGAACGATCATACTTCTCGTCGGAGTCGCACTGCAGGCTGGTGCAGTTGCGTTCTCAATGATAGTTATTGGCAGGATCGTTGCTGGTATCGGCACTGCTATCATCGGAACCAACCTCGCTGCGTACCAAGCTGAAGTCTCCTCGCCAGCGGTGCGCGGTCGGGTTGTCTCTTTCGTACAACTCTCATACCAAGTCGGTGTGCTGGTGGCATGGTGTGTTGGTCTCGGCTTCCAGAAGATGACGACGCCTAATGCCTGGAGATATGCAACGGCGTTGCAAGTCATACCCGGGATCGTTCTAATTGTATGTTCTTTCACAATCCCCGAGTCGCCCCGCTGGCTACTCGAGCGCAAGACTCCAGAACGAGCATTGAAAGAGCTTTCACGGGTGAGGAAGCTACCACAAAACGACGAATCAGTGCAAAGAGAATTTTTGGAGCTGCGAGCGGTACGCGAGTATCGGCTTGCGCATGCAGAGCTTTACACTTGGAAGGAGTTCCTTGGCAAGTACGCCGTGTGGAAGCGCATCGCGTATGGCATGGCTACTATGGCCTTGGGTCAAATCTCTGGTATCGGTGCCATTATGTTATACGGCATCTCTGTCTTCCAGGATCTCGGATTTTCGAGCTCGACGTTAAGCTTGTTGTTGAATGTTGTTGCCGGGGTCCTTTCACTTTTGTGAGTGCTCCATATCGACTTCTTATTAGAGTGACTAATGCTGATCTCTTACCTCAGAGCCACTTTGATCACCACAGGCGGCGTAGATAAATGGGGACGAAAAATCACCCTTATTGCTGGCAGCGGCACGATGGTACTCTCGTACATAATCATCGCCGCGCTAGCAGACGCTTACCCGGTTGGACAACACACCAACCGTGCTGCCTCCATCGTCCAAATCATCTTCATCTACGTCATCCAGATGGCGTACGCGGGGGCCTTGGGGCCTGTGGCTTGGATCTATGCAAGCGAGATCTTTCCAACTCATCTGAGAGACAAAGGCGTCAATATCTCGCAAGCGGGACAGCAGACCACTACACTTTGGATCAACCAGGCGTGGCCGGTGATGTTCCAGAATGTGGGTCACAACGCGTACTGGATCTTAGTCGCAATCAACGCGTTTGGTTGTGCGATGGTGATATTGTTCTGGCCAGAGACGAAGGGCATCAGTCTAGAGCATATGGATAAGCTCTTTGGGGAGGTTGATAAAGTCGAGGGCTTCACGGAAGAGCATAGGGCAAATTCGGTGGCAGAAGGTATTGAGATTCTAGAGAAGAGAAAGGGATCAGCGGCAAGCGGCGGAGTCGTTTGAGGAGACGCGTCGGTCGGCGGTCGCACTGCAGAGAAATTTCGGTGAACATTTCGCGACAAGAGATCGGAACAGGGGAAGGAAGGAAGTCGAGCTTCGTATCGACTGAGTTGTGATTATGTTGTTGAAAAATCAAGATTTCGAGAGTTCCCTCTCGTAGAAAACCAAATGGTGCCTCCCGTGATTCTGATGACCCTGCCAAGGCGAGATCAATAAGCAGCCTCCTCTGCACATACCTCATCTCCACCCCCTGTAAGCCACCTACCACGTTTTCTGTTTGGAGGCCTTTCACGCCATGAAATCAATTGATCCTCCTTCTAAAGAGGATATTGACAGAAATCCTAGCACGGGCAAGCCAGCTCTCCCATTATTCACGTGAACCGCCGAAGCTAAACCAGTATTTCTCTATAGAGAGGGAATTCCGATTCATCTCGATACAGAACCCAGCAGACGCGAAGGACCGCGGCAAAAGACGAGTAGCCCGCTCGCACGCTATCAAACAGGCCTGGCAGAACAAAGGCAGTGTTCAACAAGCATCCTCGGGTAATGATGTTGTTGAATCAGGCCGGACGTTGGCTCCTTGGTCCATTTTCGCTCCCGCATCTGCCTACGGTCCCTTCGAGACACTGTTTGGAGACTCGCCGCGACTGAAAACCCTCATCAGCCAAGGTAAGCTCTGCAACTACCTGAGGTAAGGGATGTCTACGTATCAAGACTCACCACAGTCACATAGGTGCCGCCAGACAGTCTGCGGAGCCAGTATTCAGTGTTGCAGATCCGGTCGTCTTCCAGGACTTTGGCTCTGTCTTTCGCAGCGACATCGATGATCCAGCCCTCCTGAACGCTGTTAAGCTTACCTTTGCATTTGCGGTGATGGGGGGAAACGTTGATCAGGAGTGCCTGGGCTATCAGAACGAAGCCATGAGCACTATCCGCCAAAGAATGAGCTCCCCGGAGACGGCATTGTCGCTACCGACGCTTGGAGCTATCTTGCTCCTTGCCGGCGTGGAGGTAAGTTATCGATGTCATTCCCTTCCAGTCTTTTTCGACTGATTAAAGAAAGAACCTCGGAGCTGACTTGCATGTATTGCTTAGGCTCGCTTAGGCATGCGCTGGCAAGTTCAATTACACATGGACGCCATCCGTCGACTGCTCAACTTAGCTCAATCCAGGACTATCTACTTAACAGATGGAATCAAGCGGGCCATCTTTTGGTGAGCCGCATTATTTCTGTGCATGAATTAAGCTAGCCGTAACTTACCACAGGTAACATTATCTCGAATAGGCAAGATCTAAACTCGTCCATAATGACCGGATCCGATCGCATAGTAAATTACACGACCTTTGCGGAGCTACAGTGGATCCGGGACCCCTTTTCCACTACCTTTTTCGTTCTGCCGCCAGGATTCCAAAAGATTATCTACCTGTTTTCTGAAGACTTCATTGAAGTTCTCAAGGATATCCACGCCCTGAAGTGCGTCCAAGATATTCCGGGTTATTCCTGCCAGAACCCAATTGAAATGCTTCGCGTCGATAACCAACAAGCGTCAATTGGGTCCAGGCTCGTGGATTTGCCGAAGCTTTCTGCTTATATGGAGGCTTGTTATCTGGCGGCCTATCTCAGCGCTTGCATGCTTTGCTGTAAAGTTTGGCGCCACTCCGTTATGCCTGTAAGTCAACTCAGCGCGTGGCAATCTCGAGGTTCCTTACCGGATTCTCTGTCGGACCGTACTGACTTTGAGGAACTAGTCTCATGTCTCAGTGCACTTACTACACAAGTTACAAGAGTCGAACAATAGCCTATTCTGGAATGATCACCCAGATTTGTTGATCTGGATGCTGCACCTTGGCGGATCATTTTCCTCCAAAGGTGAAATACGCTCACAATATAAGGCCCTCATACAAATCAACAAGGCGTCCAGGTTTCGGAACACGTATCGTTCATTGGAGGAGCTGATACGTATTTTGAATCAGTTTATATGGTCAGAGAAGGCATATCGAGCACAAGTGGAAGTGTTCTGGAGAGAGATTCAAACGGTCTCGTAGGAGCGCGCCCAGTCGAACCATACTTACAAGCGGAAAGCAATTCTCAGTGCACCGTACGGTTCGGTCGCATTCTGGAAAACTCCTCCGGACTATCGTCATACTCCATCTTCCGTGGCGGGCAACGAGTACCCTCTGAACGGAGGACGAACTTCATGGAGTTACTTACTAGAGTGATTTGGAATCAGGCTCTAAATGTCTTTTGGCCCAAACTTGTCATGACCCTTTGTTTCATGGTTGGCGAGCATTACCAACACGTAACCCTTACTCCGTATTATGGTTGTATCTAAAAGTTAGCTAATGTAAACCTTCTGCAAGCTTACCCATGAGCCGAGCTTGTGAGTACGCCTCCTGAGCACAACCATTGTGTTTGAAATACTAAATCTCTTGTTGTTTGTAAGCAGCGTGTTAATAATGACCTCTCTGGGGAGTACTCCGTAGGGGACCTGCAAGTTGATGACGAGTTGAGTACTCAGCCAATGAGAGGCGCGCCCGCGTCTCATCCGGACAGGCACCATCCGTTTTAGGAAAAATCTCAGTTTTCTAAAAGGCAAAATCTTGAGATTGTTACAGATGTCAAGATCATTCCAGAACCCAAAGAACAGCTCTGTGAAGTCTATTCTTCAACTAAGATGACCTGCTGTGACGCTCAGAACGCACATATAATTATATGTAAGATGGTTCAGAGCACAAATCTCCAAAGACCGGACATCGCATCTACCCCAGCTGGCACTAGATCAACAACACACAAATACTTCTTGCGACAAGCCTTACCATACATCATACATTAGCCCCAAATCCACAGTCCTTTAACATGACCCAATCGCGTCTTTGGAAGCCACTTAAAATTGGTGCAGTCGAAGTCAGGCACCGGATTGGCATGCCCGGTCTATCTCGCTTTCGGGGTACTGATGATCATACAGCGACTCCCATGATGAAGGAGTACTACAGCCAGCGCTCGCAGGTACCAGGCACCCTGATCATCACAGAGGCCGGCCTCATCTCGCCGGGCAGTGGTGGCTACCCCAACGCTCCGGGCATCTGGCGCGAAGATCAGGTTGCGGCATGGAAGACGATCACCGACGAAGTCCACCGCAACGGCTGCTTCATAATTTGTCAGATATTCCATATCGGCCGCGCAGCAGTCCCCGAGATCGCAGAAAAGGAAGGTATCGAGATCGTATCCGCCAGCGCCATCCCTTACGAGGAGGGCGCTTCAGTGCCCAAGGCCCTGACGGTTGAGGAGATCAAACAGATTGTGCGGGATTTCGTAGCTGCGGCGAAGAATGCGATCCGCGCTGGTTTCGACGGCATCGAGCTCCACGCCGGGAACGGGTACCTCATCGACAGCTTCATCCAAGACGTCAGCAATATCCGCAGTGACGAGTATGGCGGCAACGTCGAGAATCGGTCTCGTTTCATCTACGAAGTCATGGAGGCCGTGGGCAGGGCTATCGGACCTGAGCGCGTCGGAATCCGTCTGAGTCCCTGGAGTACATTCCAGGGCATGCGGATGAAAGAGCCAATCCCACAGTTTTCTGACGTGATTCGCAAGGCGAAGTTGCTAGGTCTCAGCTATATCCATTTAATCGAACCGCGAGTCTCCAATAATGTGGACCTGGAACATCCCGTTGTCGAAACGTTGGATTTTGCGATTGATCTCTGGAACGGGCCGATTCTTCTGGCGGGAGGATACAACCCGGATAATGCACAAAAAACGGTCGATGAAAAGTATCCCAATAAAGATATCATGGTCATGTTCGGTCGACACTTCGTTGCGAACCCGGACCTGGTATTCAGGATCAAGAGCAGTCTAGTGCTAAATCATTATGATCGCAGCACCTTTTACGCCCTTAAAAATCCAATGGGCTATCTTGATTACCCGTTTAGCAACGAATTCCTTGCGAGTACTAGAGCTTGAGACGAGTACTGGTTTTGGATCGAGGCCTACATAGCAATCAGCCATAGTCCGTAGATAATAAAGTTCATTGCTCAAAATGATGTCTCATGTCTCGAGGTTAATCTAATATAATGAATAAAATCAAGTTGGTACTGCTATCGTTACAGTATCCTCAGAAACAAAAAAAGTATTGCTGAAGAAAATCCACGCCAAGCTAACTATAAACGTAAATATTAAGCACGAATCCTTCCAAAGTGCCCTTCGCATTCTTCGAGAAGCTTATCATCAATCTTGACTTCGTCAGGGAGATACCCCTCGGTGTCTGTTGCAACGTTGAATTCGGTCTCAATGAACTCGAGAACGTCTTCGAGAAAGTGACACTGGATGTCACCTTGTGTGTCAGCCTGGAACTTGAGACTGAAGGACAACTCCCTAGTCGCTCCCTTCGAAGAGGGATCAAACTCGATAAGCTGGAAGTGTGAGCCGGCTTTGCAAACAGTGAATGTATCCCTTATATGATCAGGTGGAATATCGTGTCTCTTCTGGTGCTCAGTGGAGGACTGGCCCCATGCTGTGATCTTTTCGCAATTTCCTGGAGCTTTGTGAGCAGTTTGCATCAAGCGCAGTCTGGGCGTCTCTACAGAGGTCCGGATACTCACGTTGTGTGGAGTTCTGGGTAAACAACGCCATAACCAGCTTATTGGTCTCGTACCATTCAAGAGAATCGAAACTCGCTTCCGTGAATTGTAAAGTAAGAGAGCCTTTATCATCCCAAACATCCTCGTCCGGTTGCTTGTATACAATGTTCGATGAGAGCGTAGCTATTGCCGACTCGTCACATGTAAAGGAACCTGTCGTTGCTGACTGCCCCTTGCTCGCGGGCACCTCACAGACTCGATCCATTGCGGATGTTATAGCCGAGAAAAGTGCCGAGCCTGTGAGAGTTCCGACACTGACACCAACAGTATCAGCAGAGAGTACGGTTGAGGTCGTTTCAGGAGTGCACCCTAAAGAGGACGGTAAGGGAGAGCAGTCAGCCTCGTCAGGGCTGTAGACTGTGCACAACTGGCAGCCTGTGAACAATAAATCAGTCCTTTGGCTTGGCAAGAACAATGAAGAGGGAAATACCGGGGAAGTTTGTCCAAATCGATTGTGGTGGAGGAGGCACTGTGGGCTGATCATCAGGCCATGTCGTGTAATCGCAGCTCTGCGTAATTACGGTCGCTGAAGCCAACGACATAGGTTGGACGGTGATTGTCGAGTGCCCAGATACACAAGTGCATCCACCTGGACTCTCCGGTGTAGAGCCTCCATACTCGCAAGATATGCTTGGCGCAGCAAATTTTGACGGGCTTGCCGGTGTCGAGGATTCAATCAATGGGCATCACACAGTCGCCGGCGGCCCGGCGTTTCCTGCTCCTGGGGTGGATTGGCGAACATTTCGTGGAGGCCCTGTACTGTTTTGTCCACTTTTTCCATGAAAGCCTTGATATCTGACGTCTTTATAGGATCCAGACTTCGAAACTCGAATATTGGCACGGAGCGTTGAGAATTGTACATTTTCTCCGTTCTAGCTCTAAGGCCTCCGATGGAACGGTCGATGCTTTCGTCATATCCGGAAAGCCTGTCTGGAAAGGGGGACAAGACGCCAATACCATGAATCCAGTCATTGATGTTTACTTGAGCATGGGGTATGACACGAGAGTTTTTGTACTTCAGGCGGGCAAAATTGTTGTTGGGCTCCGGGTTTGACTCGCTCCCATCGCAGTAATCGCCATCAATCCTGCGTAATGTCAGTCGGCAAGCAAGAAAGGTGGGGTTACTTACTTGACTTCGCCATTTCTCATGTTCTTGTAGCATGCAAGGATTCTAAAAAGCTCCCAGAGATCGCCCGGAATCTTCGGTTTGATTTGCCGATAAAGAGTATTAAACTCAGTTCGAGGCATGAAAGTTAAGGATAGCTTCGGGCTCACGCCGTGTGTGTCTTCATCTTTCGCGGCTTTAGCATATGACAACACCAAGGAGCAGAAGGCGAGCACATCATCGGTGACTGTGGACTCGTCAATGCCGTTTGGTTTGGACTGGAAAAATTTCTCTGTTACGAGGACAAGACTGTCGTCGTTATAACCGAACCCCACGAGAACGTTGTCGGTTTTGCCGTCAACTTGTTCCTTCATAAGATAGTATAGCGCTTCCAGGGGCATCGGCGCAGTGACCTGCGGCTCCCAACCCAAGTCGGCTAGTTCCGTCTTCGGAAGTGGCCCAGCGATCGTCCACGGATTGCACTTGTTGTTCGCGATCTCAACCTTGGTCCCGGGCACTTTCCATGGGAACCAATCGGCCTGACAGTGTCAGCAGAATAAAATACGTGTAGTTGAATCGCTGCAGAACTTACAACGTCCTTCGCAATTGCATCACCTGCTCTCGCGGCATCTCCACTCCCGACTTTGATATTTCGGCCATCCAAAATGTACTCTGCGCGGACCTGTCCCGGGTCGCGCGTCGTGTCTGCCGTCAGCTCGAAGTTCTCTCCCGTGCGCCCTGCAACAACCTTGCCCTTTGCCGCCCACGTATTACGGTAGCTGCAACCCTGGCTCACAAAGTAGAAATCTGGACTCTCAAACTCGGCTCCAATACCCGCAAGAGCATCGTCTCAGTGGGTGCATCAAGCGTGACCATCTCGACCTCTGCGACCTCAATTTCGCACAGGTCCATCCGTGGATAGAGTGGTAATTTAACCGCGAAAGCAGTGAGCATAATCGGCATGAGCGGGAGTAAATGCATGGCGAGCAAATGAAGGACTTCAGAGATGGGCTGAATTCCAAAGATGAACTGGGAAAGCACGAGATATATGTGCACTCGCATTTATCATGCGTCGAAAAGAAAACGCGTATTCTCATCATCCTACCTGCATTGTGCTCTCTTCGCCGAGTGCAAAACCTATCGGATTTTCGAAGATAGATATCCGACTATGTCACCGCCGGCTCGTATTTGACGCACCATGGGGCCATATAATCCTCCTTGCCTCGAAGTGTTCACGCCGAACACCTCGGCGGGTTGATATGGTGGATCGCGAAGCCTCTGAAACTCGCCGTCGTGAAGGTTGTCCACTTCGATTAGCGACTGAATCTTCGAAGTGAACTTGGTCTTAGAAAAAGCGATGCGACGACGAAGCATAGGATATTTTCTCGGTGACTTCGGATGAAACGATCGCGGCGAAGGACCAAGATTCTATTTTATCGTCTCAAACGACCTCCGCCGAGCGCCGAATTGATGGCTTTTTCCTGCTGTGCCACATTGCGAGACTCCTTTTGAGGTACAACTCGGTCTAACCGGCACGCCTCCTGGAGACTGATTGCTGAACTTCCAAGAGTCGACGGGTTTCCATTACCTCATAAATACAAATTTAAGCATATTGGTGGCATTCTGCATGTCCAGAAGTGCGGATTGGTAGCAACAACGTCAGATATTGACAGCTGAGCAGCTCGGCGAGTTGTCTGATTGTCTCATCTGCCTTCCTGCCAGTGAATTTTAACCGTTCGTCCTTGTCAATTGTCAAGCTAGGCAGAGAGATTCTACCGAGCTCAGGTCTTGCTGCATCATGCTCTCTTTCACCGGCTATGGCAGTCTACGCTGCGCCTTCCTGAGAAATGTGAGTTATGAGGTGACCTTTATCCATAGTAGACAGCTTGACAGACAGTACTTTTCATATTGGAGAGCGCGATTTCCGTAGGAGATGAACATACTCACGGTCCCCATCCTATTTTATTTTGACGTCTGACGACCATTTTGCCAAATGCAAGATCACACTCCCCTTCTCGGACTCCGCAAGCAGCCTGGAACATCGGTCCTTGTAGCCATTGGTCGCACTTGAAGGGCAGGACAAATATATTTCTTTGAGAGCAGGCAACAGAGATTTCTTCTTGGCAGCGAAGTGACGAAACATGATGTCGAGAGTGTGCTCGTGCTGATCTGTCCCATCTGAGAGCAGCGATACCTGAATGACTGAAGCAGGTATAACGTCGCCAATGAATGGCTCACTGTAGTTCAGTTCGTGGTCCGTTGAGCTTCTGGCCAGAGAATCATTTGGCGTCGTAACCTGACATAGAGCGGCATTGATATTACACGACGCAACTTCAAGGGGGAGTTGGAGCTTTTGTAGGCACTGAAAGCCCCGCAGTGATGCCTTGCCAGGAGAGATGGATCTACGTGATCGGTAAATGGAGACAGAAAGCTCAACAAGGTGGCCACCTGCCTCACGTTCGATTGCCGTGAGAAACTTGCAGATGTTCCAGGACCAGGGATTGCCAAACTCATTTGTCATATGCGAGTACCTAAGCGTCTTAAGGTGTGGGGTGTATTTGAGAAAGTTGGTGATACCCACTTCGTCGATACAACAATCCTTGAGAACAGCTTCTTCGAGTGTCCCTCCGAAGCCACGATACAGGTCTTTGGACGCAATACTCTTGTGCCCTTCACTCATGGCTACACAGGCGCTGCCGAAGAAACAGCGTACGTGGGGCAGGCACAGGAACGGGCTCGCCCAGTCTGGATTCTGGAAGAGCGTAAATCTCTTCAGCTGGGTAAGGCTAGGCATGCCGAAATTCGATTGCTTGGCGTTGTGAACGATGACATTGATGAGCTTGTCAGTTGCGTCGACGGGCTTCCATCGCTGTGGCAGCGTGAGTGTCTCGACGTTAGGCAAGAGCGTCAAAAGAAAAGCAGCAGCATATTGTGAGTAGTGACGGGCAGTGCGAAAGTCCTTTAACTCCCTTTCGATCTTAGCAGCATATTCCTTCCAGTCGAGGGCTGCCTGCTCCAGGTAAGGGGAATCGGCAAGCAGCCTGAGCACGGCTTCACTTAAATGGGCATCTGTTCCAGGATGATATATATCTGGTATAGGCTCATACGTGGGCCTTTTCGTAAAGTGGAAGCTGTCGGCCCAGAAATCTGCGTCTCGAAGGTAGCGTGCCGCGACAGGTTCGTCGGCGATGCATGTGATCAGATTAAATGCTGCTCTGATGGTAAAGGATGGATCGCTCTTCTGGAAATGGCACGTAACTGTTCGGAAGCGAGAACGGAGTGTGTTGTGACGCTTGATGAATGGTACGCATACCGCGTGGATTTTCCTGCAGGTCAATGCCATGCTCTCGAACCCCTCTGGCAAGGCATGTGTGATAATCATCTCAAGGAGCTCGACAGGTAAACGAGTGAGCGCCATGGTAGTGCTTGGAGATTGGGCGAAGAATAGGAAGGATGTTGAGTTGAGAGTTGAGATTCTGCTCCGGACGAAGTGAAAGATTGCATGAGGAGCACATGTGGCACAGCACGTCCATCATGGATGTTGGGTCTCCCAATTCTTGCTTAGTCATCCTGGAACCACACTCAATGTGCTGCGTGCTGCCATGGCAATGTTATTCACAAATGGTAACTTCCATTGCGTGAAGAGCACACAGAGTAACAAACAAAGCTTGAGTGCACTCAAAATACGCTAAAATGTTGTAGTCTTCAGTTTATCATTCTCTCCCCAAACACGCAGTCCACGTGCATTCCAAACCCAACACTTTCAGTGTGCCACATGAGTGTCATGCATACTCATGATGATAGCCGTCTAATGCTTTCATATGAAGTTTGAGATTTCAGCGACCCGTGAACCCTTCGGCCTCCGCAAGTGGAACCCTGCTGTACATTCAACTCTAGTTATGAGGGCCCGGAGCTTTTCGGAGCCTGCCAAATAGGCCCATCATACGCCAACTTAGGATACGGCTTGTCGCAGCTTCGAGCATATATGCTTCCGATAAATGGCGGGTAGCAAGGATCCTATGACACTCAGTCAATGAATCAGATTGTACTCGCGTAGAAATACTGACGTTCTCAAACATCGGCATCTTGCAACCGATGTCTTTCCACTCCTGATACCATTCGTCTTCAGGTAAATGTCTTCGTTTGCACCATGTACATCTGGGGCGGATATCGTCTGGGACGTTTTTGCCGCAGAGGCAGTAAAACTAATCTCGATCAGCTGACCAGCGTCACACAAGTTGGATCAAGAGGGCCATACATCACGACTGTGCTGATGATCTCCCATGATTTTGGTAGGACCATACCCTTCGAGCTCCGTGTGGTCGTTGTAATAGTCCAGGGTGAATTTCTGCTCCTCCTTTACGCACTTGCTGCAAACCCAGCGCGTAAATACGTCGCAGTCGCAGAGCTCGTTCAGAAATCGGCCCTTTAATTGACTCTCCAACTCGTCATCGCAGCCCTTGCAAAGGCACATTACGTTTTCACTCTGAAATGGGGAATTCAGATGTGGGCGACGCTCGGGATAGGCTTGCTCGGGCATCTCCCGCCGATAGTAGCGGCATTCTTCGCAAACGTTGATACCGCATTTCCGACAAGGTAATGCTCCAGCTTTATCGCATTTAGTGCCGTAAACGCGTACTTCAATGGGCTCGTCTTGCCAAATGTGGCGTTCACCGCCCCAGTTATAGCGTCGGTGCTGGAGGGAGTAGAGTCCAGTAAAGGCCTGTCTTTCAACTAGGCCATAGCCATCACAAAGAGAGACACGTCGCAATACTTCAAAGATACGATGGGACGGGAGAATGTATGAATAAATCTCTCTGCAAGTTAGAGCGAGATTGAAGAGATCGAGCGAGGAAATAGAGGAAGCGAGGCTACACAAGATAGGATAATTCGAGACAAGTCGCGTGATGGGTGCCATGGTAGGGTAAAATTTGGAGTGAACTTGCAAAAAGAAGGGCGAGATAGCTCAAGTATTGTCGTAACTACGAAACGAATGTCTCGCTGCCAAAGGATTCAATGTTGCTAAAACGAGTGCCGGACTAACCGCAAATGGAGCCGGTGAGAGCTTGACGGTGACGCAGGCGCCAACTTCGAGCCACATCATTGACAGAGATCAATGACTTCATGACCACCCAGAAAAAGGTCTTTAGAGAATGCGGTTTCCTTGTCCCATCTCATATTAAAGGTTTACTGAAATTTCAAGGCTCAGGGGCAAAGGAGGCCAGGGACACCAGTCCTGTTACAGACTAGCTTTGACGCTATAAATATCTGCCGATTCAACTCCACTTCAGATCATCACGATATTTCAAATTAGAGAGGACAGCAGTGCCACAGGTCGTTGGAAGAGTCGCATCAATGTTGTTAAAGACTCTTCATCTCTTCAATTACTTTTGTCGAGGGTATTCATGCTCTTGAACGAAATCGTAGGCCATCTTCTAATTCTCTTTTTCGTCAACCCCCCTTTTTCAACTCATCCCCACAGCCACCAAGACCCCTCAAGGCTCCTGTGATCCCGAAAGAAGGTGGTAGGTAGTCTATCCTCTTCGCCGTCTTTTTCGCTACCCTCAAGTCGGCGCTATAACTGGCTCATCTGAGCCCCGATGTTCCACGAACAGCTTTGTGGTTTCCTCCGACGGGAAGCGTGGTGTATGAGGTATCTTTCGGCCTTTCATCACATACTCGAAAATAATGTCGACTAGCTCAACAGGAAGCGTCTTTCCAACTGCCTCATAGACCGTGTACTTGAGGGCGACTTCGCGATATTCCCAAAGGAAGAGGTAGTCACGGGCAAACATGAGCTCGAAGTTCATCGTCTTCGCCCTTTCGTGGAGATCACGCGTCCACTCAGGGTCAATGACCCAATGGCGTCCGCTGCGGAGTTTCCATGCAAGGCCTTCGGCTTTGACCTCTGGCAGCAGTGGCGACACGTCCCAAGACGGGCCCTCAGCCTCCCAAGCATATTGACCACAGCGCATCAGCATTTTGTCCAGCCTGTCGAACATGCCCTCCCTCACAACGAATTTGACGACGTTCCCACGTGTAAAGCGCCTTGAGCTTGAAGAGGAACAGGAACAAGTTCGACCAAGTGTGTGGCTTGTCCTGAATTTTGAGCTGCTCCATGGCGCGGTGCGCATCTGCAAGGTAGAAGCCGATCTCATGTAAAACGAGGCGGACTGTGCAGAGGTCGTGCCTGAGAGACACCTTGTCGCTGGTGGGCCCGAGTGCCGATGTCCATGCGGACTCGAAGAAAGCGGCCAGGTCGTCGCGCAATGTCGAGCTCAACTCAGGCTGCTGAAGGAGTCCACTCTCAGAGCGGGCAGGTCCCGAATCCTGGTCGAAGAGGTGCTCGCTTCCGTCAATGAGGAACTCGCGCCCAGAGTCGCTGTCGTGGGTGTCTTCCATGGATTCCACGATAAACATGTTCTTCAAGCGCTTTATGAGAGACATTCTGGATCAGTCGAATGTAAAAAGAAGATGTCAGGGCTCAGGCGTTGTTGGAAGAGGTTGTATGTCGGATTGTGTTAAATCAGGATTACAAAACGTTGACTGAAGAAGCGTACCTTTATGCAGAATGGTGGCTTATATTCGCGGAAGGGCGCTAGCTAAAACCCTCTGACGGAATTCGTGATGGGGTTGTGGCGTGTGTTGAAGATGTAAAGCATAAGCTAATAGCTAGTGGCGCGTCTTCCGGTCTTCGGAGAGACAATTGAATGAAAAAGGTATGTATATGTATAAAATAAGTTTTACTAGCTAATGCCTTCGGGCAATCCGGTCTGTCTGGTGCGTTTCAATATTAATCTGAAAAGAACATCTACACGTTAACCTCTTCTAGTAGCGCTTGAGCAACGCGGGTAATCCGGAGGTCTAGGGTTCAAACCCGGTAATGGACAAACACTTTTTTTTGCCTTTTTTTTTTCTATTTATTTTTTTACTTATCTTTTTTACCCTCATTACTTTGCGAAATAAAGAGAAGAAGGCAGTGAAACATAGAAGCGTGAGAATGAGCATCAGCTTGACACGAATATCTAAAGCGTCAAGAGCCGATTGTAAGACACATAACAGTGTGCAGGCACTCGCTCTCTTCCGCCAAGCACGTGCATTAATTTTAAGTTACGATTTAAACATGTTCTTGTCAATCTCCAGAATTTATCATATTTTTGGGAACTCGGGTGACGTTTGACTCGGAGCATGGTCGAGCGGTGGGGGAATTCAAGGCCAATCAAGATTCAATGCTTGTTGTTATCTAAAGAGGAATGGAGTTCGATGGGGAAATTATTTGGGAATTGCTTCGTCGGCATATCTTGTTTTGCGACTGCCGCCGCCTGTCCTCTGTTTCAGAAACTATACCGAAAATACCTACTCTCAGACGAGTAAGCCAAAACATCCTCAGTCAAGCAATGTATGAGGAACGTTACAGCCACACTCGAGTTCGCAGTCCTCAACGTTTCAAGGGGAAAAGTCAGAGCCATTACTTTTAATGTTTTTTTTTTAAGATTTTCTCCCAAGACGGCTGGAGCGCCGCCAACTATGATTTTGACCAATGCGACTATTAGCTACAAGCAATGACAACTCAACAAAGGTAGCCAGAAACCTCCTCCTCCCGCACCCGGCCTCACTGCATCATCTTATTCATATCATCATGCCCTCTCAGCGTTCAGATGTATGAATTAAGCGAAGAACTGGAGGAACCTGCGGCCACCCTTGCCACCTTGACCACCTTGACCACCCTGCTGGCCTTGCGGGCCTGGGCCGCCTGGTCCCTGAGCACCGCCCTTGCCCCCAGTGGCACCACCCTTGCCTGCATTGCCAGTGTTTCCGGTACTAGCCGTGCCGGATGTGCCAGTCATGCCAGATGTGCCGGTCGTACCGGTGGTGCCGGTAGTGCCAGTCGTACCAGTGCTGTTGGTGCCGGTGGTGCCAGTTGAAGCACCGATGGTGCCGTTAAAGAGGACAGCATTAAGAGGGTTGGCGAGAGTATTCGAAGCAGCACCGTTCGTCATAACCGGCATGCCTTGGAAAGCGAGCAGCTGGCCGGCCAGGGAGCTGGTGTTGGTGAACGGTGGGGTGGCAACGTACTGCGAGCCCAAGGCGGGAGTGACGTCGCTACCACTGGTTTGGCTGAAGGCAATAGAATTGGAGAGCATGAACCTTGGTGCTTGGTTGAATTGCGTGATGAGCTGCGACGCGGTCGGGAAGGTGGTTGCGTTGACGACAGAGCCTGCGGGCAGAGTATCTGCGGTTTGTGCGTAGAGCTGCATGCACGCTGGGGGACGGGTTGATGAAACGTAGGTGTTGTTTCCAGCGGCCTGGTTGGCGAGCAGCAAATATGCATCAATGGCCAGCAAGACTTGTCTGCATCGCAGGTTGTTCATTCCGGCGACAGCGGCTTGCACGAATGTCGTGTTCGATGGGCCTCGGATACGCATTTCACGGAGCTGGTCGACGACGATGGCAAAACTACCATTGCCCAGAGACGTGCTGGCGGCCTGCAGTTGTGGCATTGTGCCCAGCAGGGCATCAATGTAGTTCTTCTGCATGAGTTCGTTGACCTCAGCCATGTAGGCGAAGTCGGCAGTATCTCTGAAGTCCTGGTCACTCATAGTACCCGTTCCAAGCGTTTCAAGCGCAGAGGAGACAGTAGCAGTGTCCTGAGCCCACAGGGTCACGGCCATCTGCAAACCTTGCTGCTGTGCGGTCGACAAGGTCGGGAATGCAGCGGCGCCCGTTCCGTTGCCAACGGCTAGGAAGGGGTTGGTCCCTGGTGGGACGTTCGCCGCGCTTACCGCGTTTCCAGGAGCGCTGCTGGTCGTGCTGCCGGTCGTGCTGCCGGTCGTGCCGGTGTTGCCAGTGGTCATGCCGCCCTGGGCAATGCCGCCAGCTTGCATTTGGCCATTGCTGCCGCCTTGCGCGACCTGGTTGCCAGCGCCAGCACCGCCTCTGTTCCCGCCAGGGTTGTTGTTGGCACCGGCCACCAGGCCAGATGCAAAGAGGAGGAGGGAGATATACTTCATGGTGCGTTATAAAAAGAGGGAAATATTTTAGTAAGGAGTGAATAAGAAGCAACCTTGCACAGCAAGTTCTGGTATGTAAGATAAGAAAGAAAAGAAGGTAGTATTAGCTGCGAACAAATGAAGCTCCCTGAGAATGCAGAATGAATGTTATCGTGAGACGAAGAGAAGTCTATATACGAAAAGTAGAGGGAAGAAGGAACGAGCGTGGACGGGGGTGTGCCGTCATGGGCCTGTGGACTTTGATGAGAGAAGGGAGGCTCTTTGAAACCTTGCGCGTCGCCACATCGGCCACTGCGGGGAGCGCAACCCCCAAGGCCCAAGCTGGGTGGCGCTTTGAATAATGTGTACAGGATGCATCGCCTTGTGAGCAGCAGGCATTTCTTCGGCAAACATGATTTGGGAAGGTCTGAGCGGCCTGAGGCATTGCGCATACAACACCAAGTGGCGGAGTCGAGGGTCGGGGATGTTCGTCAAGACTACGTCAATTAGGAAATTGGCCACAATTCGAGCAACGTTTCTTCGTCGCAAGCCGTGTTTTGCTAGTGCGAAATGAGCCCTCTTCTGGGCGAAATTTGGTGTCATTTGTGGACAGCCAAGGTCAAGTCGAGACGAGAGGAAGGAAACACAAGAGATTCGAGGCATGCCAAGGCGAGAGGAAGGAAGCGAGGGGATGCGAGGCAGGCCAAGACGAGAGGAAGGAAACGGAAGAGATTCGAGGCATGCGGCTATGCTCGACACCTGCTACAACGCTTTGACGATGCCCGCGACCGCCATCACACAGCTGAGCGTGAAGGTGAAGTTGTTTTGTTTAATAAGGGAGAGTGATGTGATCGACTTGGTTTTGTTACAAAACGCGTCGCGCCATGGCCGGGGGTCGGCACATTCCAGGGCGAGTCCGCGCGTGCTGTGACTGCCGAACGGCCCGAACCCTTGTGTACGATTCAAATGTTGTCTTGTAATCCGCAGTGCGTGAGACGCGGATAGTTTGGATCATTCCTACCACGTGTTTGTCATCGAGACAGTTCGATATGTAAATGGCTGCTTGTCTTGGCCGTAACAGAGTCGCCGCTGTGACGCTGGAACGTTGCGTACGCAAACCCCAACTAGCTGGCCCTCAGACATGTATACTACAATTCAAGCCACCCAGGTTATCCCGCCAACTTTGCGACCGAGCATAGTCTTTCTCTTCTGAGTTCTTCTGCATCTGCTATGGCACAGTTATACAGCAGGAAAGAGACCTGCTCGAGATCCTCCGAGTCCAGAGTGGTCCCTTCGCGAATCTTTCATTAATCCTAACCAGATTGTCAAAGTAATCACACCTTCTCTACCAAGCTGGGCACCGTTCGTGGGTTCTGGCCACTGATAGCAACATAATCAGGAAGGCTTTGACCATTCATCCTCTCAAGCGTCTGAACGTCCATGATGGATCATGGGCGAAGAGCTTATCTGCAATGAGCTGAACATGCTATTTCTTAATGCAATTGGTCCAAGCTGGAAAGTAGATGTATGTCACCGTTTTTTAAAGTTCAGTTTCGAATAGTAGAGTATATAGACTCTGACAAGCACGTCTACTCTATCTGCCGAATATGATTAGCGTCGTCTACTAACAAGCAGAGCCAGTGCAGTAAATTCGCTCGTCCACGCGCTCAGATCTTTGGCCGGCTCTGATCTCTGGGCCTCAAATCCACCTTCCCATAGCCAGTCGAATCCGTCTCCTCCGTATCCCTCTCCCGATCAAATGCCTCCCTTCTCAGCATCACATCCACCTGCCGCGGCCCTTCTTTTCTAAAGCTGATCGGCACGACCCACTCCCTCACGCCGCGCCTATTGCTCCCCTTCAGCTCCGGGCCCGGCTTATCCAGTGCCAGCACCCCTCTCCCGTCCTTGCTCTTCATCATCAGCGCGATCGGGCTGATGCACACTTCCGCCCATGGCGGATCTGTCGCGCTTGCAGGCCGCCGCACATAGTCCATCAGCTGCTTCCGCTGCTGCTTTAGTATCTCGGAAGACAAGGGCTGTGTCGTGGACGATGGCGAGTGCAGGAATTGGTCGACTTGGTAGAGGAGGAAGAATTGTGGTGGGAAGAGGATGATCTTGCCCGCTCGCGCAAGCTCGAGCCATTTGGCGGCGGGGAGAAAGCGTGCTGAGGTGTGCTCGATGCCACCGTCATGCTTGGGCGTCGCAATGACGGCTTCGGTATTGGTAGGTAGAGGCCCGATTCCGGAGCTGGGCTGGGCGGCGGAGGACTCGGTGGCGAGAGGAAGGAAGTAGAGGTACATTTGTGTGGTATACCGCTTGGGGACGTTTGGCGGAGTTATCCAACGGGTGAAAGGCATTAGACCATCTATGCAGAGTATGTGTTAGTGTGGCTGCGAGCTCTGACATGCACGGTAAGCATACCAACATCTGGACGTCCGCCTTTCTGCGCCAGCCATCGCGGAAACGATATCTTGCTATTATGTATCATCTTCCTGCCCTCTTCCCTCTCGTCTTCCGGGACCTCGATCAGCCGTCCAAACCCATTGTTCCGCGCCAGCAGTATGCCGCTCTCCTCGAACGTCTCTCGAATAGCAGCATTCCTGTACGCCGGACCATCTTCATGTCGGCCAGGTTCGTTCGGATTGGGGACGCGACCATCGTGAAATTCCGAAACATTACCGCCAGGGAAGACGTGCGCGGACGCGAAGGATGTGGAGGTTTGGACGCGGTGGAGGAGGAGGACTTGATTAGTGGGAGAGATAAGGAGGACACTGGGGAACTGTTAGTGCTCAAGCTGTCCTGCGAAAGCATTTCTACGCTTGTACTACACGTTGGTACTCACCTTGAGCTTGGCCGAGGTACCATGGGCTTCTTCTTCCCAGATGCCAGGGCCGGGTCTGGCTTGTGGTCTTTGACGCTACTCATGGCTCGTCTAGCTTGAAGGACACCCGCCCTTTTGGAATGACTGGTAGTAATATGTCTGAATCGCCTTTCTATTGTGTGTATATGCTGGGAAATATGCAATCGCCGCAAGCAAGATGGGCAATATTGTAATCTTGGGGTATCGTTCCGACTAGCCGATTTTGCGGAGCGCGTAAGCAATCGCGCTTCGTGCCTTGTTAATGAGAGACCCAACGAGCCAAAGGAAGAAGGACTGAAGGGAAAGATGGGCATATCAAAAGGATCCACAGCTCCTCATCTGGACGCGAGAATGGGGATATGTTGACTGATACCCGTGGCTCGGACTCCACGATCGCGGGGACCAGCCGAGGTTTTCCGTCGAATCGCCGAATGCTTCACGACATTTGACTTCAGACAGCGAAAGAAAATTAGTGATGTCTATATGGAGGCGTTGAATAAATTCTTGGATTATGTTTAGAAGTTGGTATATATGCCATCGCCATTTACAAGTATCTGCGGTGCGTTGTCAACTTTCTATTCCTTCGAAACCAGCGGCAGGTCACGATCCGCAAGAATATATCCAACTCTGACCTCCAACGATGTTGTATTGTCTCCTTTAACAGAATCGACCCATTGATATACTCATGAAAGCTCGTAATTGACATATGCTACCTGCCTTCTGAAATCTGTCGTAGTGATACGGCTCTTGACCGTCTCAATCGTGTCTGGAAGAACTCCCTTGAATCTCAAACGTATATCATATCGAGTATCGTAAGGAAAAGCATACTGCTGCTTAGCAATTTCACACTGGATTTCCAGGTGCCGTAGACATGAACTGTTGATAAGGCCTAAAATTGTATCAAACTCTTTAGTGAGGCTTTGATACCCCCCGAACATAAGCTTCAAACTCCGTAAGGTTTGCAGATGTGCGGATAGCGCATGAAACATCGCAGCATTGGAACCTATGTAGCGAGCCCCGATGTACTCTTCGTAACATGAGATACCGAAGCTTGTTAGCGGCTTCAGTCCCTTGAGCACGTCTGGAGTGAAAGAGAATTTGTCGCCTATCCACCGTGGTTTTTGACTACGATCGTACGCGGCTTGATCCCAGCGAAGTTCAATGCTCGTAAGACAGGGCAAGGCATTCAATATTTGCAGCGTCTCGCTCGGCGTACTCTCAGAGAAGCCAGTAAACGTGAGATGCTCCAGTTTGGCGAATCCCTCGAGGTATGTCAACGGCATAGGCGTAGAATAGATTGAAAGCTTCCGTAATCCCGGCACGGCAGCAGTCAACATCTCAATTAAAAGTCTTTGTTCTGCACGCCAAATGTCGGCTCCCTTGGGGTGTGAGCCGCCCATCCCGAGCGTGAAACTGGAAACATTCTCAAGCTTCGTGAAGCTGTTCCATAGCGTAGCGATAGCACCCTCCCAGCGGGACTCAATTGGATGAGCACGAATGCCCAATACTGGACCTTTGATCAATTCAAAGGGCAAATCGAGGAAGGAGGTGATGATCCGAGAATATGGTGTTGGCTTTTTCCGGATCAGGAGCTGATAGTCCTTCTCGAGCAACTGCTCATAGCGGTCTTGCCAGCGTGAGATGTTCGAGTGATCCTGAACAGATACATTTGATGAAAAGGCAAGGTTAAGCCGGGGTATCAGGTGGTCTCTTGATCGCATCAACCACTGCAGTGACTTCGATCCCACGCCAAACCGAACGTCTCTTACGAAATGGATACATATCGGCGCATTCTCAACCAGTATGCATAGATCTTGCAGGTTCCCAAAGCGCCGCTGACGTGCAAGAAGAAGCGGTAAGTACTCTGCTCTCGTTTGACGACAGACGTGAAGCAGGGACTTGTCGACCTTCCGCGAAGGCGGTATGGTAATGTAACCTGTGGCTTTGAACAGATATTTCTTTCGCCCGCGTTCAGCCCTTCGAACCTCCCACTCTTCTTCTGGTCTCCATAGCACTGCCTCGTAGATCTGCAGTCTGAGCTCGGCGGGGATTTCGAGGAGTGACAAAGTGCATGACTGATCTCGCATCGTGGATGGTTCCACCTGACAGGTTCCGCGGCCCTCCGTGCTACGTATTGTATGGGTCCCGGGTATTCCGGATCCTGAAATTTGGGAAGACAAATAGATCTAAGAGGCTTAACTTTATCTTCAACTTTATTTTGACATCCTGAGAGTAAGGAAACTGGTGCTTTCTTAAAGGAAGGGCGATTGCTGCCTTCCAAGGAGCGCGTAGCGGTGAGAACAACAAGGCTACGTGGTGCGAACTCTTGAGGCAGTGCAAGGCTCCCTTTTCCACTCTTTGCTCTTTTATGGCAGAAGAAATAGGATCCGAGTCTGGCTAAATTATTCGCAGTTTTACAAATTTTGATTCGACGCAAAGCGCAGGTTCACTCGAAGTTCTCAAATATGCCTTACCGCCAAGCCCGTTCAACACCATGCAGTTCGCGATGTCGGAACAACACTTGTGCAACCACATAGCAAAATCTCGGAAAAGGCTCAAATATTAAAGAAATATTTCGATGCTCTTTATAATATTCCTTCGATGAAATTAAAGTACTGTTGCATTTCAGAATTGTTGATGGGTATAAATTTGATTTACAGCAATTTTCCTTATTGCCTGCCACAGGCTTCCCGGCCTTTTGTGGCCTATTAAGCCTCCCTCCAGTGGAGTTGCCTTCCGTGTTGCAGCGAGTGGATATCATCTCATATCACATTTCCATCTTCCCTGTTTCTTTCCACTGCAGTTCAGTACGGAGTAGTAAAAACTACTTCGCATTTCACCAATTCTACTTGCTGTTGCAATATTAGACCTTCGTCTCAGCAGTAGCTCTCTCTGGGCTGCCCTCGTCAACCGAGCCCCTGAGCTTGTCCTCGCTAACGTCACCAGACTCCTCGGCCCTGACCTTGTTGTAGTCGACATGCGTCCTCCAGGCGGGCTTGCCCTCCAAGAACATGGCTTCCACCTCCTCGAGGGTCTTGCCCGAAGTCTCGGGGAACGCGAAGAAAACGTGGATGGTCATAGCCGTGCAGAAGACGCCGAAGATGATATACACCTTCCACTGGATGTTGACGAATGCGGGCGGCACGAAGTAGCTGAGCGCGAAGTTGAAGATCCAGTTAGCAGAAGTGCTGAGAGCGACAGCCTTACCACGCACACGCAACGGGTACAGCTCTGGCGGGTAGATCCATGAGACTGGGCCCCAGGTTGGTGCGAATGAGGCGACGAAGAGGTACGTGCAGGCAATAACAGCTTTGGATGACGGGCCACTGATGACCCAGGATTCCTCGGACACGTGGTTGACACCGCCAGGTGGAGCCTTGTGGCCGTACGTGGCCATGAGACCAGCGTTGGCGTACATCCAAATAGCCATGAAAGTGCTACCGACCATGAGCGGTACACGACGGCCCCAACGATCGATGAAGATGAGCGCAAAGATGGTCATGAAAACGTTAATGACGTATTGGATGGAGGAGGCGACGAGGTTGGCGTTGCCACTCAATCCAGCCATGCCAAAGACGTAGGTGATGTCTGAGTGGCGAGTCAGATGATGAAGAGCACAGGTTTAAGGATTTGGAGCAGATCACTTACAGTACATCATGACGTTCATACCGGTCAACTGACTCCAGATCTGAGTGAAGACACCAATGTGCGTGCGGTTAATCATCTTGGGCTTGAAGAGCTCGAGATAAGTGACATCGGCGTTGCGGCGCTCAAACTCGCACATCTCCTGAATGTCGTTGTACTCCTTGCGGACGAACGGGTGGTTTGGATCGCCCTTGCCGTGAACAAGGGTGAGCACAGCCATGCAGTCTTCCCAGCGGTCCTTCTTGGCGAGCCAACGAGGCGACTCGGGTGTGAAGATGAGACCGAAGAAGAGCAGGATAGCGGGAATCATCTGCAGGCCCCATGGGACGCGGAAAGCCTTAGGGCCCTTGAGGAAGGACGTGCCGTAAGAGACGTAGAACATGATCAGGATACCCCAAGTAATGGCCCATTGCTGAGCGCCGACGACACGACCACGCATGGACGGCTTGGCCAGTTCAGAGACGTAGACCGGGACTTGCGCAGAGCAGATACCGACAGACAGACCGTTGATGAAACGGCCGACGATCAACATGGCAATGTCCTGAGAGGCGCAGACAATGATTGAGCCGACGCACCTGGTCGATTGTAAGCAAGCGAATTCGAATTCGAACAAAATCGTGTAGAAATTTACCAAATTATGGCACCCATCATGATACTCTTCTTCCTGCCGAAGATATCGGAGAGGAAACCAGAGGCAAGAGCACCGAGGAACGAGCCACCAGGCATGGCGGCGGTGATACCACCCTGGACATCGGCTCTGGGACCAGTGCAGTCTGGTGGTCCAGCTGGTCCTTGGTTGAAGTAGCACTTGTACTGGTTCGTGCCCAAGCTGATATTTTGTTAGTGAACTGTCCCGACAATGGCATTGTCGATCAGCGCAGGCGAAAGACTTACATGGCGCTCATGGAAGAGATATCGAAACCAAACAGACCACCGCCAATGACGGCGATGGCTGTGATGAAGTAGATGTTACCGATTTGCATCATCTTGAACGGCGCCCAGACTCGGGGATTGGAGATGAGCGGTGGTGGTTTGGAAACAATAGAAGTCAAGAGTGTAAGACAAGGCGCTCATGGTTTAAATACAGCATTCCATAAGGTCGCACTCGTCCACGCATTCGGTCGGGATGCTCAAGCCGGATTGGCCTGGTCACGCTGCTCTCATGACGATCCTCGAACCATGGGTCCATCTCCCCGCGTGCTCAGCGGCATTTTTCCTCGTGTCGCCTAGTTTCGACCAGAGTTCGCAATGCCGTTTAAGCCGTAGTAGGAAGGCTCTACAAATGATTGACAGCGGCCGGCCTCAGGAGCGAGCAAAACCTGCAGCGGTTGCTGCGAAGGATTCGTGGGGACCCCGAGATTGAGGAGTCGGGCATCGTGCTGTTGGCCATTCAGCGGCAATGCTTGGTCGTGTTGCTTGCAAGTGAGTGCAACAGCACGTTGCAAGCGGCGGCGACTTGTGGGTCTGAGCCAGAGTAATGGAGGAGCATCCCCGGAATGGCGTAGCCGCAATAGGGCATCATGGCGTTGATCGTGGACGAATACTCCACAAAACACCATGACCGGCGGCCAACAATGTCCTTGTGCGCTGCTGCTGGCTCAGGGATGGGCTGTACGAGAAGGCACAACGCTGGCACAACTCTCTGCCCTCTTTGCGCCCGCTGTCCAGCGTCTGTCCAGCGTCTTTTTGCGTGAAGCTCGTCGCGCCCGTGGTCATGAGGTTGGGTTAACGTGGTTGTTTTGCGCCCCGTACGTCATGTGGGCGCCCGTGCTGCAAGCGGCAGCAAGCCACGGCCGCATTCGTGCCAGCGCCAGCCTTTGCCGCTGCCTGAATGTAACGTTTTTCTCCTTTCCGTCTGAAGCATCGACTTGACACATTTGCCGCACGCCTTGACACGCCTTGACGGGGTGGCGCCCTTGGCGACCTGCCTGAATCTGCGAGAGCTGCACCTGTAACACGAGCAATTCGTCCGGGACGCGGCTCCTCTGCCTGGCGTTGATTGCTCGGCAAAAAGCTTGAGTACCAGTGCGCCAGCCTATTCCCGGGGCGCATCACACGAAGGAATATAATACTTGGGACCGAATACGCATCAGCAAATGAACGATTCCCGATGCCAGCTTTCTGCTCTATTAGAAAAGGCTCAATACTTTCTACGTTCGTGATGCTGGAGGCACTTCTCCCGAGCGAGTGGCAACATCAAGTCGCACGCGACGTCCGCATCGCACCTTTCGCTCGCAAACCTTCCTCTACACGCAGTCTTCGAACGTAGCATGCATGTGGCTGCCTTCGCTTGGAGTTTATCCCTTCGTCCGTTCTGTTCTCCGTCTATTCTCTCGTGGGCGCTTGTTGGATTTTGTTTTCTCTGCCTATTCGCCTGTCGGGCAGAGCTCACCCGACGTTGCGGTGCTTCTCGTGCTGGGCGCGTGAGCAACACCAGAAAAGGGGGAAGGGCGATACAACCGTGTGAGAAATTCGCGGGAAAACTGTTCAGCCTTTAATTAAGCCTGACGGCGTCTCGCCGACCTCGCACTCCCCTTTTCAGCCTTTCTGCTACACCTCGCACCTCACGTGACTGCGCAATCGGCGACCTCCAGCTTGACCTTGCGACTCCCGACCTGCATGTGGGAGACTGAACTGCGACCCCTTTCACGCTGTCAGCCTGACCTCGCAACACACGTGACTGCGAAGTCTCAACCTTGAAAGACTGCGACCCGACAACCCAGCGGAGCCATCCCGAGGGCCTGTACGGGCGTTGGCGGAATAGTCCGGTCTTGAGGGCGGGCGACCAGAGTCTCCGCTCTGACCGTAAGCTGACGACAAGCTGTCGCCAGCCAGCCCAAACCTGGATTTCTCTAGTCCAGCCGCAACCACTCACTGCGCGCCAACAGATGCTTCTTCGTTACTTCTCTGCCTTCGAAGCCAGTCGAGCCGGCCCAGTACCTGTCAGATATGCATTCGCAATTCCCTTCTTTGGATTATCGTCGCGCCACATGCCTAATCCAGCAATACGGAGGACCAGAACGGCCCCAAAAATGGGGTCCATCTCGTAGCCTTGCGCCAGGCCCTTGGGACCCTATGGACCCTCTCGCGCCCATCTCTGCTCAGCTCCAACACCATTGCGGATGTTTCTTAGAAGACACGCAGCTCGCCTGATATCAATGCATCCTACCAGAGACGAGCAAATTTCCTCTAACATACGTGATCTTCACGAGGAAGTGTTTGGATATGCGCTTGGTCAGTCTCTCGTCACGTACCCGCGAATCAACCACGGCGCTGGTAATGTGAACCCTGGCGCTACAGTCAGCGAGTCGTGGCACAGACACCTCGATATCCCTTGCTGAAAGGCTGAATGTAGACCTTGATCAACGCTGCCCATACAGATAGTGGCTCTGTGCAGGAAGTCTACAAGCACAGGTAGTGTCAGAGACGGCAACCATATCATGAAGGCTTAGAAGAAGGATTAATTTTCTACGCCTTCGTAGCGCCTACTATTCTCTCCGGTCCTTCTTTATATTCACTTCTGGCCCTCGCGCTCTGACTTTTATGTCTCTACAACCTTAAATCCTTTAGATCTCAGTGGCTTGGAATGAGTGTCTTTGCGCAGAGTTACTCCCCGGTATCCATCACCAACCCCTTTCGGCAATCATCCCATACGCCCGTGACTATCAAGTCAACCGGCAAATCCAAAATGCCCTCTCTTTGTAGGTTATGATATCGAACCATGTCGACGTGCAAAGTCTAACGGCGGGCAGTGAAATCACTCTACACTAAGGACAAGAAGTCCAAGTCCAGCAAGACCAAGTCGTCCACGAAGCCTGGATACGAGCCCAAGTCCTACCCAGAGGGCAAGTATGCTTCAAAGGTCCAGTATGAGGCAGGCCGCAAGTACTACCCCGAGGGCAAGTACTATCCAATAAGCGACTCGGACAGCGAGCGCACTCTCGCCGTCGCACCGAGCATCAAAGAGAGCATCAAAGAAAAGGAGACCCTCTCTTCGAAGCAGGAGAAGCTCGCAAAGCAGCAAATTGCAAAGCACGACGTCGACTGCCCCGCGCACCCGTCCAACGCGAAGTCTTCATCAAAGAAGTCATCTTCATCCAAGAGCAAGAGCAAGTCGAACTCCAAAGACGAAAAGACCAAGTCAAAGGAAGGCGACAGCAAAGAGAAGAAGAAGAAGCTCAGCAGGTGGTTCGACCTCTCGAGCCTCGCGACACCAATCGCAGTCTACAATCTTCCCGCGGACTTTAACGGCGACGACCCGAATGTCTACTGGGATGAGGAGGCGAAGGTCTGGCGCTACTGGTATTACACCTGGTGTCCGATCTTTTAAATGTTCTTTGCTTGAGGAAGAGGAGGGCTGACGACGCCGTGCAGTGGTGCCTGGGCTTACATGCCCTTTGGTTGATCCGGTCTGAAGACCAAAGATGAAGCTGGGCTTCGCATTCGTTTCAACAACAGTTTTTATTCCTTTAATCTGTTCGAGCGCTGCAACGGACGAATGCCGCAAGCAACAAACGCCACTCCACCTCCGTCGTTCGAATCAGGGTTATGCTTCTAGAAGGAGGCACATATTGGATTTCCTTGTCATCAAAGACGGTTTACAGAGGCTACGGAACGGGTGGGGCTCTCATATCTTCTTTTGCTGCGTTATGATGATCGTTACGAAAGGCGTTTTGGTGGGTTTGGTTCAGGAGTATACCCGTCGCGCTCTCCGCCCAGATCGAGCGCCACAAGCTTTCATTTGTTCTATGCATTGTACCACATCCTCATCTCCTTTATCCAGTTGTGCAATAGAGAGGCTGCACGCAGAATGCCATCAGACTGTAACATTTTTATTGCTATCATAGCATATAGTAATCACCATAATGCCATCAGAAACTTCACAATTCAAAAAGGCTTATCGTACAAACTTCCGACGGCGTGATTTGGCATCTCCGTACTGTAGCGTTATCCACCGCGGAAAAGTCGAACTCTGCTACGTTGCGCAACCTTACTTCCGAAAGTCTCCATCCCAGAAACACCTCCACTCAGATTGCCACACCTCTCACATCACTTCTGACCTGCTACGGGGCAAGCCTGCGGGTCCGAAACATTGAGCTCCTTGATTTTCTTCTCGTCGACGGTCATAGTTTCGCCGGTGGGCAGCTCAGAGCGGACCTGGATGCGGTATTTACCGTTCTGGTAAGACGATGGTTAGAAGACCGATTCCAGGCGGAGAATATGAGTTTAGTATGAAGGATTGGGAAAAGGGCCGACTCAGAGCACCGCAGCATAAGAAACGGGACTCGAGAGAATCCGATTATGGCCAGATAATAGTAATCAGAATTTTGGAATGGAGTGAGATGGTTCAAATAGACGAGATCCTACCTCGAAGCCCTTCACGACAGCAACTACGTCGTCGCCGGCGTCATTGGTGAATGTGACGTGAGTGTTCCTAGAATGGATGCATTAGGCGCGCGACGAGGATACAGTTATGATGGAACGACATACTCAGAGAAAGGCATTTTGCAGACGGTTGTACTTGGTCAGCTTCGTGTTTAGTTTAGTTTGAAGGATGTTCGAGCCTTTTAGAGTTTAATATTTCAAAGGACGTGAAGTGAGGAACTTGAGGACTTTTGAGAGGAGCTTTGATGTTGATCAAACCAAGTCATGAGCACGCATGACCCCGCAACCAATCCACATCGACGCATTTGGAAGGGGCGGTGACGTAATTTCTGGGTTTGGGCTGCACTTGCATCCATTCCTCAACCCCAACCTTGGAACAACCTCCATCCAGCTCCCCTTTCTTGGGCTGGCATTATTTAGGTGCCTCTCGAGCGAGAGAGGTGGCTGAGGACTGAGGCGTCTTATAGTTCGGCCTCACAATGTGGAGCGATTAATAACTCTCGGCTCAACTTCCGTTTACGATCTAAGATATTCCAGATCCGACACATTAGGAAAAGACTCCTGTAGCGCTCCGGCAGCCACAACTTGAGTGAGCTTTGACGCAAAATCCAGTAGGTATACATTTCTTATTGCAATCCTTTCCTTGGTATCTATCTATGTATTCTGCCCGTCTTCGTGTACGCATCTCTTCATCTCAATTTGCCCGAACCTTCGTTCCTCATCACAGCATGTCCTCGAAAAGATCCTATTTTTTCAATGCATTTGTACTCACATACACCCTCGCCTCGAACGGCTGGAGCTGTTTTGCCAACCCTTTCTCATAATTGCCTGCCAGCAGTACCATCCCGTCGTCCTTGACCCAGCCTGGCCACTGCCAATCGACAGGAGTATCCGTCAAGTTCGCAACGGTCAAACTACACATGCCATTCTTGCCATGTTTCACAAACTGCAGCGGTGCCTTAGCCTCGTCCTCGAACGGCGAGTCGAAGCCTTGGACACAACCGTATACAAAAACGTCCTTGAACTGCTTCCGGAGCAGTAGCATCCGCCGCCAGAACTCGAGTACGCTGTCCTGCCGTCCGACCTGACCCGCGACGTTGATATCGCGATGTGATTCGAGCATCGGTATCCAGGGCTCCGCACCCTCGTCGCAGAAGCCTCCATTCTTTCCATCGCTGGTCCACTGCATTGGCACTCTGCCATGATCTCTCGCCTGCCGGTGTAGCGAACCCAACGCCTTCTCCATTTCCGCAGGGTCATCGTTCGTCCGCGCCACAATCTCCGCCAAGTGGTTTACGCTCTTGATGCACTTGTAATTCTCTCTCGCCCAGTCCTTCGGCGCATTTATCATACCGATCTCCTGCCCTTGGTATACAAACAACGTGCCGCTCAGCGTGGCCAGTACGATCGCAAACATCTTAGCAGACAGGTCGCGGTATTCCGGTGCATCGGAAGCAAACTTGGACACAGAGCGTGGTTGATCGTGATTCTCGAGAAACACGGCATTCCACGCACCAGTGTCCTGCGTAACGCGATGCCAGCGGAGCAATTCGCGTTTGAAGTGCGCTTTTGTAAACGCGCGCTCGTCGAAACGATTTCCGGGTGTCTGGCCGAGGTCGACAACATTGAAGTTGAATACCACACTGAGACGGGGCCGTTTGGGACTAGGGACTATGTAACCAAGGACGGTGCCTTCGTCGGGGGTATAAGGGGTTTCGCCGACGGTGAAGGTATCGTAGGGCTCGAAGACATCGTTCATCTCGTCGAGGAATTCGTGCATTCGGGGGCCGTTGGCATAATACATGAACGCAGGCTGGATCTCGTGGTCGGGGTACATGATCGGTGCGTCAGGAAGGCCGGGAGTCTTGGAGTACATGTTGACAGTATCGATCCGAAAGCCGTCAATGCCTTTATCCAGCCAGAACTTCATCGCCGATGCGTATATCGCCCTTCTTGTCTCTGGATTCTCCCAATTCAAGTCGGGCTGCTCTGATGCGTAAAGATGCAGGTAGTACTCCTGCGTCTGCTCATCCCACGTCCACGCCGATTCTGAAAAATTGCTCCGCCAGTTGTTAGGACGACAGCGCTTCCCCTTACTATCGTATCGCGCCGGTCGCCAGATGTACCAATCGCGTTTCGGGTTCGTCTTCGAGGAGCGCGACTCCTTGAACCAGGCGTGCTCGGAGGACGTGTGATTTATGACGAGGTCGAAGATAAGCCGCATGCCTCGATCGTGGACGGCTTTAATGAGCGCTTCAGCATCTGCGAGCGTGCCAAAGGGCTCGTAAATGGCTTCGTAGTCGGAAATGTCGTAGCCGTTATCGATCATAGGGCTCTTGTAGTGCGGAGACACCCACACGATATCGATCCCGAGGTCTTTCAGATAGTCCAGCTTCGAAATTATGCCCGGTATATCACCAACGCCGTCCCCATTCGAGTCCTTGAAGGACTTGGGGTATATTTGATAGACCACCCCTTCCTTCCACCAGTTGTGCTCATGCTGGAAAGGAGCCATGGTGATAGCGTCGGGCGAGCCTAAAGGTGCGGAGGAGCTGAACTGGTTCATCAAAGACAACTTGTCGATGACGACGTATTTGATATTTTAAGACAGATGTTCTGAGTGTCGTAAAAGGGAATAACGGAAAGCAGAAGGATAGAATAGAAAGCAATGTCCCATCTAGGGCTTGCTCATTAACGGCTGATAATATAAGTCTGATACTAAACAGTCTCCTGAGGGGATTAACCCCCCGGGAGTAGGGTGGTGAAGGTACCTACCGCTTTGTCACTGCTTTGGAGGTACTTACAAGACGACATCTCTCGGCCGGTGACACCGTCGCCTACCGGGCGGCCGCCAGCTCCACTCACGATATAGCAATTCTCCTCCGCCCGCCCACTGGACGGACTTCTACTACTACTTCAGACCTAGAACACTAGAGATGTTTGTAGAGCGGTCGTGCGTAGCGATCGGCACGAGATTCTTCTCCCTTGGCTTTCGGAAATCTTGCCGACTCGGTAACATCCCTGACTCACGACTTTACCACCTCTTGCAGAGTTCAAATGCGTGAGAGTCATGTTTCTCACGATGAGTAAAAAGATTGAAAATGTCTTGTCTTCCTGTTGACTCAGTTTTTAAGATCGCGAGGTATGGTGGCCGTGCGCTGTTCCAGAGTCTTGGACACCCTTCACCTTCGTTGAAGCTATCCCCCTTTCAGTCCTGCAACCGAGAGCCGACGCACGTAAGCAAGACCATGGCAGCAGGCTTCGATCAATTCCAGAAACTGTAATCCAACCCTTCAACAGTCTGTCGCCTGTTCTGCCGAAAAGCACTCGTGGCTGGTTCTGGAAGCTCGTTAGAGTATCGAGGGAACGTCTCCGCATGGCGTAACGTGATCCCCCATGGGGAGGCTGGCAGGCGACGACCAATCGCAGGCCGCGCCTTTACCGCAACTTTAGATCCCATATAAACTTTGCGCTGTTCTGATCGAAAAGCTTGCTCTGAATTTCTCTGCTGGCAGTTGGTTTTGCTGTGGACGGCCA
This sequence comes from Rhizodiscina lignyota, assembly GCA_010015805.1. Classification (NCBI taxonomy): domain Eukaryota; kingdom Fungi; phylum Ascomycota; class Dothideomycetes; order Aulographales; family Rhizodiscinaceae; genus Rhizodiscina; species Rhizodiscina lignyota. The sequence continues at coordinate 213,153 of ML978137.1, forward strand.
TTGCCTCCTTACCGTTGCCCTTCCACGGGACCTTCATCATGTCGGAGCCAAAACACATCGAAGAGGTCGTTGCCGAGCCCGATCTGGGACGCATGGAGTCCGTGGAAGGCAAGCAGGATGCTCTCAGAGTGGCTCAAGATGCTACAGACCAAGAACATCGCATGTCGCTCTTGAGCGCTGTTCGATTATACCCCAAAGCTATCGGGTGGTCAATTCTCCTCTCCACCGCTGTTATCATGGAAGGATACGACCTTCTATTGATGGGTTCCCTCTACGCACAACCGGCTTTCAAGAAGAAGTACGGCGAACAGCTAGCCGATGGTACATATCAGATACCTGCTCCGTGGCAGGCGGGCTTGTCCAATGGAGCGAGTGTCGGTTCCATCATTGGGCTTATCATCAATGGATATGTATCGGAACGAATTGGATTCCGAAAGACGATGATGGCGGCATTGTCTATCATTATTGGGATCATATTTATTCCGTTCTTTGCACCAAGTCTGGAAGTACTCCTCGTCGGCCAAATACTGATTGGAATCCCGTGGGGCATCTTTCAGACCTTGACCACTGCATATGCAGCTGAGGTCACTCCCACACATCTCCGAGCATATCTGACGACATACGTCAATCTTTGTTGGGTAAGCGGATCGTCTCGTCCTCGATAAAGGAGTTGACTGACCATCTGTTCAGGTTTTCGGACAACTATGCGGTTCTGGAGTACTACGTGCAATGCTCCTGCGAAACGACCAATGGGCTTATCGCATACCGTTCGGCTTGCAATGGATGTGGCCGGTGCCATTGATCATTGGCATCTCCTTTGCCCCTGAATCGCCGTGGTGGCTGGTCCGCAAAAATAGACTCGAGGATGCAAAGGCCGCTTTGTTGCGACTGACATCCGTAGATAAGGACCCAGACTTTGACGTTGATAAGACAGTCACTCTGATGGCTGTCACCGTGGCACAGGAGAAGGAACTCGGTACTGGTACGCGATACGTGGATCTGTTCAGAGGCGTCGACCTGCGCAGGACATACGTCGCTTGTGCTTGCTGGATGATCCAAATTTTGTCCGGGTCCGGCTTGCGCAGCTACTCTACATACTTTTACCAGCAAGCCGGACTTGCTACCGACCAAGCCTTCAACATGTCGATTGCCGGTTACGCGCTTGGTATCTTCGGTGTAATATGCTCATGGGCCCTGCTTCCGAAAGTTGGACGGAGGACAATGTATCTTGGCGGTCTGGTTTGTCTCATGACAAGCCTTCTCATTGTTGGAATCCTCGGCGCCATCAAGCAGCACCCAACTTCTTCCATCGCCTGGGCCATCGGCTCGATCCTTCTCATCTACACCTTCTTTTACGACGTCTCCGTCGGCCCAGTCTGCTACTCTCTGGTCTCCGAACTGCCAGCCGTCCGACTGCGAAGCAAGACTATTGTGCTTGCTCGCGCAAGTTACAATGCCCTGAACATTGTGAGTAACGTTATCACGCCGTACATGCTGAATCCGTCTGCGTGGAATTGGGGCGCCAAAGCTGGCTTCTTCTACGCTGGCACGTGTCTCCTGAGCCTTGTATTCACGTTCTTCTGCATACCCGAGCCGAAGGATAGAACATTCGCGGAGCTGAATATCCTGTTTCAGAAGAAGACGAACGCAAGGAAGTTCAAGGGGGAGAAGGTGGATTTGTATGATGTGCAGATTGGGAACTTTGAGGATAGGAAGATATAGTGAAATGGTTGTGTACATAATGCATGAGCTGATAAGTGTTTAAGAAACAGTCATGATAGGCAGAGGCACTTTGATCATTGAAATTCAAGGAAGCGGGGAATGAATATTGATTTCGGTCGTGAAAGATCTCACAATGAGTCACTTCCGCTATCTCCATCGTACACCAGGGAATCGTTGAAGTTACATAATAGAGCAAGCGTGCCAGAGGCCATCATAAACGCCATAGAATGCTGCCCTCGGTACATAAAGAGTGACGTGAATAAAGAATATTTCAGAGAAAAAGTACGCCCACACATCTTGTTATGCTATCCCAGTTGTCGAGGGAGGATCTAGAGATTCCTGCCGCAGATACATTCTCAACTCTAATAATACTGCTAGCCACTCTGCCACATAACAGCAAGTATTCCTGCCGTCTAGGCATCAGAACTAGATCGTCGAGACCAGAGCGTGGATTTTGAATCAGCAATTGAGTGATCATAATCTCCGGCAGAACGAAGAATGAACAGCCAATGAATGCTGCCAGTCATTATTTGCAGCTTGGTGCTGAAATTCAAATTCCTCAGAAAGATTGTCCGGTCGTAGAGGAGGCCATCCACGTGGCGCCGTTTATTTGTCACCCGCACGCGATAGTAGGACTGCGCCGCAGTCGCTTGGCTCTCCACGTAGACATGAAGGGCCTTCGGTAAGCGGGATGGTAAGCGGGATACGATCGCTCCTTTGTTTCCTAGCTGATCCTGACTTTGAACGTTGAGAATGCGTCTTTGGGGGTCATACACGAGCACTTTGGGGTTCCTAGTTTGAGGGCAGTTCCAAGCTAGTTCGCTTTGGGGATAGTCGTGTTCTGCCAGGATCCACTTTGGACGCGACAAGTCGGACAACTTTCGAATGTAACCGGCTTGTTCGTTCAGGCTGCCTGAAAGAACTCGATTCTTTCTTTGCAGCCTCTGCATTTCAAAACTTCCGTCAGCGACATCATCATCCAGGTGCTTCTGGCCTTCAAAATCGGTATCTCCATGCGGCGGCGCGACATCTTGGAGATCTTGCAATATGGCTTGCGCCTCATCTCTATCGAGCTGATCGAACTTCACGTTGAAGAGCAATCCAGGATATCCAGATGCAGCCGGAATCCTTTGCTGGTATTGTAGGAGCAACTCTTCGGCTTGTTGAAGCTGTGATTGGAGTTGCCATAACTCTTTCTGCGCGTCAGCAGTCTGGTCCTGCGTTTCCCGTGTCGCCTCAGCCCATCGTGCTGCCAGTTGAACGGTGCTGATGATATTCGCAACAGCAGCGGTTATCGACAGCGCCTCCGCCATGAACGTGGTTTTCCTGGGTCAATCCGAAATAGGAGTATTGGAGCGAGGCACCGTCGTCGAAAATGGAAATGGAGTACACTGCCATGGACTTCTTCCAAGTGCATAGATACCGGGCGGCCATCTTCTAGTATCGGTAAGAATTACATTTTTCTTATAAAGGAGCTCGCCTCTTTGCATTTGCCAGGCTGAAAATCTGAGTGACGCTGCTTGACCTCAAATCTGTCTCGCGCCGAGCCCTGCTATACGCGGCTCCAATAGAAAAGCTGGGTAAGCGAGTGGCTTGCAAGCCTCCTCAAAGCCGCCGAGCTCTCGATTTTACTTCTGCGAATCATCTCTGACTGAACATCAGGCAGCTGATGATCAATTTGCGGCCTTCCGTGCCTCACAATCTTTGCTCTCTTGTAAAGTTCTGTTTCGAATGGAAGGGCAAGTTTCATGATTTTTTAAAAAGATCAGATGCGCATCGCACGGACAACTTAGTATATTAAGATAGATGCTGCTATTTCTTCATTTCAACAGTGCTATACTTTCAGCTCTTATGCTCCGAGCCTGATGGGCTAAGCGATCAATATGGCTTGCCTTCCTCAGGTCGTTTCGGTGGCTGCTGCACCTCGCTACAGCATGACTGATCCGGAGTGCCCCATATAAGCTTTGGCGATGCGCCCATCAAATCACACCTGGATGGGGAGGCGCTCGAGTGAAAGAAGTATGGAGGACAGTCCAGATCTCACCCTGAAGCTCTCAGGGCTTTTACTGCGCCCCTCATTCTGAGCCTCTGTATTCAGACGTGACTTGAGATGCCTGACCTGCGGGAGGACGAGGCTGCTGGAAGAAGCCAGGGCCGAGCCGCTTCTGCGTTCCACCCTCTGGTGTGGAGCGCCCGTTAAAAGGGTGTTGGGGGATTGCTCCTCGCGCAGCTGTCCAGCTCGCACACTGTTCAAATATGGCTGCAGTCGCTCAGCGTAGCATTCAAACAGAACCGTCCCATGTGGTTCTCATTCGACGACATTCCCAAATTCGAAGCATCAATGAATCACGACCGGATTCTCCAAGACCCGAAGAGCTGGCGCCGCAATCAGACGATCCTTACGCTAGGATCATACATGGGGAGACTTTCAGGACAGAGACTACCATGCCTTCTACCGCGGGGCACATGTCAAAGAACTGGGATCGCAAAGCCGTGTTGTGTATGGGTGAGCTCCATGTAGTGTTTTGCATTTCTTCCTTCCCATTGCTCACTTTCTCGCAGACGGTGGAGGCATTCGCGGATATGCCCAACTGCAAATCATCAATGAACTCATGAATCGAGTTGAAAGACTCGAGAAGAATGAAGCGACTCCTCATGAGTCCAGTTTTGCCCCTGCATACGACAGACAATCCTATAACCATAGCGACCAGCATACTGATTTCCTATTGAACACTTCTTCAACCGACGCTGCCTTCAGGGAACGAAATCAGAATGACCTATCATCGAGTATAACATCCAATAGCAGCGATGCTGCCCGCAAATGTACCGCGCACATTCGGAAAAGTAATAGCAAGGAAGACAATGGTAGGCCTCCAATACCGAAGGGTTATCTGCCCTGTCATTACTTTGACTACATGTTCGGCACGAGCACAGGAGGACTCAATGCCACCAAACTAGGTCGACTGCGGATGCCTGTGTGCGACTGTATCACCAACTACCCGGATATGGCACAAAAAGTCTTCGGATCCTCTCGTCTCAGCTTTAAAGGTATTATCCGCAGTAGATATGACCATACCAACCTTGAGACAGAGATCAAAAAGCTCGTAGACAAGCATAAGCCACTCAAACACAGTGATCGCCACGCGCGCTATCCTAGTCCAAAGGACCTCTGTAGAACGTAAGCTCATTTCACCCTCACCGCGGCCTAAAGCTAATTGAAGCAGCGTTGTCGTCGCAAAACGAGTTGATACAAATGGCGATTCCGAAGAGAAGTACACCTTTAGAACATATGATCATTATAAGGGTGTCACTGGCGAACTTCGAATTCCCAATCCGGGACCCGCTGATGACCATAATATTGGGCTCGTCGCAAGAGCAACATCAGCTGCACCCGGATACTTTGACCCCGTCGTCATTGGTGAAGTTCAATACGTGGATGGCGCCTCGGGATTCAATAACCCGACAGAGATTGCTCTGAACGAGGTTTTAGCTAAGGAAGGATATCACTTTGCTCAATCCTCAAGTCGACACGACATCGAGTCCAGCATGACAGAATTTCCAGTCCATGTACTGATTAGCGTGGGCACTGGAACGAAGGGCATAGTCTCTCATGCGAAGCGAAAACACCCTCGCATCGCCGATATTGGCTTCATTCGAAAAGGAATAAATCTTATGGAGAGGGTTAAACGCGTGCTCACCGACGTCGACTCAGTCCATGAGCGGGTTGAAGAGAGAATGAAGGGATTCGGGGAGTACTACAGATTCCCCGGCCCTGAAGGCATCGGTAGATTGAAGCTTGACGAATGGAAGCCTGCAAGGAGAGGCCATCCGAGCACTCAAGAGCAGATTGAAGTGAAGGTGAAGGAATACGTGAAAGAGGAAGCCGTGAGCCAGAAACTAGACCAGTGTGCTCATTCATTGGTACGTTTAAGACGAGCTCGACTCGGCGAAGACGAATCGAGATGGAAGAGATTCACATACTGCACAACATACCTTTGCCCTGTCTGCGGTGACGAGCCGACCACTTTACCCGGGAAGCTTCGAAGACACATCGAAAAGAGTCATCCGGACCAACTTTGGAAGATTGACGAGATACTGCGGAATAGCGAACAGTATCCGGAGATCCCAGGAGGACCCTGGTAACGTTAATTTTGTCGCATCCCTTCGTCTTGGCTATTTACTGTTTGCGACTTCTTGTCTAGAGCTTTTGGTCGGACAAGGCATTCATCGCTAGTTGGTCTTTTGGAGCACGATACCCAATACCTTTCCGCGTTTCTGTATCTATATTGCAACATATGAGGCTATGAGGATTAGTTCCGCGTCTTGTACAACATGCCTGAGATTTCTCGCTATTCAAAGATTCTGTCCAAAAGGAGACTAAGAGAAAAGTACTTGCTAGCATATCATGGGGACGAGGTGCCGGAGCTTGAGATCGTACTAAAACCTCTGAAAGCGCGAAAACAGCAATATATTCCTTGAGGTTAAGTTTTCAAGCTATGCTGTGAGTGGTATCGGCTTTGTCGATGCGACTATTCCTCGTCAGGCTTGTCCAACCGAAAATTTTGCGGAGGCGGTCCATGCTGACGATGGGCGTCGGGAAAAAGAAATTTGATGGCCGATAATCTACTCGTCCTTCAATCCCTCTTGCTCAACACCATTATTCCTTTAGTTACTACACCCTAATAAGTCAATCAATCATTTCTTTCTGCACAGCGAGGTGGACAATATATACTTTGCTATTGCTTGGCCGTCGTCAGGGAGTGTGAGATTAAAGCTTGTATCGTATCTTACAAGGAGGACTAGGCATGCGGCTATCCCGCGCTACGCCGGCATACGATACTCCACACCAGCATCATCATGCTTTATCTCTTATCGACGCCTTGAGAACACCCGTTCTGTGGGAGGGTGTCAGCGGAATACCTGAAGCAGATCATGGATCGCCACTCTTCCACGCGATGTGCGGAGAGCGCCTCAAGCTGCACGCTGCAAGAGCTCCTTCCTTCGGGCGCGGCACGCTATCAGGAACAGGCAGGTTTCCGGCGATAGCTACCTAGATGCAGTACCTTGTTGATCCGCGTCACGCTCACATAAAAAGACCGTGTCGTAGGCTTCCACAAATTTTCTGTTAGTCGCCGGGGTTTGCATCAATTGAGTCGCGTGCTCTCCTCCTTACTTCTCAATTGGCTTCTGCTCGCTCAAGATGCCCTCCCGTACATTCAATGGAGCTCTCAAGCTCGTCATTACTCTCTTTGCGCTTGTGAATGTGATCTCTGCCGTCGCCATTGAGTCTCGCGGCCACCCTTCGGGCTATGACCACACCGAGAAACAATGCAAGAAGACCAAGGTTGCAATCTTGTATGTAAGAAGTGGCCTTTGAGTACCAGTTCATACTAATGAATTATAGAGGTGCAGGTACCACCGGCATCACTGCTGCGGTGAGCAATTGAGCATGCGGTCCGCGAATTCAGCAGCATTGAGCTGACCCAACTCCAGCAAGCATTGTCCAACCAATCAATATCCGACTTTCTCATCGTTGAATACAAAGACGAGATTGGTGGACGCGTCGCGCACACTACCTTCGGCAAGAAAGACGACGGCACACCGTACGTGGTAGAGCTCGGTGCCAATTGGGTTCAGGGCCTGGGGAGCAAAGGCGGCCCGGAGAATCCAATATGGACCATGGCGAAGAAATACAAGTTGAATAACACGTTTTCTGACTACGACTCCATCTTGACCTACAACCAGCACGGTGAGAAGGATTTTGATCCCCTCTGGGATGAGTTCGACGATGCATACTCTCGCCTGGAGCAGGATGCTGGCTACATTCTCACCGACAACTTGCAAGATCGCACTGTTCGCTCTGGGTTGAGTCTGGCTGAGTGGAAGCCTCGGCTCAAGGATGATATGATGGCCGCATATGCTGTGGAATGGTGGGAATGGGGTAAGCACCAACATTGCCCGCCACGGAGATGAATCACTTACGCAGAATAGATTGGGAAACATCCTATACACCTGATGAGTCGGGATTAGTCTTCGGTATCACCGGCTTTAACGCCACATTCTATCAATACAGCGACGAGAACAATTACGTTTGGGATCAACGCGGGTTCAACTACTTCATCAAGCGCGAGTCAGAGACCTACCTGAAGCCGAACGATCCCCGTCTTCTTCTGAGCACCATCGTTACGAACATAACATACTCAGACACTGGAGTAACCGTTTACACTGATGATGGAGGCTGCATCAGCGCAGACTACGCCATATGCACCTTCTCGGTCGGCGTTCTGCAGCACGAAGTCGTGACATTCGAGCCCAAACTTCCGCAGTGGAAGAAAGACTCCATCGAGATGTTCCAGATGGGCACATACACGAAAATCTTCCTGCAATTCAATACGACCTTCTGGGATGAGAAGACGCAGTTCTTCCTCTATGCCGACCCGTATACCCGCGGCTGGTATCCACTCTGGCAGTCCCTTTCAGTTCCTGGCTTCCTCCCGGGCTCAAATATCCTATTCGTTACAGTCGTGGAAGAGCAGTCTTACACCGCAGAGCGCCAGACCGATGAGGAAACGAAGGAAGAAGTCATGGAAGTGTTGAGGAAGATGTTCCCAAATATCACCGTCCCGGAGCCCATCGAATTCATGTACCCTCGTTGGAGCAACGAACCATGGGCATTCGGAAGCTATTCAAATTGGCCACCTGCTACGACGCTCGAGATGCATCAGAATCTGCGCGCAAATGTGGATAGGCTATATTTTGCAGGCGAGGCGACGAGCGCGAGCTACTTCGGTTTCCTGCATGGAGCGTGGTTTGAAGGTAAAGACGTCGGAGAAAGAATTGCAGGAATGATTGGTGGCACCTGCGAGAGCGAAGCAGGAGGCTGTGGTGAAGACTTGCATTATGATGAGCTGCATGGTACCACAGAGCTTGGGGAGTATGATCTTGCGAATGGGTGGGATGTCTCCAGTTTCGTGACATATGGCTTTGATGGCTAGAGAAGGCGAGATCTTAGCGAAGGCACTGGAATGGTAGTTCCTTGTATATATCCCGAGATGTCACTCAAATTCTCAGACAGCATGCGAAACAATGCGTGCAGTTCATGCTCCCGAGACTCAGACATTGTCAGCCTGAACACCAAGACCCTGCGAGTTCATTGCACCGGTAAAGCCAGCATTGTACGGCGACTTGTACGTTGCATAATGTAGATTTACCACTTCACCATCACTTTCAAGAGGCCATACATAAATCATGCTTCCACTCCGGAAGTCTGTCTGGCTCACCACCAGGCCAAATCACCTTCGAACAATCTTACAGCAACATCTTAATCGGTCCATCTGCTAAGGCGCTGAGCGGCCATATCAACATTACAGCTTCGAATTCTCGTCCTCCGACATCCATTAGCGTCTTCATCTTCCTCAACCCGCTAAACATCATGCGTTCTCCTCCTCCAAACCCATCTCCAAACTTTCAGCAGCACCCTGCTTCTTTCCTCCTGCTATTATTCAACCGGACGATTGGTGGGAGCCGTGTCTTCTTGATTGGCGGCTCACTTGTGATGACGTGCTATACATCGGTCACATCGCCAATTTAGATATGAGGCGGATGCATGGAGAAGAATGAGGATTGAGTAGCCGCGAGGGCACCAATGCGCAGGCAGGGCGTAAGCGGAAGACAAGAGCAATGGGAATATCGCACAGAAAAAGAAGTTGTATCATCTCCCTTAGGCGCAAATGAAGAGCAGAAAAGCTAAACAATAATATATGGGTTTGACTCTCACTTAATGAGAATTGATTGGAACTGTCTCAGACATGGTGGAGTGCGGCCAATTTCCTTTCAGCCATGTCGCGGATATCGTTCGGCCTGTTTCTCGACCGCATTGTATGCCTGTTCCTCTTTCATTTCTCGCATGAGAAGGTCCTGCTCTGACACTTTTAGCCCACCTTGATACAGCAATCCTTTAGCATTCCGGGGTCTATTTCTTTCTATTCGCACTTTCATTCCTCGTCCGTCTGCAGTGTCTTCTTCACAGCTCTTTCACGCCATTCTCTTTCGCTGTGCGGGGCTCTTTCGAACCTCCATTCTGACTCCTTTGTCCCTTCAATTGTTGGCTTAAGGCAACATAGTAGTTCGGCTCCTGGCGGCCGTACTGTATAATCGCCCAAAGGTCACTCAACGTGAGCAAAGTGCTGGTTGACATGGCAATGCCAACATAGAGAGGTGCTGCAGGAATCCAGCCGAGAAATGATCCAGGAATAAGGAGATCGCAGCCGTCGCTGATGAAATCTTTATAAAATCGTGCTCTATATTTCTGTAGCTCTGCTTCTGGAGGCCCTGTACCTGTCGTTGGGTTGCTTTTGCTTGCATTTTCATTTGTATTATTGTCGGCTGCCGGCTTGACCCTAAACATGATGAGCATGATTGCATAGGCCGATGTTAAAAACGATGTTCCAATCGCATAGAACCAGAACTTTGAAGCTTCCCGAAAGATGTCTAGTTCCCATTGAGCGTTTGTAATACCGATCGCATTCGACTATTGATTCGAATAAGCCGCTATCGTCCGCTGGACAGACACTTGCAGAAGTCGATACGAGAATGAAGAGACGTACAATAGTGAGCATTTCAAGAAAGAAGTATATACTCAGAAAGGTCTGTTTACTGAAATTCAGGAGCACTATAGTGTCGTTCAATCCGCCACTGGAATAAATGGCTAGTGCAGCAGTGCCACAGTCGATCCACTTGTGGAGGCGAAAGAAACGCCTTGCTTATTGATGTGAATATCACTCTCAGGGACATACAATTGGAATACTAACACACTGCCACTTGCGAACGTGTAAGAAGCCATGGCGCTGCTGCAGCTTGAGACGTCGTGAGTGCGACTCCAATCTGCGTCAGTGCCTGTACCAGGCGGAGTGTCTTCTCCAATGCAACTGAACAATGATTTAGCGCTTCCGAAGAAAACTGCCTTCGACTTTGAATTCAGTACCAGCATTGTTCAAAAATTTTGCTACGGAGGCTAGCATGGTTACGATAAGGGGAATTAAAGAACGGAGAGATGCAGTATAGTGAGATAGATCAGCGCTATCCTCCAAGTATAGACAGTCAGAATATCAGGTCTGAAAACAGCATTCAGCTCAATTGACACAAGAATCCGATTGGCGTGCCCAAGGTGAGAAGAGACGGATGTACCTGTTTACCGAAGATTCGCCGACGGGCTTGGCGCCGCCGGGAGCTCTCGAGCGAGTTGGAATGAACGTCGACTCGAACAACCCGAACAGCACCGCAAGCTCAATATCACCACTCTCGAAGCTCCACACTCCTCGAAACCATGCTGCTACGTCGCTGCGTACTTACCGCCGCTCGGCAGACCTCCGTGCGTGCGCCAATTGCTGCTCGCACTTTCACAAGCACGGTCGTACGATGTGAGGACCCTCACACCACCACAGTCAATTGCCATTACTGGCGTCATCAAACCCATTAAGGCCCTGTACTAACATTATGTGTCTCAATTAGCCCAGGAGACAAAGGCTGACCCCGCTCCCGGCGAGCCGTCGAAGACAATGAAGAAGTTCGAAGGTACGATGGGTCCCAGCTGTCCGCACTGTGGGAGAAGACGCGTTGGCTGATACCCTTTCTTCACTGCAGAAATTCAAACCATGGAAGATCTTCTGCCACCAGGAGCCAAGCCCGGTACTGTCCCAACCGATCTCGAACAAGCTACTGGGTTGGAGCGATTGGAGATTCTGGGCAAGATGCAGGGCGTTGATGTCTTCGACATGAAGCCCTTGGATGCGTCAAGACGAAGTACATCCCCTTGCAGTCATATCGAGACCATAAATTGGCGGGCAAATGCGCTAACCTGGTGAACTCGTCACATAGGCACATTGGAGGATCCCATCATTGTGCGTTCGTTCGGCGAGGAGCAATATCTCGGCTGCACTGGCTACCCAGTGGACTCTCACTGGGTCTTGTGGCTCACAGTAAGATCTCCGATTGTAGAGCAAGAATTCCAAGCTCATTGTTTCTAGGTCTCTCGCGATCGACCGGTCAACAGATGCGAGGAGTGCGGTCAAGTGTACAAGATGGAGTACGTCGGCAAGCCAGAGGGCGACCACCACGACGATCACGGCCACGGTGAACACGGTCATGGGCACGAGGAGCACCACGTCGAAGATCCCGTCTACAAGCTCGGCACACGCAGCGCCAATGATGCGATTACATTCGTCGACTACTTGAAGCCTGAATACAAGAGGGGCATGTAGGGGTCTGAATCTCGGCGTTGTACATATTCGAGCATACTCTCTTTTGTTCTCGTCCAGAGACGTCTTGTACACCTAAGAGGAATGGTTGAAAGAATCCAATAGGATCTGCATATTCGATGGGAAGTTCACCTTCTGGACGTAGATGTGGTGATGCCGTTCATCTGCCAAAAGCGTGATCCTCAACTCAGGCCACCACTTTCTACAGCCCTCAATTGGCATGTAAAGCGCTCTTTTTGGTAAAAGTGGATCCGTGCATATTGCTTATTACTTCCCAGTCTACCGCTCCTCGTTCCAGGTATTGGCATCAACGTGGCAATCTTCCCCATGCCATTATTGAGAATTTCAATCTTAGCCTTTCGCGCTCTCCTTCACTCTCTTCAGCTCCTCGCCGTCCACCGAAACCATCTCAACCCCTTCCTTTTTCAATTCTGCCACAACATCATCCCACTCCCCTTCTCCCCCGACCGCCTTCGTCCCCTCATTCACGATCACCGTTTTAAAGCCTTCTTTCGCCGCATCTATCGCAGTCCACTTCACACAGTAATCCATCGCGAGGCCCACCACATAAACATGGGTGATCTCCCCTTTCTTTAGGATTTCCGCCAGTCCACTCTGACTGACGACCGGATCATGAAACGGCCCAGCAAACGCGCTGTACATCTCCACTAGCGGATCTTGGCCCTTCTCGACCACTTGATCGAGCTTCGAGACATCGAGCTCGGGGATGAGCTCCGCGCCGGGAGTGCCTTGGATACAGTGGTCTGGCCAGAGGCGCGTGGTAACGGTTTCGGACTTATTTCGCGGGTTTGTGATAGTGGCGAAAGAGGTAAACGGTGTGTTGCTGGGCGGTGGGTGGTTTGAGGCGAAGGAGATGTGATTGCGTGGATGCCAATCTTTTGTTGCAATACGGGTACGAAATGGAAGGGAGAGGAGATTGTTTATGACGGGTGCCACGGAGCGACCGTCTGGAACAGCGAGCGACCCATTCTAGGACGTGCGCGATCAGTGATGCCCAGAATGAAAAAAAGCACGAGAACTATAGCAATAATTGGAAAAGAGCACAGCAAAGTCCGGGATACTTACAGGAGGGCAGAAATCTTCTTGACAATCGACAACTAGGAGAGCTGGCCTGAAACTGGCTTCAGTCGCCATGATGTCGGCACAGGTCACCTCAAATGAAAGAATTGAGAGTTTATCAAAGCTAGTGTGCAACGCAAGTATTTGAGGTCGAGAAAAAAATTTTATATATAATGCCCCGTTCAAGGTTCTGCCTTTTATGTTCTGACGGCGTGGGCCTGGCCTAGTTTGGCCCTCTTGTGCCTCTGATTGGAGTGATACACGGCATGAAAACGAACACGCCAATCACGATATTTCTGGTGAAAATTCAAAACACCATGAATTGAAAGACTCAAATGGCAGCATTACTGTAGAACGCGCGGGGAAGATGCTTCCAGTGAATGACAGCCTGAACCTGAACCGACCTGCATACGGCAGCGCCAAGGTCGGCACGTGACGTGGCTATTTCGTTTTTCTTTGCGGCGAGGGCCCTTCCAAGACACCAAATTCGCGTCGTTCAGCTGCGACGGGCCAGCATCGGATCGCGCATCAACGCGCGGGTCTCCATCAAGAATCATCTTGTCTGGCACTGTCTTACCCTTATTCATCACTTCACGCGTCGCGTTGGTGAGCAACGGCATCTCCCATTCACTCAACGGCATCTCCCGACCGAACGGAGTTCACCGTGCAGCACGACCTCGCAGGCATGGCCAGCGGAGAAAGCCAGAGTCCCAGTCTGAAGAGGCCGCGGCCGACTGATCGTGCACCGGACGAGTTCAGTCAAACTGTACGTCGGCGCCTCGAGAAAAGCTCGCGGACAGGCCAAGCGTGCGACCGCTGCAAAGTGAGTACATCGTCCCATGGCGGCAAACGCTCTGAGGCTGACAACCATCCAGGTTCGCAAGATACGATGTGACGCGACCCCCGGTGGCTGCACGCCTTGCAGACAGAACAACTCAGAATGTCGAACGATTGATCGCATCACTGGCCGGGCGACGACTCGTGGCCATTCGGACAAGCTAGAAGATGAAATCCGAATCCTGCGCCAAAAAGTCAACGAGTACGGCCAGCAGTTGCGAGACTTTGGAGTCGAGGTCCAGCCCATCGAGTTTCCTGCTCCTTACGCGCCTCCACCACCTCAGAGTTGGAACGCCTCTGCTACACCATGGGCAGAGACAATCCAAGCCGGCCCTCACCCAGGCCCAACCTTCAACAGCACCGTTTCGTCCCTTCTCCAAGCACTCCCAGCGTTTCGGAGCGGTGCGCCCGGCGACAATTACCTCGGAGTGTCCTCTGCAAGCTCTTATCTGAGCACAATCACAGGCACATCGCTACAATTCTTTGGGATGAAGATTGATGTGGCAGATTTTGCACCCAATGATACAGACGACATTACCTCGCCAGCATCCTACGAGTTCTTTGTCTCAGCTGTGCTTGGGAGACTTCCGGTGCCTCAGCAAGAGATGCCTTTGCCAAATACGGAAGCAGAAATGGGTGTGTATGCTGACTGGTACTTTCGAACGCTCAGTCCGTACACTCCTATCTTGCACAAGCCGACATTCATGTACATGGTATGTCGTTTCCAGTTCTCAACTTGTTCAAGCTCTCACTCACCTATTCTGCTAGATCTCACGGAGATACAATGATCCTTCCTTCAAGCCCTCTCCCGCCGAAACTGTCATGATGCACATGATGCTAGCCCACTTGAAATATCAGCTCGGACAGCGAAATCAGGATAAGAACAGCACGGATGAGGCACACGCTCACTATCGATTGTGTCTTGGTCTCTTCTATGATCTGACAATTAGTCCCAAGCTCGAAGACGTTCAGGCGATGGCGCTCATCTCCATACACCTACGGAATTTCACAAAGCCTGGTGCTGCTTGGATGATGACTCGCAAGGCATTCGACGTGGCCATAGAGTTAGGCCTGCACCGATCTGCGAAGGCCTGGAGCGAGGAGACTAAAATGGATGATCTAGAAATAGAGACCCGGAAGCGAGTCTTCTGGTCCCTGCATGGCCTCCATGTCCATCTGAGCGGTAAACTGGGCCGACCAATGCCAATTCGCATGGAGGACGTTGACATTGAGTTTCCTGAGCCGGTGAACGATAACTTGCACACCGAAGCTCCGAAATGCTCTTTCCTTGTCGGAATTCAGGCTTGCAAGATTACGGCCTTGCTGAGTCAAATGTATAGCTCCATCTACGCCGTGAGGCGCGACCCTCTGGCGCACGAGCAAACGGTCCGTCGACTGGAAGAATTGCTTCACCAATGGAGGAACGATATCCCGCACGAGATATCGGACCCATCCCGATGCAAGGATGAAAACCGCGTATTTGCACTCTACGTACAGTACTGGGACGCGGAGTTCCAACTGCTTCTCCACCATCCAGCAATCTGCCTGTCCACCAACCCCGAGTTTGTGACGCAGAATTCCAACATTTGTCTCATGGCTGCAACCAAGATGCTACAAGTTGTGGAACAACTACAGCAGTTCAATAGCCTAGACTTACCGTGGATTAATGTTACAGTTTATCTGGCCGCAATCTTCACCACGCTCTTTGTACAAAGCCAGCGTCAGGAACCTATTACTCTTATCGAGATGGAAAAGCTGCGTCGTGACATGGCCATTTGGCTTGACGTTATGGGAGAGATTGGAAAACTACTTGGTAAGAATGCGCTAGTACCCCCTATTTTGCTTGCTAAGGTGTTACACTCTAGGTTCTGGTACTCGTCTACAGGATTCCATCCGTACGATCGTCGACCAAGCTCTTCAGAACATCTCTCGCCGGCTTAGCCTCTCCAAGGCTCAAGCTTCACCAAAGCCTATTGATGCAGCAGCGGCAATGGTAGCTGCTGCCATTGCCACGGAAGCAAATCGCGTTAGTCAAGAGCAACAGCAAGCGCAACAAGGTCCGAGTTCGGCACCAGATGGTTTTGTGAATGCTACATATCCAGGCTATACTGAAGCATCATCCACTCAAGATGGAAAACCTCAACGTCAGCCATCTTACCTACCTCCCGACGATATGAATTCTACCAATCCATACCCTGCCACGACTCAGGGTGGCTATGCATATCCTGATCCTTCTGTTGCTACAAACTCAATCCCTAGTTACGGTAGTACAAATGGAAATGCGGCTGCAAATGCTTTTGCAGCAGAGCAGGGCTACATTCCAGCAACTTCAGAAAACTCTATTCCGGTCAATGCGCAAGCATCCCCAACATCGAACATTGCGACCACGCAACAGCAGTCTCAGTCGCAACCTCAACCTCAACAACAAAACTTCAACATGTACGCTGCCGCATCGAGTCAGCCGCAGTCTCAACAGTCCATTGCGCAAACTCCACAGAATGCTGCTGCTGCTGCTGCTAATGCGGCGATGTATAACCTCAATGCTGCTGTGGGTGTAACTGGAGCTACACAGCAACAAAACGAATGGCTGAGGTGGGCACAGGGCACCTTCCCACAAACTCAGGGCCAAGACTACCTGAGCGGCGCGAACACCCTCATGACGTTGAGGGGTACCGACGGGAGCAATGGAAGTACGACGACACCAGCTCCAGGTGTAGAGGGAGCGGCGCAGCCGCCTCAACAGCAGGGACAATGGCCGCTAATGTTGTTTAATATGGGCGGTTCAGGTGCGGCGAATGGAGCTGCGGGTGGTGGAATGGGCGGAACAGCTGGCGGAGACGGTTGAAGAGGAAGACTATTCAAGAGGTATAGGATACGCCGCGGTAATTGCGTCTTTTGCTGAGTGCGAGATAATATGTCGATCAAAGACGATTTGCTCTATACGATTATATCCAGGTGACTCGCAGTCTCCGATCGTCAGAAAGCTTCAATATTGACAACGTAAGAACTTGCTAATATAATTCAGATATTTATCAAATTCTTCGAGAGACTCAGCGATGCTAGTTATGGCCTGGTGAGCCAACTCAAGCAAATGCCATTTGTGATACGTGAGCCACGATAATTCGCGTTTTCAATCCCACACCAGTGCCGGTCTTGGGGCGAAGCATATTACTCACCTATTGCTCACTACGAAATCAATCCCGGCCATCAAGTGCGAACAATAGAGGTTATACTGCTCTCCATCCGTCTAAATGAAACAACAAGAGACATTTCATCAATTGTCGCCAGCTAAGGAGATTCTGCTCGACCTCCCACCCCTGTTACCGTCAGGCGCGCACGACAGTACTGTACTGATCTGTGAGTCTTGTTGTATGAGTCAAAGCCTACGGCTGGAAGCACGATCGCACCATTTGTTATAGTCCACTGTGGTAGGCGCGTGCTGCTTTAGAGTTGTTTGCTTGCGACTAAACGTCTCCGCTTCAAACTCTCTCCTCTCTCAACCCGCGAGCGAGGTCGAACATGGGAACTTTTTCCACACAAAAACACGGTCGACATCGAACGTTTGACAAACACGTATGTGCAACCACCAAAGATGTTATTACTCTTACTGCTCTGTAGCTCTTCACATCTTCAAACACTATCAAGCATAGTTCAACCTCCCTCTCCATTCCAAGCCTCCATTTCACCTTTATCTTGCAAGATCATTTACCTCACTCGTCCCCGCAAACAGGAACTCCAAAAGCGCCACGGAGACATCCAGCTTTCCGCCACGCCGCTTTCCAACGCCCGTTTTTCAGCAAATCAAGCCGATAGACCCGATACCAACAGCTCTGCATTACGAATCCACACGCGAGCCATGGCGACACAATCCCTGTTCTTCCGCCGTCTGCCAATCGAGCTGAGGGAGCAAGTGTACGACTTGGTGATCTCGGATGATCTACCTCTCAAGAAGCGTGAACTTCACAAAGGACACACAACGGCTTCTGTCTTCACCCTACTTGCTGTTAGTTATCAACTGCGTACCGAAGCTCTGCAAGTACTTAGGTTTCGAAAGCCGGTATTTACAATCTCGGCGATCAATATCCATGACCTTCTCGCTATGCTGGGACCTGAGCGCAGTGTGGTTGAGCGCCTCACACTTTCGTTCGTCATGATACCGGGTGACTTTAATATGGAGGAGCACATGCGTAAGCACATGCTCTGCGTGTTGAGAACCTGTGCAGAACTCCGTTCTCTCGAGCATGTTAAGGAACTTACGATCCTGACTTGCGGCGCTTCGTTGCTCTTGCTCGAAGCGATGGTTAGACGCGAGGGACAATTCACCCTCAACAAGGACTTGGGCCACTTCGACAAGGTCACGATTGAATTGGACGACAGGAACTGGAGAAGGTTTACGTTTGCCTCGACAAATGTGGGCAAGATAGATACACAATTAGGATTGAAGAAGTTGACTCAGCTATTGACTGAATTGGGGGTTGGAGTGATCGAGTACGGAGAGAGGATGGCAGCGAGTGACCTTACAGGCGTGATAACAAGTTGAGTTCAACAGTGAAAGCAGAATGAAATATATGTTGAGCTTCCCATGTTGGCTGCACGGAATGATAGTGTTATACGAACACCGTGACGATTCCCCAGACGCCGTGGCTAACCATTTCGGAACTAGAAGCTAGCATGAACGCCCAAAAGTTCGTTGTAAGTCCGAAAAGGAGATTCCTCGTTCAATGAAACTGATGCTCACTTCATGCTCCAGGTCCGCTCGAATACAGGTAACTCCATAGGCCTCTATCTCTCATCTTGCCTTTTCTATTGCCATCGAAGACGCGTTTTCCAACTCGTATACATGCTCCGAAGCATGAAGAGCAAGTGGTCAACAAGCTTCTTTCAAACCCAAATGTATGCTCGGAACATATAGAGTTAGAGGTAAAGAGGCTTCCTTGAGCCTCACGCATAAGTTCCGATGTCTAAATGGATAGTAGAGTATCAAGTATGCTATTTGCAGCTTGGTATTCAAGGCTATTCCCAACTTCGTGTGCATGCTTGAAAACTCGCGGAGTTTTCCTTGAAGACATTTCCCCAAACCTCGCATGTGTACTCTGCAGCTGGTGGAGTGTGGGTTGAACAGACTTCTTCCAGTCTCGCATGCATGCTCAGAAGCTCGTGGGGATTTCCTTGAGGGGGTTTCCGCCAATCTCGAATTCGTGCTCTGCAGTCCGCAGAGTTGCCTCCGAAGGAAGTGAACAATCGTGAATCGGGCAAATGTCAATGCATGAGAGGCACGGAGTACCGATGTTATTATAAGACTCTATATTGCACTTAAATTAGCCTTGGGTCTTCATTTGGTATCATCTATCGCTGTCATCAACCATCTCAGTCATACATATCAAAACCGCATCTACCCTGTTATCCTAGCAGCTCTACTACGTCAAGACATGCATAGCGTTCCACTAAAACAGAGCGCGTAGTTCTCTATCGCTAGCGTTTCGGCGCGGTCGGAATTTGGCGATGGAAAACAATAAATCGTTCAAACATCCAGCTTCGCATTCGACTATTCCAGAGGAGGAAACTTCCTCAAGAAATGACTAGGACATTCGTAGCCACCAGGATTCTTGTCCAAATACCTGTGCACAAGTTAGTGTCGTGAACGCACATAATGTTACACAAAGGACGATCCAAGAACTTACAACTGATGGTATGTCTCCGCATCGTACCACTCGCCCGCTGGTATAACCTCGGTCGCAATCTTGCCCTTATACCACTGCTTGTTGGCCTTCTCCGTCACATCCTTTGCGATCGTCTCTTGCTCTGCGTCATGGAAGAAAATTGCGCTCCTGTATTGGCTGCCCCAGTCCGGCCCTTGCCTGTCGGCAGTGGTAGGATCGTGCATCTTGTAAAAGAACTCGAGGAGTTGTCTGTAGGAAACTTTGTCTGGATCGAAGATGACTTGTAGCGCTTCGGCATCTGGTATATTTATTAGCAAAGTCCAGAGTAAAGGACTCTTAGAATATCACTTACGCCCTGTCCTTCCACTGCATACACTCCTATAACTCGGGTTCTTGGTGTCTCCTCCAATGTATCCGACCTTAGCATCCAGAAGACCTTGCCCGGCGAATTGTTTCCTGTACATGTGCTCTACGCCCCAGAAGCATCCCGCTGCAATGGTCGCCTTTTGTGCATTCGCAGGGTAATTTTGCGCGCCGCCCTCGGGAGCTAGGCGCATGGAAGTCGAGAAAGGACGCGCAAGGCGAGCGAAGAAAGACGGCATTGCGGCCATGAGGATTGCTGAAACTGCTATGAGAAGTGGGGCGAGGATATGCACTATGGCGATACAGAGGTATTTCGCAGGTTCGAAAACTTAATTGATGTGCGTACAATGGTAGTCTGGTAGTGAGGAATGCTCAGAGGCAACAGGTGTGCAATATATACACTCAAGTCGAAGGCGCAGTTGAAACGGAAATTCAAATACTTTGAAGCTCCTCGATTGGCGTCATTGATCCAGCTCGGACGTGACAAATCCGAGCCGGGGCCGCAGGGACCGTGACGCGATTTGGTGCATGTGGCTGGCCGCTGGCCCCTGGAACTGTCGCTTGTTTCCTAATCTCCACTTGTCTCTTGATATTATCAACTGACTCCCCTCTGGCAGCCTGTAGACGTGATTTGAATATCCCCTCTAAGCATTCCTCATCATAGCACAGGGACTCGCAGTGTCGAATGCGCTCGAAGTTACGCTAACAGATATCGCAAAATCTTTTCCGCCTTCTCTCCACGCCTCTATGGAATACCACGTAACCCTCAGAAGCAAACCTAGGCGAACTAACTCTATTTGAAAGCAATCGAAGGAGCATCAGGCTGCTTCCTCTGGTTTTACCGTGTTTCATCTTCCTTCGTGGATAATACTGCCCAAGAAGGCGGTGACAGTGTCCATCACATTGTGACATGCATACCGCGGAGAAAACGCGACCAATACGTGTTCAAAGTGTGAGATTCCACTACACTCTGGGCAGCATGTTCGGTAGCATCAACCAAACGCAAGAGAGCAAATATATGTACATGACCCAATATCGAAACCTCAGCTTCATCGCGCTTTCAGTTATGGGTCTATCAATTTCAGGAGGTGAGAGAAAAGAGACGTGGATAGGGAACAAATGTCACTTTCCTACCACCAATTGAGATATGCCAGGGTTGATCTTTTCGAGCTTCTTGAGCAGTTCATCGTATACTCGATGCTGCGTTTCCATACCATCCTTGCTACGTACGAACTCTGATGGGCTGTACCGAGGTCAACGATAGAACGGGCAGTTCAAGGACATTTGAGATACTTACGGTTCAACTCGTCCATTGCTCATATATTGGCCATGCGTTTCGGCTGATCCAGCAGCGGCAAAGACATGTGCACGACTCCCCATTTCCGTTGTTCGAGCCAGAATAAGATTTAGCAGAACCATCAACGGTCGATACACTGCCGGGGCGTCGCGGCCGAGGTCAGAGACACAGAAACCCGGATTTGCGCAATTCACGATCACACCTTGATTATCCGGCTTCCCCATGCGAGCAGCAAGCTCTTTCGTTAATAGGACGCCCAAGAGCTTCGTCACACCGTAGCGGCGTCTCATACCCGAGGAGGACTTATCCGCATTCAGCGCGGCGAAAATGTCTGGCTGCTGTCTCTCGGGGAGGCGTGCCATTCCGTGGACCTCCGAGACGATAAAGGTTAGACGCGGTTGGACATTGAACAAGCGTGAGGTCTTTCGACAGAGTGGCAGCAGTAAGGTATTTAGCAGGAACGTGCTAACGATATTGACGGTTAGGGCGGCCTCGTTGTCTTCAAACGTTTTGTACAGGCCAGGACCTATGGCGGCGTTTCCAATAACACAGTCCAGCCGCTGAAGGTTCTGATTGCACTTCCTCACAAAACTCTTAACCGACTCGTAGCTGGACAGGTCAAGCTCCCACACCTCAACAACGCCTTCTTTCTTGGTGGACTCCTCAATCCGTTGCTTAGCATGCTCGCCCTTCTCAATATTTCGGACTGCTAGAATCACCGTTTCAGCGTTCAGACGGACAAGGTGACGCGCTGCTTCAAACCCAAGACCAGTGTTCGACCCAGTCACGATTGCTGTCTGGCCTGCTAGGTCGAACTTCGGCTCGGGCAATGACACAAAGAGTTGGTTGTAGATGATTGCCGGTAGGGTGGTCATGACACAGAAAGGGAAGTGCTGTGCTGCTGGAAGCTGAGACTGGAAAATAGAGGCTGAGAATGACCATTTTAAAATGCAAGCAGAAGCTCCGGGGTTACATATGTGTGTATCCCCCCTATTACCGTGCTTTTCTCGAGCAGAGAGGTACAGCCAGGTGTGGCAAGGTTTTACTGATCGCCAATCATCATCGAACCCGCTAAGCTACCATCTGTTTTAGCCTTGTACCAGTCTACTCTTCCCTAAAAATCCTGCGGATTTCTTCTGCTTCCTAATTCAGAATACGTCGCATTCCGAATCAGGTTTAGCACTCAAGGTGCCATGCACGATGATAGGCTACGGAACAGAAAGACCGCCTGCCCTAAGTGGACGCTAACGGAACTCTCCACGGACGATATATGTACGACCTGCTCGTCCATAAAAACAGGTGCACAACCAAAGCAGAATACGACACTCAACATTAAGGCTGCCGAGCGGCGAGCCATCTGGCTTCCTCCATCACATCTGCAGCAGGGTCTTGCACTAATTTCTTCAAATTCTCCCACTAGAACCCTTGCTGCCGCCTCTGTATGCCGGACTGCGCCGTGTGAGACAGGCTTGTGAAAATGAAATCCACAACACCCCAACGAGGGTTCTCGTACTTCAAAGTCTCCCAGGGCCAAGATTTCCGAATTGCGCACCTTGATGAATATGGCAACCCTGCTCGACAACGTCGTAAACATTCAAAATCAAAGGCAGGCTGCAGTTCCTGTAAAGCGAGGAAAATCAAAGTACGTAACCTCCATTACCACATTCATGCGGACGCTGTTTAACCCATGCGCGGTAGTGTGATGAGGCACGCCCATCTTGCACACAGTGCATCGTCAAGAGCCGGATATGCAGTCTTATGCAGCTACCCAGACCTCAGCAGTGCACCAATGATCTATCTCCGATGCAAGGAACGAACACGACGCCGACCGAGCGAATTCTGTCGATTCCATTAGCCTCTGAGATGTCCTTGATACCTTCGTCGCTACCATGGCAGGCTTCTTCGTCTCGAGTCAATCTGCTAGAGATGCAGCTGTTTCATCATTTCATTACGTATACTGCAGATACCATGATCTTTGGCTCCTGTTTCTGGACCTCCAAAGTGGTACCTTTAGCGCTGCATGTATGACTCTGTCTTCGAAGGCATATGGAAGGGAATACGCTGAACCATGCACCAGTCTGACTTTCTCATGCATGCTGCTCTTGCGATAGCCGCTTCTCACCTCCAATACTTGCAACCACACGAACGAAAGTATCAACAGCTAGAACTTCACCACATCTCTGTAGCTCTCCATGGCTTTCGCAACGCACTTTCCGGCCCTATCACTGCTGCTACTGCGAACGGTCTGATATCTGGCGCAATTCTATTGTTCCATAATTCGTGGAGTTCCACAGACTTTCGAAACAATAATGCCGATGGTGGGCTTTATTTTCAGGGAGACAGCCTCTTTCCACTTGCCGCAGGGCTCGCACGGCTGGTTTGGGAAACAAGATATTTGCGGGATCCGTCTTTCTTCGAGCCCATCGTAGCATACGGACCTGCAGCATCCGTAATGGGTCACGTAGAACAAACCGGCTTGCCATCCCAACTTGAATTATTCCTTAGAGGTTGTTATAACAGCCTGAGGAGCCAAGGAGCTGCGCCTGAAGATGATGCAGTCTACATGTCTGCCGCAAAGAGACTAATTCCGGCTTTGGCGATCCTTAAGCTCGATCTCACAGGCCACGACATGGTTAATGTTAAATCGGACGTTGCTCGGTGGCTATTCACATGGCCCGCAAAATCCGAACATGCACTTCGGAAGTTAATCAAAAGTAACTACGATGCAGCCCAGATTCTCCTTCTCTATTATTACACCGCAGTTTTAAAGCTACTTCCGGAAAAGTGCTGGTGGGCTCGGAAAAGGTCGAAATTCTTTTGTGAGCTTATATTGCGGCAGTTGGATGGCAAGCCTGAGAGCAGCATTCAGTGGGCTTTGGATCTGCATAAGGCAGCGGAGAACGTCAATTCGGATCATATGGACTGAAGCGAGTTTTTGCCTTGCCTTGTATTGTATGCTTATCGGACGGACTCTCTCCCCTGAGCCATTGTTGACTACATTATTTTATTTGCACTTCGGAAGATCACGAGATGAGCTAAACAGGCAACAACATGCGCAATCCGCCAGTGCAGCATTACTGAACCAAGTTGAATGCTGCCAATAGCATCCAGCAAATCACGCCGACGTACTTCATGCAGAATCGCAAAAATGCCTATTTCGATCAAAAGCCTCACCTGAGCATTGACCTGGAATGGAGTGCTCGCGTTCTTCCAAGCAATATATCAAATCTTCGATTCGTTTGCGCTGGGGCGAATGGACCAGTTATATTCACACTTCCTTGGCCCCCACGCGTCCTCACTCAACGTCTGTAACTTGATGTCTGGCGGTGGGTTGCCGATGGAGTTCTGGATCCTGCCCTGCTCTGCCGGCAAGACAAACAACCTTAACAATAATTATTTTTCCTCGGCCACCCAAAGCTAGGATTGCTACAGAAGGGTTCTAAACTGCTTTGAACAGGTCTAAGGAGGTTATGCAGCCAGGCTGGGGTGTATGTCTATCTTTCGTCTCCCACAGATTTGATTCATAACTTATTAGTAACACCCTCTCTGCTCCGTACAACGTATAGCCTGATCATCAACAACCAATAATCCTCCACTCCGGAAAAATTCCAGTCGTTGAATATGTTGTTCTGAGATAATCCATTCTCAAAGTCTCCGAGCCGTACAGCAATGGCGCGCTATCTCGCCGTTTCCGTCTCATGGACCAACCTGGCAGTTAGCCAACCAGATGAAGGGTTCGAGCACAGCCATTTAATATTCGACGTCACTCAAGAGTCGGCGTTAAGCACACCAATGCAGTCGGGTATGCCTCTTGATATGCGTATATACATAAGAGCTGAGTAAGAGCTCGTACATCACAAAAGATACGAGCCTCGTCATTGGGTTCAACCGGCAACCCAAGTGGCTTCGTGTACGGAGTAATCATCTTAGATTCGTTAGTTGATCGGCGCCTTCTTTCGTTTCAGTTATTTCCTTGATCGGCGGAGGCATGCATTAAGGACTTGCGCATGGGATTTTGACATTTTCTGCGCCTGTCATTTGCAATATCAAGCGCATCTCGCGGCCCTGGCCACATTTGTCCTTAGCGCATAGAGCGCCGTTGCACTATTCTCGCAGCCAGCCGAGGGATGGATTCGTTTCTGTGCACGCCAGCCTCGCAACAACGAGCCAATTCAGTTCCAAACTAATTGTAAACTAGGCAGCATCAACTTGTCACACAGGCAGTGCTCTATGGCTTCCTGCGAAACCCGTCCGCGACCGGTCCGTCACCGCTACCTGTCCGGCAGCGGAAGTGTCAGCAATGCCTCGCAAACGAGACTTAGCCTAGTGGCCCACGCAACCAAACCCTGATCACCATGACGATGGGATGCCTAATACGGAGGCAATCTAGATACTCGCTTGTCAGCTCTAGCCATGTGAACCGGGTGCTTACACGGTGGTACGGAAAGACAACTATGCGACACGCAGGTTGAATATATACTGCCTCTGCTCGCACCCTCCGTCCACTACTTGACCTCAATTCCCCAATTGAACTCCATAGGCCATTGTACAATATGGCAGGGTCACATGTTTTGCAATTGACTGCTGTGGCTGCGGTGGTTGGGGTAAGTGGAAAACAACAATAAAAATTATTCAGGCACTAATATCAAACCGCAGACTATCAGTTATGTCCTCTACACCATTATCTACAACCTCTACTTCCATCCTCTCGCCAGATACCCCGGCCCGAAACTCTACGCCGTCTGGCGGATCCCCTTAATTCTTGATCGCATTAGTGGTAATTCCGTTCGAACTATCCATGCTATGCACAAGAAATACGGCGAGAATGTTCGAGTTTCACCAAACGAAATAAGCACCATCAGCCCGGCGGCATGGAAAGACGTTTATGGATACCGCCGCAACGGCCATGGAGGTTTTGATAAGGACACCATTCGCTTCTATCGCCGAGACCCCATTGGCAATGGCGCTACAGCAATGATCTCAGAGGACGACAATAATCACGCTCGCCAACGTCGTATCTTTACCCATGCGTTCAGCGACCGTGCGTTGAGAGAGCAGGAGCCTCTCCTGAAGCACTACACAAACTTGCTGGTGGAGAAACTCAAGGACGCAAGCGCTGACGGATCGAGAAAGGTTGATATCGTCTCGTTTTACAACTTTACGACATTCGACACCATGGCAGACCTCACGTTTGGCGAGCCGCTACACCTGCTTGACAACATGGACTATAACCCATGGGTGCGTAACATCTTTGCAGGCATCAAATATGTTGCCGTTGCGGACGCGTTCAGAGGTTATCCGGTCCTCCATCAAATTCAAAGGGCCAGGGCACCGAAGGACCTGAAGGAGAAACGCGAGTACCACCTCAAGTTCTGCCACAGCCGTGTGGATCGCCGACTAGAGAAAGAAGAGACAGATCATCCCGACTTTTGGTCATTGGTATTGAAGGCCGAAGGCGCGAAGGGCCTCACGAGACCCGAGATGCATGTCAACAGCCAACTTCTCATGACCGCCGGAACAGAGACGACTGCCACCCTCCTCAGCGGATTGACATATTATCTCTGCCAGAATCCGGACAAGATGAAGAAGCTAGTGGATGAGATCAGAGGCTCCTTTTCTCACCCGGACGAGATGACTACCGTCACCCTTCCCCGTCTAGAATATCTGCACGCCTGTCTCGAAGAGGGTCTGCGCATCTATCCACCAGTAGCTGTCGGCTTACCTCGTATTGTTCCTCCTGAAGGCGGCGACATCGACGGCCACCCACTCCCGGGTGGCGCGACAATATATTTCACACATTATCCAGCATATCACTCCGAGAAGAATTTCGCGCTGCCCGACGAATTTCACCCGGAGCGATTCCTGCAGGGCGAGGACCCACGCTTTGCAAATGACAAGATGGACGCGTTCAACCCGTTCTCCAACGGCCCGCGGAACTGCTTGGGCAAGAAGTAAGTCTCACACGCTCTCTCCACTCTCTGTCGATCCCGATAAGGCGAGAAGAGACCGAATCCTAATCATTAACTAGTCTCGCGTACCACGAGATGCGCCTTATCCTGGCAAAGGTGCTGTATTCGTTCGACATCGAGCTGTTGCCGCAGAGCCAGAATTGGACAAACCACAAGGTATATACGCTTTGGGAGAAGCCGCCGTTGTACGTGAAGCTCCGACCCCTGCAGCAGAAGGCGTAAGCTGTGACAGCTAGCTTCTCGTGTGAGAATTGTTTGTTCTGCTTCTTGTGCCATATTTGGTAGGATGTAGTTACGAATGAGGAATGTACTCTCTCCTCAACGATCAGTAATTAGTGCCGAGCGTTCGGCGTTTTGCAGCGGTGTGGGTCGATATAGACGGAGCTGCACGCAAGGCCTTCGAAGATATTGCCAACGCTTTACATATCGAATCGACTTTTCCTTTTATTTTGAAAAAAAATATCCAAGAGCTCTATTTACAGATTGCCGCCTTTTTTACGACTTACCCTCTTTTGAGTTGTGGCTTGCATGAGTTCGGTGACTTCGGAACATTTTTGCACGTGGATCTGCCTCACTATTACGGGGTAAGGCGGTAAAGGTTTACTAATATACCAACCAGCCTCTAAAATGCACCGAGGGCGCATTGGAACTCCTGATGACTCGTCTTTACGCCGGCGAGAAAGTGGCTTCAATATTGGTGCTGCTGAAAAGCATCGTTCGCGTCATTATGGGGGAGACTGGGTAGGATTTGAAGGCTGGGTGGATCTCAGGAGAAAGTTTGCAAAGGCGGGCAAGAGAAGATTAAATAAGGATGGATTGATCGCTGTTTCTATCATCAGTCTGTCAATCATCAGAATCAAGATGTATCTCCTCGTTCTCATCGTCGCCGCCTTGAGCTTCCTCTGCGCCTTCGCGTCTGCCGCTCCCCTCGAGCGCCGCGTCTTCAAAGCTGCTGTATGTTTGGTTCAGTTCATCCTTATGCTCTTTCTCTACTCCATACGGAGTATTATATTACTCAAGAAAGCCAAGTCGAAGCATTTAGTGGAGTCGTCATGTGGAAATTAGTGCTGACATATCTCCAGTTACGGACCTGTACAGATACCTACTTCAAAGGCATTTGCGAACGCCGCGAATACACCTCTCGCGTGTGCTACGACCTACCATCCACAGTCGCGGGCAAAGTCAGCAGTGCGAGGACAACGGGAACGTGTTCTCTGATGAAGAGCACTTGCGCTGAGTTTGGCCTACCACCTTCGGCGGAGTACATCAACGTCTACTATAAGGTACCAATGAATAAGATGACTGAAGGGTACGACAATGCGATTAGGAGTGTGTACTGCGATTAGAGTGGGATATTGACGGATATGAATAATGGAATGACTTTGAAGAAAATATGATATGCGATATGAAGGCGCAAACGGAGGAGCATGCTTTGGATTTGGCTGGAGGACTTCCGACGACGAACGATCATGGGAATAATGGAAAAACGCCTCATTCTTCCATGTATCTTGTAAATGATGTATTTGACGTCCAGTTTTGCGACGAGTGGCAACGAATTGACGGATGCGAAGAGTTTTTCTTTACCCTGGTGAAGATTTCCGGATTTTCGCTGAATTTAGCTTTGGGCGACGACCATTACTCGAACTTATACCGTTGAGCCGCCAGGTACTGCTTCTGATATGGAAATTTGTTGAGAACATCCGAAAGGCGTAATGGCATTTCCAAGTTTCCCATTTTCAAGGATGTGGCCGTCCCTGTTATAGGCGACAAATGAGTTGCAGGGCCCGTTGGATATCTACGGCAAGACAGTTGATCCATTATAAGGGCAGTCTTTTGGGAGCGTTCGGCCCCCGGCAAACGACGTCACATCCACCTGTCGTGTGAGCTTCTGTATCGGCTGATTATGTGGGGATCAGTATTGTGGTGTTGAAGATTTGCCAAATATAGAGCTCGTACAGGGCGCGGCTCGCGTCGATCGAGCTGTCTGCTCAGCCACACTCGTTTCAAGAGCCCCACAAATCTTCTGGGTCGTGACCGGATAGGACGAATGGACCTGAGGCATGAAGCTCCCGCGATCATTGACGTCGCCGCTCATTCGTGCGGGGCTTTCGACGATGCAGTTAGCCCATGCCGAGACGACGTTCCAAAGCGGATGACATGCGTCCGGAGAAGCTCCAGAAAGACGTGATGGTCTCTTATAGGCGTGAATCTGCACAGGCTGAAGATCCAGAGCTTCACGATATGATGCGTGACCTCTCTTATGGCACCAGGATACTCGTCAATAAGCAGCGCAGAGACCAGCGATATCCCAGGGCCACTGCTATCGCGGAGAATGGGAGGCGAATTGCGCTTCAGATGCCGTTACAGGCGAATTGGAATTTTTGCCGCGTCTAATGCTCTTCGAAGAATTCTCTTGCCTGTTCCCCGCCTGTGACAAGCGTCCCTGCCGATGATGGACATGTAGAGTAGGTAGATAATCGAATGCTGTTGTGCCACCATGCTTGGATAATGGCACCCGCCGAGGCGCGCACCGACGAAATCGAAATTGAGCGTCTCGCACTCAGCTTGCTCGTATTATACACAATTCTCTTCCTGGAGGATTGCTGAAGCCGTCTGAAAAGGGGATGAATTGGCGGCTACAGAGACGCTAACTGCTCGTAAAAGTGGCGCATCTGCAGGCTGCAAGTGGAGGTTGTGCGTCGCAGAACATAGGGACCCGGCCAAACATCACACTCACTCAGCCCGCCCACGTTATGCTCAACTAACTAGCGCACGCCAACTCAGGCATCTTTTTTCGACTGCTTCTCTTCTTCGTCCCCTGGCCTGACCTCGACACCTCACTGCCGACCGCGGTTCCTTCCATCGACGATTCCTACTTCCCCGACCCCCGAGCAGTTGTACGTAGTGCCGCGCAGATCCTAAGCAAGCCTGCTCCTGCCCCCGGCAACACTGAAGTCAAGTTTCAGGACAGCTCCCCACTGGGATACGGCGCGCGACTTGGAAAGCGAAGCTTATATCCTCACTTTCGCCTCGTCGGAGGAGGTGCATGGTCGCTGGACGCCGCGGATGATTGCGGGGGAAGATGTTGTACAGAATTCGCGAGAGACGGCCCCTACCAGCACAGACAGACATGACAATTGCGCCAGGAGCTGGATATCACCGCCCAGGGAGGTGAGGCTCACTTCTAAGGTGGAAGAGGAGGGGATTGTGGACGTTATGGCGGACACATCGCATCCTCGGCCGCCGTCAGCGTTCGCTTCGAGCCCACAAAGCTATACACGTCCCTCGCGAATATGGGCATTGCCGCTCAACCTCCTCACGATCGCGCTCGTTCTCCTCTCCTCCTTCGTTCACACTTCAAATGCAGCCTTCATTAATTTCGAAAACTGTCTCGACCCCGGCATACGGAACGCCGGTCCTCCTACCCGCCTCCAATTCGTTCCGTTCTTCGTCGATGCAAGATATGACGACTTCAACGGCGACAGATACAATCTGAATATCACAGTCTATGGCAACGTCACTGGGCAAGCTACGGTTGGTACTTATCCACCATGGAACAGTCCAGATTGGGGCGATCCATCCAAGACGTTTGGCAAGATCGTAAACGCCAGTGTCAATTACACCACTCTGTCTGCGTCAGCAAAGGTCTTGACATACACTCCATGGGCAGCTCAACCAAGCCAGTTCTGTGATTCTACCATCAACTCGTCTTGTCCCCTTGCTCCAGCATTCTTCAAAAATGCAAGCGATCCATATGACGGCCTTCCGGCATTCGCTGTCGGCCACAACTTTAGCAGCTCCTATGCCTTTGCCACGTTTGCAAGCACGATTAAGGTTGTGTCTGGAGATGGAGGCGCACCGAATTTGGCATGTATATCAGCAAATATCACTCCGGACCTAGGCTCCACGCTATCCAATGCCCTCACATTCGTCCCGCTGGCTATTCTGATCATGGTTGGACTTGCAACTATGCTCGCCGCTAGGTTCAGTCCGTGGAGCTCGCCAGATCCATTTTACTGGTCTAGCAACTTTGGAAGGGACCCAGATCTGCTCCGTCTTATCACTCCTGGATTTGGTGACTGTCTCCAGTACATCCAGTTCATTGTACTGGCGGGCAGTCTCAGCTTGAGTTATCCGGGCTTCTACCAACCAGCGGTATCGCAAGCGAGTTGGTCTACTCTCATGTTCAATGAGAGCTTTGTTACTGGTGGCAGCGGGACAACAAGTCTCAGGGACGGCATCTATTTCTCAAATGGCACATACGGCCTCACACGGATGAGCCAGCTGGTTGGCATGACTGACGATTCAGATGTCTGGGCTGGGATGATCATATGGCTCCTGGTCATCATTGGAGCTGTCGTCGTGCTTACTCAACTGGCATTTTTCATAAGATTTGTGCAGCAGAGCATGAAGCACGACCACGGCAGCGACTCGCGCAACAAGAACATCCCATTCTCTGCAGGAATGCTTGTCAGGATTTGCTTCAACTGGTTCAATTTGCCCATCTTCTCGCTCTCGCTATTCCAACTGGTTATCGGGCCAACTTCGCCGGGATCGGTGATCGGAATGTCATGCGTCCTACTCGTTCTTATGATTGGCTCAGCAGGGTGGATTTTCCGACTCATCTTTGCTACGAAACCTAGGATTCAGCTCTTCGACGACCTTCCTACCCTTCTCGCTTATGGACCTCTGTATAATACTTATTCTGACGAGGCAGCACCCTTCGCTTTCATACCTGTCTTACTAACCTTTATCCGTGGCGCTGCCATTGGGGCGGTACAGCCTTCTGGTATTGCTCAGATAGTCATTCTGGCAGTTTGCGAGGTCATCTTTATTTTGACGTTGCATGCCTTCCGTCCATTCAATGCACCCACCTCGATGAATGCATATCACACGTTCTTCTCGGTCATCAGGCTCATCACAACCCTTTTGAGCATTGCGTTCGTCCCAACTCTTGGAGTTTCCGAGGCCACAAAAGGCTGGCTGGGATATGCCATCCTTCTCCTCCATGGCATTGTTCTGGTATTTGGTTTCTTTCTCAACTCAGTGCAAACACTCATCGAAGTTGCTGCGCGCTCGTCCGGTGCTGGCGACCGCAACACTCGCGGTGGTCTTTCCAAAGTGTTTGGAATTCGACAGTTGTCGAGATATCCAAAGCATCGTCGGAACGAGAGGAGCAGTCTGAGATCGGATGCCGCTATCTTGACTGAGGATGTAGACGCCAAAAGCATTCGGCTGCGTGATAGCGCTCGCTCACGAAGCCTATCCGCAAGCTCGGCGGTGCTACTACAACAGCAGATGACAAGCGGTCGCGATCGTACAAGTACTGGTTTAGAGAGTAGCTATGATACAAGCTATAATGGCACTAGCCCTGGCCCAAGCACACCAGGACCGGGAGCGACAAGTCCGTTCTCACATCTACCAGGCGGACCTCCGACAGCAGGCCAGGGCCACCGAAGAACAACTGCTGGCTCCAAGAGCCTTGACCAAACAGACCCTTATTATCGTCCTCCACGGCCACGAAGACCTACCCTTGAACCGGTGCTAACGGACGATCAAGAAGCCTCCGGCGATATTGCAGCTCAACCGTACAAAGACTCACCCGAGCGTGGCAATGACAGCGATACAGGCGAAGGGCCGTCTGGTTTCTCCCCTCCTTTCAACCGCAACTCCATCACGCCGGCTTTCCTCCGCTCCTCGCACTACTCGGACAATGCTTCCGATGCTGGTACTCCGCAAAAGCCTACAGATTACGCTGTTAGAGAAAGCGATTTCTACTATGGCGTGCGTCGCGGCCCAGCATTATCATCCTTACCAGCAAGGCGGTTGAGGACCGGTCCTGCAGATCCCGTGGGCCCCGTAAGCAGCGCAACAGGCTGGTTTAGAAGCTTGTTCGGTGGAACTAGTAAAGATAAAGGCAAAGGCTTTGAAGTGGTCCGGAGCAGACCTTTCCCTCTGGCGGTCTTGGATGAAGACGAGACTGACACCAGTCCTCCTCTCGCTCAAGAGCCGTACCGGGACAGTCCTGAAGGTGCAGGGCCAGGCGCAGATGGCCTCAATGAACGATCTCGCGATATGGGTGCTGGTGGAGATGTCGGTTCTAGTGCACGGTTGAGAAACATCATGTCCTCGGATACGCCACAGCTCCTTGGGCCAATAGAGATGGGTAATGATATTAACATAGCATTACCCAGTCGATTTGGCAGTCGCGCCTCCCATGCCCCGTCTCGCTCCGAATCTGGAATACCGAATGTTCCGCGTCGATCAAGCAAGCGCGATCACAGCGCGGACATGGGAAGCATGTTCTCGGGGCAGAAGACTCCTAGTCCAGTGTATGGCCAAAGCCGGGGGCCTCCTGGATCTGCACATGGCAGTGAACGGCCGAGAAGCGAAGTATATCTGCATCCTGGATCGGCGACACAGGCGGCGAGCACGACCAGGCTACCGTTTGGAGGTGCCGATTTCGCAGCTGATGCCAGCTCAGCGGAGCCAAGTCCAAGCCCGGACAGAGGCAATACTAGAGAAGTGAGCCCGCACTTCAGAGATTCAGTTGGCTCATCCATTTATCCTACATCCGAGGGTGGCACGCCGATAGCAGGTGGTGAGGGCGCTGGGTTCGACGATGATCCCATTAGTAGGGCCGGGACTATGCGTAGAGGAGGCGAAGCGCTTGCTGAAGTAGTAGAAGGAAGGCATAGAGGCCTGAGTGCCACGAGCGGTAGAGATTGGGATGAGAACAGACCAGTGAGCACTGGGAGAGTGGGACGGCACTTGGCGAGTGATAGCGTGAGGAATGCGGCGGCAGAGTTGCGCGGCATAGGTGGAGCAGAGGCGGAAATCGTCGGCGGACGACCACCTGATTAAGGGGAGAATGACGGCCAAAGAAGCGGTGGGCGAGGTAATCTGGCTTTTGAGATGCATATGATCATTCGGTGATACCACAGCGCTCCTTTCACACGGTTTCTTTCACCTTTCTCTTCCATTCTGCTTGTATATGAGTATTTCGATGTACACCATTTTTTCTATTTCCAGGCTCTCTTTCCTATGATTTTGGACGGGCGTATATCGTGCGGACCGCAAAAGTGCATGGGCGTTGGGCAAATCTTATTCCTTCCTTACACTTGAGCAGCATTTGGATGCATCTTTGGATGCCTCTCGAGACTGTAGTAGCATAGATGACACGGCTATATAATAATATCAGATTGATAAATCTAATCTTTATCTTGATGTACGCGATTTAAGGTACCTGCCCTGCATGATACTTGTGGCGTCGGTCGGCCCTTCCGTCCCGTCTCGCCGAGCGACGGTCCCTAGCCAAGGGTCATGATGTTTTGCCTCAGATAAAGCACACCCGCTGTCGTGTGCTTCCATGCCACACCCGGTTGCCCCTTTCTTGCTCCTTCCATCTTCCTTGAAGCCTGAATTGCTCAGAGACCAGGCCAACACGATCACCGAAGGCGGACGCACATGTGAATACGGATTACACTGGGTCTCAACATAGCGGGGTTCCGTCCCAGACGCCGTGTAACGAGGCTGCTTGAACGCATCCCTCTCTTCTTTCCTTCTTTTCAACTTGAAATCATCTTAGATCGTGAACACGAGCATTGTTATCTCCCAGAGCTCGAACTCGACTCAAATCCGCCGATCTTGAGATTACCCGCTCCCAACCTTCGATGGACAGCTCCCCACCTCGCTACAGCCTGACATTCGCCCAAAGCTCCCCGAACCTCTTCACAGGCTATCGAACCACCAATACACGCAACGACAGCAGCTCGTCGGACGTTGCAAACAGCAGCAGTCCATTTCAGCCACCGCTGAGGAGAGGGATTAGTGATAGTACATCTGCAGCCCGCCACTCCGGTGCGAACCAGTCGCGTCCGCAGACCGAGGGCAGCAGTGGCGCAGATATCGAAGGTGCGGGAACACGCGAGACATGGATGGACTTTTTGAGAGGCACTGGCTCGGGAGATCACTCTGGGAATAACAGCTCTCTGCCAGTGCCGTTTGATGGTTTTGGTAGCGGCGTGAACTCGGATCGGTTTGACGTGGACCTCGCCGACTGGACTGGCACCGGTACCGGAAACCTCTCGTCGAACGTTTATAACCCCATTCCTCCAACTTCTTTACACGGCTTCAACGACTTTTCACCTTCTGCCGCTCCCGCGTTTCTCGGACCTTCGGGACTGAACTCGTCGCTGCGTAGCAGAGCGGGACCACCTTCTTCTCCGCGGACAGCACGATTTGCATCTATTCCTTCTGAAGGCAGCGCGGGTCCTTCTATCGCTACGAGACATCTCCAAGCCGATCGAGACCGGGATCGGAAAAGGCGGTTAACCGATACAACGCCGAGCGGCCGAGAGGGAGGCGGAAACTTCAATACCAGCTTCGCATCAGCGTCTGGAAGTGCATTTGGACAAGGAACCAACATGTCTGGTTCCACAATTATTGATTTAACATCTTCCCCCGACACGCCAAGGAGGAGCAGTGTCGGTAGGAGAGGGAGTGGAAGTGGTAACGTAGGTCCAAGGAGAACATCAAGCTCCGGAATAAGCGGCTCAGGGCCCGGTATGAGGGTGGAAGTGCCTCCGCGAAATGGAAGTGGAAGGTCGAATCAGAATGAAGATGATGAGAGGAGACCGAGCGATATCGTGCTTCCTCGATGGCAGCCTGATTCCGAAGTGACAAAATGCTTTGTCTGCGGGAATACGTTTGGCTTCTTTTACAGGAAGCATCATTGCCGGTAGGTCTTTTATCCTTTGGCTTCTGTCCTGGAAGTATAAGAACTGTTACTGATGAGTATCTGGCAGGAAATGCGGTCGTGTCGTCTGTGCAAATTGCTCACCTCACCGTATCACCATGCCTCGACAGTTCATTGTCCAACCTCCGCCGGTCATCGACCTTACAGATGACCTGGATGGCAGCCCGAATCGCACCAGCGTATACGCAAATCCAGCTCTCGGCGGTGGTGCTGAAGTCCGGGTCTGCAATCCTTGCGTTCCGGATCCCAACTTCAGTCCTCCGCCGCAAGATCAGCCACCAGCATATCAACCGTCTCCACTGCAGAATTTCCTGCAACACGATCCATTCTGGGACGCAACTCCAGAGAGCCAGAATGGACACGGAGGACAGCAGCAAAGCGATCCATTTCCACCTACTGGAGGTTTACAGCAGCCATTGCTTCCTGTGCCTCGGCCACCACCACAGCCTGGAGACATCTTCCGCGATAGGAGAATTTCTTTCAACAATCCGACCACCACTGCTGATTTGTGGCCGCCGCCTGGATTTAACGCGCCTCAAGGTGCCACGTTTGGCCCGAATGCAGGTATTCCTACATCACGTCCTCCACAAGGCTTCATGAGTCCTCCAGTGTTCAACGATCATCTTGTTGCTCCGCGGACATCTTCACGCTCTCATCGCTCGCATCACAGCACTGGTACTGTTGGTGCGAGTGCCTCCGCAACCAGTCCCACGCAGCCATTGCAATCGGGCTATCGTTACCGCTCACTCCTCGCCCCGCTTCCGCCGGACCCTCCACTTTCTGCCCCTCCTCTTCCAGTGCCTCCAAGAGGTATGCGCCCACCACCACCTCCTCCGCAGCGTCAGCCTCGCCGCCAGATTGCAGAAGAGGACGAATGTCCTGTCTGTAGCATGGAGTTGCCCCCGAAGGGACCGAACGGCGAGACTGCAGACAGAGAGAGACATGTTGAAGATTGCATTGCGTCGCATTTCGTTGGTAGCAGCAGTAGCTCGCAGCCTCAACCGGCTAGCACAGCAACAACTGATGCTCGGCCTGCTGGATCGCGTCCAGGACTGCTCGGGGCGCCTGCGAGCGCACTCTCAGGCGCATCGTCCTCTTCTGCGCCATCTGCAGTGTCGCCATTTGCGAACCAGCATGCCACAGGACGAGTACGCGCTGGATCTTCGGCTGCGGCTGCAACGGGCGGGGGAGATCATCAACCAAGACGTCGCAGGGCAACGGGGAATAGGATGCTTGTGTACACAGCTACCGAAAAGGACTGTGTTGGTGAGGACGGAGAGGCTGCAGAATGCATAATCTGCTTTGAGGAGTTCGAGCCGGGCGTGGAGCTTGGGAGGTTGGAGTGTCTTTGCAAGTTCCATCGGGTGAGTTGTTATGCCCTATTCCTTATCTCGTTGAGATGTCAGACAGAACTGCTAACGATTGTTCGCCTACAGACTTGTATTAGACAGTGGTGGGACACCAAAGGCGTGGGAAGCTGTCCGACGCACCAGCTTCATGAGTGAAGGGGTGGGATGGGAGGAGACATCACACCGTATGGCGGGAATCTCGGTTTCGGCGTTTATGATTGATACCACTGCGTTTATCTCGGCGGAGCGTTCGTTATGATGGTCGTCTTTTGCATATCGATGCCGGCGTTGCGAGAGGCGGTCGGCCGGCCACAGCGTTCTGGTTTAGCGACTTCTGGATATGAGGTATTTACGGCGGCGAGGTTGCAAGCACTTAATGCCATGAGTCGTGGGTTACTGTTTTCTCCATTCTCATTAGTAGAAAGAGCGGTGGAGAAAGAAATGTGATGGTTTTCATATGGTCTGAGACGGTGTTCCAAAGCCCAGTCGAGTATGGACGCCTCAAGGCTTCGTCCACACCAAGCTCGCTCTCCTTCTGTGTAGAATGGGAAAGGTGAACAAGAGCCTGGGAGAGGAAAAGTAGGTCTGCTTCCATATCGCGTTGCTGTGTCAAGGGCTGCTCAAGCTCGCTCGCCCTCTCCTCCTTCGTTGAGTGGAATAAAAAATAAAAAATATGAAAGAGCTTGGAAGAGAACAATATCCCTCCCTCCCTGTCTCGTTGCATTGTGAGGAACCAGTTAGTGTGTTGCGTATAATGCTTCAGTACTAGTTATCGCGTGGGGAAGGATGGGAGAGAAAAACAAAAGAGATTTCAAAGCATATACACCACAGGTGGTGTGGAATACTGGCGGCTAGCAGCGGCTGCTGTGCCGCTGTACCGCTGTGAGAATTATTGCCAATTTCCTTAGTAACTATATATTCAACTTTTAACTTTGCTAATGCAACAGTGGAGTTATCCCATCTTTGGTAAATACTAGTTAACTAACTTGATTCGGAAATATTTAGATGTGCTCTGGTTCGACTCTCGCAGCGACGGACTCGTTTCATGTCCTTTTCCTCTCATTTTCCACCGATTCACAAGCAGACGGTACTTGCGGGGAAAATGGGAGGGAATGCTTTAAACGCAAGGTTGCTTGAACTTGAACTATCACACCTAATTAAAGTAAGAATCACCACTCATAAACCAACCCAATGACTGTCTCTTCCATATATGCCCCAAGTCGTAGCTGCTGTACTTCTAAATCGAAATATGGGTTCGCCCAGTCGCTAGTACATCCAGCATTAATCGAAATATTGGGATATATGGCTGATTCATAGGGCGAGTTTGATGAGGTTAAACCTCATTTTTTTTGTCTTTTTCTCCACCATGTCTTGTCTTTACCTTGAAGTGGCATGGAGTTGCGCAACCTTGCTGTCGCTCATACTATGTCTCACTCACCAAACACTTGATTATTTTTTTTGCGCCCGACAAGCCCCGCGTTCTTCAAAGGCAGCAGCCCACGCCCACACGCAATTTCTGTTCTGCGTCAAATCGCTAAACTTTTCATTTCAACAGCACTTGGTGGTTGCTATCGCGCGCAGCGAATTCACTCCAACGACGCTTATTTGTCGCAAACAATTTCTTCATTTAATGCTGCCTCCTTAATCTATTCTGGCAGGAATTCTTTTGCACAGATTGTCTAAATTGTCCAATTTATGCGCCTTTGCATGGCTGTTTGCTGCCAGCTGCTCTTGAAGACGTTGACTTTGAGTGAAGCTAGCGTCCGCGCCGCGCGCCGCATGCCCCACAAGCCACAACTTCTGGAACATCTCAACAACGACAAATCTTGAGTGCTCTAGACTTTTCATAGATCTACTTACGGCTCTTATTAGCACTGCAGTACATTTTTCAATGCCCTTTACTCCCTTGTGGTTGTTTTTGAAGCGTCCGACCGAGCATTCTGGCCAAGACCTGCGGCGATGGGCTTCCGGAAACAGCTCAAAGCTTTCCTTATTCGGAACGCATCCTGACTCCCAAGGCTCCTGCATTTACGACCAAGTTTGGAGTAAAATCGAGAAATATATACGATGCTAACATTCATGAGGCAGTGCGCACTCGTCGATGATGTTAAGACGCGCTCCGTTCCTCAATCGAGAAGCGACAATGTGAGAACAGCTCCCAATACCTCGGAAGAGATGGACTGTGGGGCTACAGTTGCGCAACTGACAGATGAATTGATCGCGCGCGATCAAGTTTATGGACTTCGCAGTTCTATTAATCGTATCTGGAGCTCTTTCCTCGACCTAAATGGGCCTTCTCTTCGGCCTTGGGTACGTTCGAGGTATACTTCACCACCAAAGTTACTTACGAGACGCAGTTACCAAGCCTCTTCCCTCGC
Organism: Rhizodiscina lignyota; assembly: GCA_010015805.1. Taxonomy (NCBI): domain Eukaryota; kingdom Fungi; phylum Ascomycota; class Dothideomycetes; order Aulographales; family Rhizodiscinaceae; genus Rhizodiscina; species Rhizodiscina lignyota. The sequence goes on from ML978137.1 coordinate 252,822, forward strand.
TACAACCTTGCGCTATCAGCACCGTCTCCTTTGGTGCCTACGGCTACCTTATGCTACGTCCTCGGCGTTGTTCATGACATTTACCGATTCCCGACCGATCATAAAGTTGAAAACTTCGCAGTTCACAGCGATTGATAATATCTTGCCTTCACCACCACTCTCCTTGAACTATATCAAATCGGTATCTTCTCTGAAGATGCCACCGCATTCGCCGGATTGTTAACGACGCTCAAAATCCCGTTGGCATCACTGAGATCGAATGCGACATATTATACGTCCCCACAACGCACCTCAAGCCAGCGGCTGACATATCAGGGCCTTCCATCATTTGGGAGACGGACATGAGATGCTACATCGCGGATCAGGATGGCAATGTCATAAAGCCTGCGATAGTCCAGAAACTCATCATGATGTCGAAACGGTTCATCAGCCCGAACAGTCCGACAATGTTGCAGCACAAACAACGCGACTCACCACCTTTCGCATTAGTCACCTGTTTCCTATCCAACAATGATCAAAGTGTGTCTGGTGAGTCACAATCCTTGGACACAAGGTCGGCGAGCTCGCTTCGACAGACGTGGTGCCACAACTTGCGGCAAGTGGTACGACTTATGACGATCTTGTCATCAACGTAAGGGCTACTATTCACGCTGCAGTCTATTTCTAGGCAATGTCATTCTTAGAATCTACCCATCTGATGTGAACAAAGAGTCAGTTGTAGCAACTGGAACCAACAGCTCCCCCAGTAGTATGCTAATTGAGCCGATTGCATTAGAGTTTAGCAGGTCATAGAAAGATTACAAGCCCCCGTATGTAAGAACGAACAATAGAAATACGAGAATATCGTCAGCAAGCAAGGAGTTAGCAGGATTCATGTTCATGGAGGCGCTGAGGATGCGCAACCGCAACTTACAGTAAGGTAGTCTAGCAAGTCACGGGTGACATAGAGTAGAAGACGCACCCAGATAGACAGAATCTTATATGATTAGATTAGAAGCCATCTAACTCAATGAATTTTATCACTAATAAATATTTAACTTACACATGGAACACTTCAGAGTTCTCCCGAAGGAGAATATGCAATGTATTCGTTCAGTTGAGCGTTGCAAGTCATTGTACGAAATTATAAAATCCGTTACAGAGAGTCCAAGTCATCCTAACTGCAACTCTTCCTCCCGTCCTTTGTCTATTAAATTCATTTGGCTCTTTTAGATCGTCGGCATCCTGTGCTCCAAAGCGGCGCCAAGGCTGGCCGCACTTCAACTTCAAAGTGAACTCGAAATTTGATATTGCTGAACAACTCGCCCACCATGTCTTCCATACGCCCAATGACGGCAATGGACCTTTTTTACTTCAATCCAACGAACTTGGATCATCTCACGGAGACTTACAATGTCGGGTTCTATCTGGAATACCTCTCCAAGTGGCCCGACCTCTGCCGCGTGATCGAAGGGCACGACGGGAAGATTGAAGCTTACAGTAACTCGCCCTCACCTCACTTTACTCAACCTCATCTCAACTTTCTGTACTAACTTACTTTAAAGTCCTTGGCAAGCTCGAATCCTCCCCATACCCATGCCCAAATCCGCCGTACTCTCCCTCTACAACCGGCAAAACCGATCCCAACTATCTCCCATGGCACGGCCACGTCACTGCTCTCACCGTCGCTCCGGCTGCGCGGCGTCTAGGTCACGCGACAATGCTTACCGAGGCGCTCGAGAAAGCGTGTGATGATGCGAACGCGTGGTTCGTGGATCTCTTCGTGCGTGCGGAGAACAAGGTTGCGCAGGACCTCTACAAGAAGATGGGCTACTCGGTTTACAGACGCGTGGTGGGCTACTACAATGACGAGGCAGACGCATTTGATATGCGGAAGCCGCTGAATCGGGATAAAGAGAAGGGCACGGTGAGGGAGGATGGCGAGAATGTTGCGGTTGATCCGAATGAGGTTTGGTGAGGATGGGAGAGAAGGTCGGTCATTATCGGTTCGTTGAAAAAAATTAATGCATCCTCACACTTGGCAGGAAACTTTTTTGAAGATATTGGAGGCTTCATATCTCAACACTTGCTGCATCACCTTCACATCATCGTCGATCTTGACGAGACTCACCTATTGACCCAACTCCACGCAACCATGGCAGAATCGACCGCATCATATCTACGGATGAGTTGAAGAGACAGATTAAGATGGCAAAGAGCATTAAAGTTGCCGTTGCACCTCTCGAGCAGCTCCAGGCAAGAAGCAGAAGGCCAGCAAAACTAATTTAGACCCCGGCTTCGGTTCACGAACAATCGCATTCGAGGCATGATAAAGCTGCATTCCACCAATAACCCGAATGCGTGGCCTCATGAGTTCAGGTCATCACTGGAATGTCTAAATTCGTTAAGAAGGACGAGGCACTCGCACCAAGAGAAAAGACCATCGCATTAGAGGCAGGACTTCTTCAAGAAGATCATTTCCTTTTGCCTTTTGGCTTAGATCAAGTGTAGTACTTGTCCTTTTCAGTGGCATTCCTGCTCTCGTCGAACACCCTCATGGCCACCGCCGCACTCCACGTACGTCAACCTTCATTTCTGGTTACCGACTCGAGTATACAGAACTCACGGCCTCTGATGCACTAACTGGATGGTGCATGTCCGTTCTTAGTTGGTGGAGTGATTTGCCTGCTTATTTGCGAAAACGAACGAGACATTAATCTGCCACTTAACTCGGTGAGCCTTGGATCGTCGCAGACTTTACAGAGGGAATCCCAAGTCAAGCGATGGAAGTTGTGAGGCAATGTACACAACCTGGAAGTGAAAAGACTTGGCAAGCGTTTGCGGTTACGCGACATCGACCGGAATTCAATTAGCCACCATACAACAGTTCTAGTCGTCTATATTTCGGGCCTCCGGACGCTGGGATAGCACTTCATCTTCCGTTTACTGGCTTCTCTAGATCAAGCAGCATCGCGACCCGTCTGCCGATGATGCCGCCTTCTACGAGACATGGAATCTTTCAGCCAGTGCGCTTCATTGTAGCAGTGTGCTGGCTTGTGTCATCTCTTTCGGCTATCGCTACTCCTGCACATGAACGATGAAACCTCGCTTCTCGCTTATTGATGACCATGTTTCCATATCCCCGCTGGCGCTAGATCGGATACCGTTAAAACTGGCTCTGCCGAGATCCGCCTCATCATTCTCTTCCGTCTGCGAGAGCATTCAGCCTGGGCTGCTCATGAGCGCTGTCTTTCCGCCGTCATATTCGGCAGAAAGCAACACTCGTTGCGAGCTCTCGTTGCCTTTTGGCTTAGATCAAGTGTAGTATCTGTTCTTTTCAGGTCAATCTCTGAAACCAGACTACGGACTCTAATTCAAGATTAATCGTATTCTTGTACCCGGACAGGTCTCCTCTGTGCACGCGTACGTCTTCTCCCAGTGTCGCCGGTATTCGCAAGAAAGAAACACTCGTTGCGACAACAGCACAGCTAAGGCCTGGCATGTCGCTGACTTACGTTTCCAGGACTCTGATCTCCGGCTTTTGGGCGAACAACCCGAGGAGGTCGGATCGACGTCGAACGCAGAGACAGGCACGCAGAAGTCATGGATTCAGTCTGTCCGACAGTCAATTCGCCTCCAATTGCTACTGGCCAACCACGCGTTGTTGAGTCAGTCCAACCAGTTTCTGGTGAAGCAACTCAGGGTTCTACGCCGCAGCCGCGCACTGCAGAGACTGTAGAGACAGTCCCAGCGGCGTAGGACGTATGCGAATACGTATGGGCATTGCCTCTTTTCTTGATAGCGACAGCTTGTACAGCATCGGGAGGACATTGTTATTGAGCCTGGGATTGGGTCTGGTACCTCCGATCCAAAGTCTCAAATCTCCTTGTGCACGGTAAGCTCCACAGCGCCGGTACCTTTCGCTTCGGTGGACTTACTAACTGCTCAGTAGGGCGTTACGCTTAGCAGTGAAGATTCGTCTGAGCTCGCGTTTTGCTAGTTGAAAACTATTCATAGTTTGACTGCGAAACGTTGAGGAGCGATCTCGAGGCCGCTCATCCCACGCCCGAACAGGCTTGCGATATTGTACTGAAGTCGACTCAATGATCCTCTACGACCTTATTAGTCCGCCTGAATGCGCGCACCGGCATGCTCTTCTTTCTGGGAATCACGCCATGATCCTCTCAGCGACTTCAGAAGAGCATTCGTATCAGACGCTACCTGCTGGTTCCGGCGAATACATACTTCACATGATCTCCTCTATGTTCTAGGGCCGGCGTATAGAAGCGATTGTCTAGTACGGTGCGGACAGCCGTGAATGCGTGGATCGAACCATACCTCTCAAGTAGCTACGCCATACAATGATGGTGCTTAAGGAAGATGTTGAGATACTGTGGCGTTTCTTAAGCAACGAGGATCAGCGCCAGCGTAAGCTTTTTGCCGGCTTTCATCCAAATGCCAGGTGGAGTGAAGTTGGAACTCGAAGCTGGTGCCACAGTGCCACAGATCGATGTGAGTTGCTTATATCAAACAATGGATAGCTTGCTGATGGGCACACAGAGTCTAAATTAAAATTACATTCCAAGACCAACTGCCCAACAGCTGCAGGATCTGTTTGCCTTGCACATATCGGAGATGGGGCAGCAGAAGCCGTGGCTGATATATGTTGACCTGAAAATGCAGCCCGACACCTGAATAAGCATGTCTCGCACAGCGGAGCCATGTAATTCTGATCCTTCTGTCTACGCCCAAACCAGATTTTGTCCTGCAGTCTCAGTCGCCCGAGACACAAGGTGCTACGGTAGATGATAAAATACAGAATCTTCCTGACACTAGCGTTACATTGTTGCGGGTGCCTTGGGCTCGACAAGGCCTGAACCTCTTCCTCAATTTTCAGCGCCGCTACGATTTAAATACATTCCCAACTCATTTAAAGTGAGTGAAACCACATCGCAAGAAACCCGTTCAACGCACGATATGGAAAGCGACAGAGATTACCGGTTAATACCCCCTTTGAACAGATACCATAGATTCCCTGCTTGGTATCAGTCCTGGCTCGTCCAAGGGTTGAATCGATCGCCCGAAGTAAAGAGCGAAACTGTACTCTTTGTAGTATTGGGAGCATTTCACGGTTTCCACACTTCTTCTCCGCGAGACACTCCATCCTACCCGCAATCACTGGAACAGTTTCAGAGCCTGAATGTCCACTGGTATGATAACTCTGTCAGTGGTGCTCTTCCGCCGAACTCTCCGCATCCTGTCGGAGAATTTTTAGACATTCGCCACGATGAGATCTTGAAGGACGTCCTCGTTGCGATCAACGCAGCCGGCCTCGTCACCATAAGCCACATAATTGGTCGGCCTCCAGCTGCACCAGGACGCCTCCGACGTCGAGCGAGCGTGGGAGGGTGGTGTACTCCCAAGGTACGAGATGCGCTGGTGAAGTATGGGCATTGGAGCAACGGAGCTGGCGCGATCGAGGCGACCGAGTTCTCCCCCGACGAGTTCGGCTTTGAGCATGAAGACACTGGAAGCGTTCCTAGGGAGAAGTATCTCATCCCATATCAAGGACCTCTGCAATTGGAGCTCTCGGACCCGGAAAAGGCATGCTTCGTAGGTGTATTCGGGCCTCCGAATTGCAGCAATACATGGTTCTGGGTTGATGTCTGTAAGGCGCTTGGTGTTGACGCTGAGCTGGCAGTAATTGCGGAATCAAAGATGGAGAAGCAAGAGTACAATAGGGACAAAGATGACAAGAGGAACAGTCCTTAGCATGTCTGCACTTGTGCGGACCCAGATCAAGTGGAGAATTTTTTTTTATTTCAGTGCTTTTTGATCTGCTTAGGTTGAGTGGAGATATCTAGTCGAACGCCTGGAGTCAATAACCTTCCTTTTGTCGCGAAACTAGGCGAGGAGGGCGTGGATTTTACTTCGCCATCTTCTTCTCCGACAATTTCCTCCACACCTCAATCGGTTGATGCATGTCATTCAGCCTCTTCTCCGAGTCTTCAACCCCCTTCTGCCACCTCTCATAAGCATCATCGTAGAAGCTTTGAACAGCATCGTCAATATTGTTTTGCTCGACGCCGACTTTCAGGCTTTCCGCCAACTGCACGCCATCCAGGAGTCCATGGTTTCCTCCTTCGCCAGCAAATATGGGCATGGCGTGTACTGCATCGCCAATGAAAACGACGTTCGAGTCGATACGTTTCTGAACTAGTTCGCGAGGTACGCGCAAGCTCCTCATGGGCCAGTGATATAGAGCATCGTTTCGGATTCGATCCTCGGAGAGAAGCCCTTTGAACGGCTCCGCCAGCGCAAGACGCACATCCGTCACAGCAGACACCATCTCCTCACTCGATGCTACGGATGTGCGCGTCGATTCCTTTTCAGAACTTCCGTGGAAGCCAGGACGGGAGTACATCCAACTGTAGTCCACGGTTTCTGGGGTGTGCTTGACAACCTGCAGACCAATGATGCATTGGTTTCCGACTGCCACGAGTGCGTTCGATCCCTCAACATAGCCACCCAGCTCATGATTGTACTCCGAAGTCGGGACTCTTCTTTGGCCCATGTATACGGTGGCAGGCAACAAGACTGGTTCAGCCTCTGGCTCAAGTTTTGATCGGACTACAGATAAGTAGAGTCAGCTTTACAAGTTTTTGTGCTCATCTCATAGAGTGTACCTGTGCTGCGAACTCCATCAGCGGCCACCAAAAGGCGTCCTTTCATCATTTGCCCGTTACTGAAGACGGCCGTCACCGAATCACCATCGAGTATGACGTCGGTGAGCTCACACTCGAAATGGACCCGATCGGGACTGAGACGTCGCACGAAGAACTCCCGCAATTCGGTTCGGTTTGCCCTGAAGAGTTTGCCCTCATTCGTCTGCAATGCCGGCAGTTTCTCTCCAGTATGTGCATCCCGTAGCATGATCTGCAGATAGCCATCACCTCCAACAGCTACGTCCGTCGCCACAGCAGCTCTAAAGTCTTGCTCATCTACGCCGAGAGCGTTCAGGAGGGGTTCGAACGCCCACCACCGTAAAGTGATGCTGTAGCCCTGAGAGTGGGAGCGCGGCAGGGTGTCGAAGATGTGGAATGGAATTCCACGATGCTCTAAGAGAGACGCAAGAGAAAGGCCAGATATTCCCGCCCCGATGATGAGGACGGGCAAAGGTTCATTGGTGACTGCAGACATCGGAAATATTTGGAAAGACTTTGGAATAAGGAGAAATGGAATCTGAATGTGAGTAAAGGATAGCGGACCGAGTCTACTTCACCTTTATAGCGGCCACCCATTCCGCTCCGGAGGGCCCGCTGTCTGTGCATTGTGCACAATCTTCATGGACGCGCGTATTGCAGTGACTCAAGCTCAGAAATGAAACCATTTCTCGCTGTTTATGGTGACCATGACGAGCAACATCGAGATATTCAGGAGCAAAAGGTTCTGCGGATACAAGATAGATCCGTACCGATAGAGCGCCGGGGATTGCCCGGATATCTTCCGAGCAGCCTCGTGAATAGGTACACGCCGTGACGCCGAAGGAGCGGTGAAGTTTGGTCCGATTCTTAGCTCCGTTGATATATGATTCGTGTCCTGATAAGGTTAAACGATGACAAATTTGTTGATGTGTTTGGGAATGCATCAGAGTTATTCTGCTCAAGCTTACCGGCCTGATTGACTAAGGCACGTCCCTACTGAAGCTAACGGGAGAAAACAAAAGGTTCGACAGTAACATACAATATCATATTCATTTTATCTACGAGCATGTTGTGTTTACCAACTCATTCTATCAACAGCGACTTTTCCTCGTAGGGGTTTCGCGCATATCTAGTACGCGTACCGGAAAAGTGGGCTGCGGTCACCCAGTGCCAAGAGCTCGGATTCAGTGTATTTGGCACGGATCTCCTCTTCAGTCATCCTGTCGCGCTTGTCGTTGATCCTCTTGTATGCCCAACGAAGGACCAAGGCACATGTCGCACCCACGATCATGATTGAGAAACAGAAACCATAGCCGACGTAGTAGTGAGGCTTCATCCTGTCAAGATAGATATTTGACCCAATAAGGCCGCCGCCAAGATTGCCCATGGAAACCAAGAGTCCCATACCGACAGCGCGTTTGGAAGAAGGCGCAAGATTGTTTGCTGTTTGGAGTGCCAAGTCAGTGGGCCTGTAACACGAGATACTCTAAGAGGTCAAGGACTGGAATTGCGAGAGTAGACTTACCAATGAAGCCAAGGGTAGGAATGAGACCCGAATAGATGCCGGTAGCCGCAGGGAAGAGTAGACCGTAAGTAAGGCCAGGTAGACCTGGATGTGGGACAAAAATGAGTGCAAGGAAGCCTGCGGCTCCGAAGTAATAGGCGGCAGCGATAACGTATGCGCGAGTCTGATATTTATCGGAGATCCAAGCGCAGAACAGAACTCCAAGGAGTGCGCAAAGGTAGATCGGTATCGTCATCAGTTGCTAATGTCGATGTCAGCACAAGATTCTTGTTTCGATTCTAAGGCTCCTTACGGCGTTCGCGGCAGAATAGCCGAGTTCAACAATCACAGATGGAACTGTATATGTAAAGCTTTGTTTTGTCAGATAGAGAACTCATTGACAAGGCTGCACACTTACCCGTAGACTGTGACACTGTTGGCCCACCAAGTGAGCACAGCAACCCAAATCTTCCACTCTTTCATTGCAGACCAAAAGTGGGCCATGGTGATTGGATCCTCGTTTGTCACACGGCCACGCCCCGATCCGGTCTCAACCTGAAGTCGGCTGATAATAAACTGCCGTTCGACCTTGTTGAGGAACTTGGCATTCAGTGGGCCGCCAGGGAGAGTAAAGAGAGCGATGCAGCCGATGACGACTGTCGCAATCCCCTCGAGAATAAAGATCCTTCATCGAAAGTCAGTGGGTGCTGCGAAGATGTTTTGAAAGAAAACGTACCATCTCCATCCACCAAGGCCTGAGACCCCATCCATTTTAGTAATCGCAAAAGCAAGTAGTCCAGAAAATGCGCCAGACAGAGAGGCGCCAAAGTAAAATATGGCCATCCGGAACTGTACTTCGTATCGCTTATACCACAGGGTAAGCAAATACGTTGCGCCGGGGAACAGACCAGCCTTGTAACGTTAGTCTTTTCCTGCGCAATGAACTGAGAAGGGCGCATACCTCTGCAACACCAAGGAAGAATCTGGCGGCGTATAGTCCTTCCTTACTTTGAGTGATACCCATGAGAGTCATAATGACACCCCATGCGACCATTATGCCAGCGATCCAGAGACCAGCCGGCACTAGCTTCAAGAGCATGTTGCTGGGGACTTCAAAGAGAGAATAGGAAACGAAGAATGTTGTCAAGGCAATGTTATAATCCAGGCCAACGAGTTTCAGATCTTCAGTCATTCCCGCAATCTTTGCATTTCCGACTGGAAAGCGTTAGCAACTGAACCCGCACGCAAGACTGGCGGAAGGGAAAAGCTTACTGTTACTCCGATCAAGGAACGCCATCAAGTACAATATAGTCAACTGTGGGACTAACAACCAGTCTACCTTCCTTAAAATTCTTTTTTCTTCCGCAGGACTCAGCTCAACGAGAGCCAACTCGGTCTCTTCGAGGTCGGTGATGTGTCCATGTTTCATAACAAGGTCATCGATCGTGTGTCCTCCATGTTCTCCGGGCACCTCCTCGAGGTGGTGCTTCTCGGTTTTTTCTTCCATCATAGCCATGATGAAAAGCGAACAAATTGTCCAAACTGAATATTACAAAGGACAGGAGAGAGAGAGAGGGAAGAGAGTCACCAGCCGGTCGTCAGGAACTTGGTCAGACGGAAATCATCGCCTTTATGGCACCGAAGCCCTGAGCCCGACGACTCGTGTACACCATACCACGATAGTAAACACTGCGGAGAACCATGGCAACTCCACCTCGGCGGTTTTCTAAGCAGGTGAGATCCTGGTCGACGGTGGTCGACGGTATCTAAAGCCAGCTAAGGATTGCCAGTTTGCTTGGGCCTAGACCCTTGGAGGCTTGGCAAGGATTAATCCGGGGAAGCTGGGGAAGCTGGGGAACTCTAAAGGAGACGTGGGGATCGAGCCGAACTTTCACACCAACTTTTGAATGTTCGCCGAACAGATGTGGGTCAGACTCCTGGCTACGTTTCCTGACTCGTTGACCCACCCAGTAATGATTGGGCATGTGCCCTCGTCATGTTCTGGGCGCGTGGTAGATACTTAGCCTATTGGCAGCGGCGTCATCTGGCCATCCTCTTGAGCGAGGAACAAATGAACGTTAGACCGCAAATTGAACTCGATTATGGAAAAGTGACGATGCGTAGATTACGAACGGCCAGAAGCCCGAAAAAGACTACGAAGTAGGGCCGGTGCTACAGGCGGATGGCTGACGACTTGCTTGGTCTCTTCTTAGGTGGTGCCTGCCAAGGGGCGGCTGAGCAGTTCGACGGCGAAATTCGGCGGAGAAATCGTGAACAAGGCGGAAATAAGTAGTATTCTGCTCTAACGGATGTTGTAAAGCCGCGGACTGGCGCGGAACGCAGCCTTTTCGGCGATTCTTGATGGAATGAAGCTGTCTTGGTCAACCACATCGTGAGATCGATGCGGACGAAGCTTCCCCAATACGACCGGGCCGCCAAGCCAGGCATAAGCCGACGCACTCCGCAAGCTGCACCCCAGAGCTACCCCAGAGCTAGCGCTGCATCGATGCATCCGCGATGAAGTGATGGACGTCCAACATTCCAGCCAACATGCGTGGACGCTAGCGCCAGTCACTCACCAAAGCCACGGCTCGGTTGCGGTGATTGACCCGATTGTCTGGTTCCATTCGCGATTCTACATCAACAGGATCGAACTGGGCACAAGCATGAGCAGATAGGTGTGTGGAAGCTGAGAGTGTGCGGAGTGTGCGCCGTGCCTAGAATCTCAATCAGTAGAGAAGGCTGCCGAAGTGGCTGCGCGAGGTTGAGCCGCAGTGGAGCCGAGCCAGCACGGCCATGCCCACGTGGCTCCGCACTTTGCTACCTTATCACAACCACGCAGCACTAAACACGACTCGTCAGACCGTCGAGACCGTCTGGTACGATATCACGCGTACCAGCTTATCAGGGCTGCACTAGGCCCGGCGTTTATGGTCATTTCGCCGCTGGCGCCAAAATGGTTTGGAGCTGAGACACAGGGGCGCGGCCAGAGCGTCTGCATTTGCGCTCAGGGGACCAGTACCAGTCCACCTCGTGGACGATGACTCTGCTCCTCCAAAGTGTACAGAGGGCTTCTGCTTCAAGGCGCCGACTTTGCCATCGCTTCCTACATATGTATATCCATCTCTTTCATGACTTTCATTCTGCCGCTATTTCTAGCAGTTTAGCATCGCGTGAGAATTGTTCCACTTTACTGGTTTTAGACGCCGTCTGAGGGAGACCTGAAACCCGCAACGCAACACGCCTCTGCCATTGGGCCAACAAGCTTGCACACTGATGGAAACATCACAAAACTGATCGTCCTTTCTCTCTCCCGTACGCGCAATGGTAGCAAGTCCCAAGACCCTTTAAACCTTACCCTGCCCGTCTGGTGAAGTAAGTGAGATTGCCCTTTCTTTCCTCTCTGCGTCAGTTGCATCACATCATTCTCGACGACGTTCTTTACACGCTTTAATATCTCGCACTCTGCATTTACTTTCAACCGAGACCTCAACAGCGCACGCAGGCTACGAACGCGCTCTCTCACCTTAACTGTCTGGCACACTCCGAAATCGTCGACCGATCTCCCGCTCTCGTCCGGATAGCTGCCCGGCATTACCAGTTCGACAGCGACGCACCTCATCACCAATCAAAATGTTCGAAGTTCTCAAGCCAATTCTCACGCCGGAGGCCCTGCGACTCATCCAGCAGAAACCCAGTCTTTTCTTCGGAGCAATCGCCTGGTTGCTGACCATCATTTTCCTCTGCGTCGTGTGTTGGTACATCAGTTACGCTACGGGCAAGGCGTACAGGAAACCCAAGGACAAGAATGCCCCATCAGGCATGACAAAGCTGCTCGGCAAAATCCCATCCTTTAAGAAATGAACATGGAACGACGGACATGGAGGGGCTTAAACGGAGGAGAAGATGACGAAGACGGCAAACTTGCTACACAATACCAATACTCTTAGGCGCACGGGAAGGCGCGCGGGAGTGTATCATATGGAACCTTACACGACGATCTACCACGTTCTCTTATAGAATAGAATGGCATTTTTCTCATCGCTACTGGTTGGCCTTCTCAAATAGCTAATTCAGATTCATCCTCTTTTCCACTCCACTCTTGTATCTATTGTTGCTCCAGCAAGATCATGTGGTAACATCCGAAGCAGAAGGTGCGTTCAGAACCTCGCCAATGCAGCCAGGTCTCCGCCTCTGACAGGAAGCCCAAGCTGTTCTCCAACGCGCTCAGGCACATACTCGTCTCGCGCTTTCACAGCCATCCAGTCCTCAAAAGAAACATCCCTCGTCTGGATTGCCGGGTTATGACCAAGCCGCTCTCTTCCATCTCTCAAATGCTCAATCATCTTCCACTCCGGAGCGGTCTTGCCGTCGGCACGGCACAGAACGATCACGTACGCGGTTCCGTCTACTCTGATTGTGGAATGCAGGAAATCCTTTCCTGGCGGTGCTGGCATATTATGCGCCCATCCACGGAGTCGCCAAACTATCCCGGGCATGAGCTTGAACAGAAATGTTCGACTGACGGCGTGACTCACCCAGCTCACATAATTGTGCTAACCCAGAACTTTCTACAGACCGAGTCGATATCAACGATGCCCCTGAGGGATCCCCAATAGCTTGCTTGACATTCGAATACGATGCAGACCTTGTGTTGGCAATCTGTACATCACTATGAGCCAAATTGGCATGCTGGAGAGCCGTCGCAATTGCGGTCTTGACTGCAAATATTTCGCTGCCAGGATTTCGAGAGTATATGGGACCGACCAGCTGTGACGAGGTGATCAAGATGGACGAGTCTTTGGCGTACGCATGAGACATGAGAAAATTGTGTGAAACGAGGATAATGGCGACAGCGGCAATCTGTAACTTGTCAGATGTCTGTAATGACGACAAGTAACTTATCTTACGGCGCCTGTACCTGGGTATCATTTGTTTCCGCATGGCATCCTTGTGGCGGCTTCTGCATACTCTTGTCAAACTCTACACAATAGCAGGTGTCTTTGGCAATGCTCTTGAGAAAATACCTTGTCGAATCCTACCATCATCGTACAATTTACTTGACCGGATCTGATAGGTTGACTTGCTAAAAACAAACCCGAATGACAATCCACCTCACTAATGGGAGCGCCCGTTCTGCCAAAGCTTTCAATGCTGGATCTGAGAACCTTAACATTATCGTCAATGAAACCGGCAAAACAGTGATTGACATCACCATAAGTTATGCCCGCATCCAAAAGTGCTTTCGTTTCCGCCGAGACGACGTGCTTTTGAACGGTGGCAGCTGAGCCGCGCCCTTCGAAGTACGACAGGCCAACGCCAGCTATGTATACTGGCGAAGCCATTTTTCTGTCAAACTATCGTTCTACACTCATCCCTCTGCTTCATCAGCTTTTTCAATCGACATGAGCACTCCACATAAGCTCACACAAGACCTCGCCGCTCGCCCTCGGAATGATTATCCCCGCAAAACCTCCCTATCTACCCGGCATACCCCACCTAATGCTTCAAAGTACCGCCTTTTGCGGAGCCGCATCTTATAGTATCAATTCTAAATGGAAGGTTTCTACAAGGTTTGCATTAATATTGTCATTAGATGTCCCACGGTCTGGACGATAATCTACTGTTCCCTCGGCTGTATGTCTCTCACCGCAGTCGGCCGAACGGCATCGTAATATCTTACTTTCGACGACGTCTGAATAAATAAGCCAATTAAAGATTTGGCTTGAATTCGAATTGCACTCTAAACATGGTCTCCAAATCAAATGAAAATGCGGCCGCTCAGGCAGCAAGACCTCTGTCGATTGTATATGGGCCATCAGCGCCTGTGCCACTTTACATGACATTTGGCCAGCTTCTTGACTACCATAGTAGAGTCAGAGGTGACCGACCGGCAGTGATATCGCATCCACAGAACATCACCCTATCATTTCGACGACTACAGGAGCGCAGTCTTCAATTGGCAAGAGCAATGGCACATGATGGCGTTAGGAAGGGTGACTTGATAGCCATCGCTATGGGCAGTCGGGTTGAGTACTTTGAGGTATCTCGATTTGACTTCTACGACAGAATATGGAGTCTGACAAAGAGTCGAAATGTATAGGTCTTCTTCGCTTGTGCATATTTGGGAGCCGCCGCTGTCTTGCTAAATTATGCTTATGCGGAAGCCGAGATGGTGACCCTCCTGAAAATCATTGGTATGACGATGACAACCACCATATCACTCATCGATGAAATTATGATAAACAATTTTGACCTTCTGCAGGCCCCAAGATGTTCTTTGCTCCCGCTGGCTTCGCATACTACGACTATACCAAGCTAATCCCAAAGCTCGACAGAGAAATACCGGAGTTGAACAAGTTCATCATTCTGAAAGACATTGCTGGAAAATATGAGTTTTCAGAACAGCTGCCGAAATACGTATATTATGAAAATTACATGCGGCAGTTCGAAGGCTCGGCTGAAGCGCTTCTCAAAGTCGACATCTCACCGCACGACATGGTCAACGTGCAGTTCACTTCCGGAAGTACGGGATTGCCGAAGAACGTTGCGCTTTCACACTACAACATTATGAACTGCGGGAGATATATTTGGCAGCAGGTGAGAATGACCGATCAAGATCGGGTCTGTTTGCCTGTTCCACTGTTCCACAGTTTTGGGATGATAGTTGGTGAGTGAGATGCCATGATACTGAAATGCAGATATCTCATGCGGCAACAAACAGGCGTTAGCTCCAGCACAGTCGCTGGCTCCGCTCTCGTACTGCCAAGCGAAATCTTTAATACAGAAAAGACATTGGAGTGTATAGAAAAGTACCGCTGTACCGCCGTATACGGAGTACCTACCATGTTCGTTACGGAAATGGGCCATAAGGATTTCGAGAAAAGAGACAGATCGTCTATCAAGTATGAGGACACCGATATTCGAAGCAGTCGCACCCTTGGGCTAACTTGAATGTGTTGCCGCAGGTTCGGAATAATAGCCGGTGCAGCGATGCCTCCAGAGCTGCTTAAGCGTATCGTTGGCAAATTCCCGATTCCACGCCTTTACACATGTTGGGGCATGACTGAACTTTCGTCCTTTGTGACCATGATGCACGAGACGGACCCCTTTGAAAAGCGGATACAAACCGCCGGCCGCCTCTTCCCGAACTACATAGGGAAGATCGTGAAACCCAACACCGGCGAGGTTCTGCCATGGGGCGACAGGGGTGAGATAGTCATCAGCGGGCCGGGCCAGATGTTAGAGTACATGCGCGACAAGAAGAAGACGGACGAGACGTTGCGGTATCACCAGGAGGATCTGCTACCAGAGGGTGTCGGAGGCCTCGGGGACGGCACGGTACTGCGCAGGTGGATGCACACCGGCGATGAAGGCTTCCTGGATCCGGACGGGTATTTTGTGATCTCGGGGCGAATTAAAGACATTGTGATTCGTGGCGGAGAGAACATCTCGCCGATGGAGATTGAAGAGCGATTGATCGAGCACGACGCCATTGCGCAGGCTTCAGTCATTGGTGTGCCGGATGAGAAATACGGCGAAGAGCTCGGTGCGTTCGTCGAGTTGCAGCCCAACTGCTCCAAGCCGAGCGATGACGAGATGAGGTCGTTCGTGCGCGAGAAGCTCGCGAGGTTCAAGGCGCCGCGATACTTTTGGTGGATAGGAGGAGAAGACAAGGCGATCCCGGAGGACTGGCCGAAGACGGCGAGCGGGAAGATCTCGAAACCGCATTTGAGGGAGCTTGTTAAGGGTATGTCTAACCCACCTCCTGAAGAGCCGGCAATCTCATAATTAGACCTAGATTTGAAGTTGTAAAATTGAGACTGTAACAGTCAAGGTCCATGAGCTCTTGCACTGCAACGCATGTGAGACTATCTCCGGGATCTCAATTCTTCGCTCTCGGAAATGTATATGCGCCACAGCTGAACAGCTGCGCAATTATCATCGTTTACCTGTTCATTTCTTGAGTGCATGTGAGGTTGTCAGGTGAATCCTTACATCACATTTCAGAGGGGCCGGGGGACAGCCTGGGGCACCAGAATTCAGGCAAACAAACACATGTACCACATACCATTGCAACATATTCCCCAAAACTTTCCGCCACCGCTCCCCTCTTCTTCTGTTCAAATGCCAATGCACTGTATCTCTCCGACAGTCTGTTCCCGGTATCGTGGATAAACCATCACCATGCCTTCTTCAAGAGGTACCTGGAATAACGATGAGCCAAGCCAAATTAAATGCAAGAGGTCGAACAGTTGGGACTCCGAAGTCGTCGTCTTCATTGATTCAATAGATCGATTGTATCTCGAGGCCAAATCAAAGGTGGAGACGGTCAAAGCTATTTGGGCCCAAAATATCTCAAGATAGTATCGAGAATGACCGATGGAACAGCACAAGCAAGGAGTGAGATTCCCATCCATCAGACAGGGAACAAGCAGCATATATACGTAACCTCGGAACCCACGAAGTCTAGCGGGAACGACAAATATTTAGAATACCTCGCGACGGTGGATCTCAACAAGCTCGGCGCGGCGTGCACAGTGAAGCGCTTGGCTCGAAAGGTCACAAAACTTCATGTGTTCGGTCGCTTCCTTGAGCTGCGGGATGTTGGAGGCGACCGGCTCGCTGTTGAGCAGTGTGAGTGTCGGGAATTAATACTCTTGCAGCTAGGTTATGGCGTCCCTGGCGGTCTCGTTCCGTTGAAAGTAGCATTCGTAGTGCATGTTCCAGTCATAATATTCGCCTTGTTTTGCGTTGCACAGCATGTAGAAGAAAGGATACCACGTCGAAAACGATCGAAAGTAGAAGTACCAACCGTTTCGAGAACCTACACTTTTAGAGAGGCAGTAACTACCTCCAGAATTTTAGTATCGAATCCCTAGCTACACTGCTTCATATCGGTGGGATCTGTGCTATCAGTCGCTATGAAGCAACTAAAATCCCACTCACCGAGAGAAAAAGAAAAGAAAAAGACGGCCGCAAATCCAGACCACGCCTCTTTCCGATGCCCTGGGAAAGGCCATTGACGCAAGTGTGGCGACTGAATTGACGACGAGTCAGAACTGCAGAACCCATGCGTAACCAGAGACTCAGCTGACCCAAAGTCCATTTTGCCAACCCCTTCATCCGCTGTTCATTTGCTCTATGCTGATGTCGAACGCTTCATGTGCGCACTGGATGCATATAATAATGCTACTAGTGAACAGTGTGATAAGTTCCAGATGTTCCATCTCAGGAAGACTTATCGACTACATCGTCTTGACCAACTGCGATGCCGGTGACGGAACCACTAACATCACCCAACACTGTCTCCCCTTTGTGACCTCCAGTGAACCCATACTTGGATAGTGTTGCCATCTTCTCTTCCGGGCTCACTTCGTTGTCCGAGTACACAAGGCGGGTATTCTTGTCCTTCTTTGACTTCTTGTCGGTCTGCGCGTCCGTTGCAGCGTGCGTGCCATTGCTCGTACCCGCCTGTGTCTGATTTGCAACACTCGAGATAAGATCGTCGACAGAGGTTGCATTGCCATCTGGAGGTGGCTGTTGGCCGTAATGTGGTGGGTAGCCGTTTCCAGGTTGTCCTCCAAAGTTGGGCCTCTGCGGAAGACCTGCGACGTTCGGGATGCTTGGTTGGCGCTGTTGATGGTTGTGGAATGGGAGAGGTGGCGATCCAGCAACATACTGTGGAGGTGGAGCGCCTGGGAAGCCGGGTTGGAATGGGGGTGCACCTGGCTGCGGACCGGGGAAGCCACCTGGGTATTGGCCGTTGGGAGGGCTGAAGCTTTGTCCGTGAGGGGGGAAGGGAGGCTGCTGTCCGTAGGGTGGCTGGAAGGGAGGTTGAAATGGCGGTTGCTGGAACGCTGGTGGCGCAAAAGCACCAGGTGGAGGGCTCGCCTGCGTAGGCTGCGGTGCCGCCGAGTAGATTAGCTGGTGGCGAACTATCTGAACCTTGGTGCAATAAGAGTAGTAACTGATCTGTCAAACTTATATAGATAGAACTTACATAGGGTCCTGGGGATTGGCTTTGACCTGGGCTCTGCGCTGCGCCCATCGGTGTTCCATCTCCAGTACTTCCAGGAGCATCGGTACCTGCCGCCTTGCGCGCTTTGAACTCTGCGAGCCGCTGCTTCAGGGAAGAAGGATCTTCCAACTTAGGGCGCTTGGGTGCATTATCACCATTCTCTCCTGGAGGGGGGTTTCCTGTCGCCTTGTGCCTCTCCGCTTGCTGTTCGTAGAATCGTTTAAGAACGGACTGCTCATGCTGCAGTTTGATGGGGTCGGGAACACCCTCCATTCCAAAGATCTCGTGCTCAAGTGAGCTGCGCCCGTCCACAGCATTCTCAACGTGCTCGAGAGTTTCCTTGTGGACTTGGTTCATGTGAACTGCGAGACCTTTGAGAGTGTTAGCATTAACAGTAGCTCCAATGCAATTGCACGGGCGCAAGCACCTCCTGCGGTATTCAATCGCCTTCCGCATCGATCGCACTTGAAGTGCTTCGCCTTCTGATGAGAGATCAAGATCTTCAAGTCGTCAAAGTCGCGCTCGCAGTAGTAGCACCAAGGCCTCGCGAGGACATCCTCCACGTCTGGGTGGCGGCGCTTCTTCTTCGTCATTCTCGTCTCAGCTAGGTAGGATCAGGTAGGTGTTAGTGTGTGTGCACGAGAAGTGAGTTGTCGAGTTTGGTGTTTTGGTGTCGGTGATGTTTTGGAGAGAAGGAAAGTAAAGTCGCGCTCTACGAGCTTAAGAGGCCAAGAAGCGTTAGCTCCGCCGAAACGCTAGCGTTGCTGACTAAGGGAACTATTCAAATATTCATTCACATCACCTCTACCTGCATGGAACTTGTCAATGAGGTTGGCGCGTCACGGCCACTGCACCTGTCGAACTTCATCGAACTTGCACTGTGTATATGCTCTGCCACCCTCCTCGATGATATTCGTTTCACACCGTGGTGGAATGGCATTAAACACTGTAATGGCCACCGCTTGAGCGCGTACAGCATCGCCGGACTTTCTTCCTACCGGCTTCAATTCCTCCCCTCAATCGGGTTCTATTTTGCAAATATTCACGTTAGGGGATATCTTTCAACTGAATTACATGGGCCTCTTGCTGTCTGCTCTGCCGTCGAGCTAATTGTCTCATTTTTGGCGCAAATTGCCTTCAGCTCTATCACGGATGAAAGGATAGAGACACAAAGCGCTAGCAATTACTGAGCAACACAGTACTCGACTACTCCATCCACAGGAACCCTACGAGTTCTTCTCTGAAGAGCGGCGTTTCCTTTCTGCATTTTGCAGGCGGTTGCGTCGTGGGTCGAAATACTACCATCCACCCTTGGTCGATGGCAACGTTGCTAGACTGATGGCCCTTCATAGTTCACTGCTTGCTCTCTTCTAAAGGGACAATGGAAGATGGTGACTCCTGTGCGCCTACATCACTACTTCTCAATCATCGACATATGTCTGTTGGTCTACGACTACCTAAGTTTAAATTCAAGGGTCAACTTGAGTCAATGAGCTTTGTGCCCCTTTGAACCACTGTACTTTAATTATATTAGCTAGAGAAGCACAACATTCATATCAAACCTAAAGATGACCACACCAATTGCTCGTTCGCGTGGCGGAGTTGCTCTGGAATCTTTGGGTGGAGACTCGTCTCCGGGAGGATGAGCCTGGAGTGCGTTGCAGCTTGTTATGTAATGATTAAATGCAATTACTAGTACCCATATCTAAGTATGCGGCTATTAACTATTACGCATCCATTGTTTCTATCTAATATATTGTCCGCGAATGTTGGGAATCAACCAGTTAACGCCCGAGGAAGTCACTCGACGCCACTCGAAGTGTGGCTGACAAATGCCAAGCATCGCAGCCTTCGCGCATTTCAAGAGCCTCAATCAACAGTCCACACCTTTAATCTTTCACTCACCTTTTGTTGATCCACAAACAGTTCACATTCCTCTAGAAGGAAAACACAACTACACAACATGGCGAACTACCTCGCCTCCATCTTCGGCACCGAGCAAGACAAGGTCAACTGCTCCTTCTACTACAAAATCGGCGCGTGCCGCCACGGCGACCGCTGCTCGCGCAAACACGTCAAACCTTCTTACTCGCAGACTATTCTCCTCCCAAATCTCTACCAGAACCCGGCCTACGATCCGAAGAACAAGATGAACCCGGCGCAGCTGCAGAACCACTTCGACGCGTTCTACGAAGATATCTGGTGCGAGATGTGCAAGTACGGCGAGATTGAGGAAGTCGTGGTGTGCGACAACAACAACGACCACCTGATTGGCAATGTGTATGCGCGGTTCAAGTACGAGGACAGCGCGCAGGCGGCGTGTGATGCGCTCAGTTCGCGTTGGTATGCTGGACGACCCATCTACTGCGAGTTGTCTCCTGTAACGGATTTCAGAGAAGCGTGTTGTCGCTTGAACAGCGGAGAGGGATGTGTAAGAGGTGGCTTCTGCAACTTCATCCACAGGAAGGAGCCCAGTCCGGAGCTTGATAGGGAGCTGGAACTCAGCACGAAGAAGTGGCTGAGGGCGAGGGGAAGGGACGAGAGGAGCGAGAGCAGGAGCCCAAGTCCAGAACCGACCAGGAAGAGATATTGAAGAGTCCATGGAACACTTCACGACAGCGGTGAGACCCACAGGACTTATTACTCACTGAAACTCGCAGACTACTCTAATGGATACTTAATCACAGAGCTAGACTAGCATTGCGTCCTCGCGACTGCCAACACTCTTCAGAGAAATTCGTGTTCGCCCGGAGAAACTGGGTACATTAGCATTGAACGGCGAAGGGCGCCCGGTATCAGAACTTCAGGATTGTGTATACCAAAATTGGTGATGGTTGCTTAGCATAAATTACATTTGACTATTCAGGTTGTCGTTTTACTCGTATATCTTCGTGAGTGTTTGACTATGTGAGCGTCGTCAGATGTGGCTACCTGCGACAGTCCGACCAAGACCTATCCACCCGTTCACCATACGTCAGCGAACCGAACCATCTTCCAGAGCAGCGTCCGCCTGTGACTGCTCGCTCAGTGCCCGTCCAACCCTTTCATAAACCATCCAATTCATCATCTCATCCGCCATCGTCACCGCCCAGTTCCTCCCATGCCATTTCCCTGTCCCGTCCCTGGTATCGGTGTCACCGTATTCGCCGCCTGCGCCGCACTCCCACGACCATCGTGTTTCCCATCCAGCAGCCCACTCGTCTTCAGCCATAGCACGACGATAACCACACCCGCGACGAAACCAAAGAAACACATCCAGAACAGCCAACAGATGCAGGTCCGACGCTTGCTTTTCTTTTGTTGTCGTTCGAGCCATGATTCACTATACAGAGCAGTTAGCCTTGCGTTGCATGCTCCACACAAGAGGCATGGTTGGGACGTACGCGTGCTTCAATTGTGGCCGTGAACGAGAGCTCGATGTGCTTTCAGAGGACGAGGTTGCGGGCGCACCGTCTGCATGTTCTTCGTCGAGATGAACGGCCATTGAGAAGCGCCTCCAGAAGGATGGATCGCGGACCACGGCCATGGCGGCTAACGAGGCGCGCCGCTAATATGCTTGTTTCCTCTTTGGGCTCAGGTTTTAAACTCCACACTTCCTCCAATATCAACGAATGGGGAGAGCTGTCCACAGGTGTCGCGAGTTGAGTTGGATCTGCTGAGTTCAATGTTTGATCGTGTAAATGGACCGATGGAGGAGAATAATTCTCGGGTGACAACAGTAGCTATATCGTGAAGCACGCGGAATGAGGCTATTCGGAGCAAATGAGCCGGGGTCGTGGAATGCTTGACGCCAGAGGAGGCGGGTCTGGTGGCCTTCTCAGGAATGCGAAGATTCTGAACTGGATCGGAGATCTTGCTATGAAACGAGTGACAATAAGAAAGGAACGCTCTATTCAAAGGAGTGTGATGCTCTATTAAAGACGCGAGATTTTGTCAACAGCCGTGAGAAATCAAATGAAAGGAACAGTGCTTGAAGAGAGACGAAAGACAAATACTTGAATCACCCCCTACGCTGCCCATGGCATGGCATGAACGTCGCACAGTCCCACGTTTTCCCAGCGCAATCACTGATGATTTCCACATGGCCTATCTGCGAAAAACGTGAGTGGCCCAGGGATTGTTTCGAAACAGCATGCGGGACGTTGTTCGATTTCGATGAGTTTAATTTACGCCTATCAGCTCATCCAATCAGCGCTCTCGGGTGGGAGGGTACATTCCTTGCCCTCATAAACGGGAGTGGCTTGAGCGACACAAGCCTCCCCTGAACATCCCACTGAAAGCAGGTTCTTACGTTGCGGCAATGCTTCTGGAAGCAGAGTGGTGCGTAGCGCTGAAATGAGGCTGGTCAAGAGGTGGGTAGGGCTTGCTGAGAAGATCTTCAGAGGCGCTCAGGAGCTACGATTCCAGCTGGCGGCGAACGCCTCTGAATCTAAAGACTTTCGATCTCCACCATCCGCCACAGCGACATTGTATTAGAGTTCTGCTTCATGATACAGTCGCACTAGATGGCCTCCAGTTTCATTCAAGTCAAGTATACTATATCTTCATTGACAAGAGATTACCAGAGCTCCATTTCGTTTTTTTCTCATTACTAGTCTAACTTGGCCTTCCATATCATCAAATGCATGATTGGGGAACCGAAATGCTAGTCCCTATCGTCTTCGGTCTATCTACGACCAATACACTGAATGATCCTGGTAAATATCGAACGCCAGAAGATCGTCCAAGGATGCGCAAACTCGTTTTCCACTGCACCAAAGTGATCAAGAGAGCATGCAATCTGCAACGAGAAAAGGTAGAGTAGCGGCTTTGCCAGATTTGCAGTTCCAGGAAGTGTCTGGATTATGGAAGGCATCCGTTTGCGCTTATCAAACGATTCGCAAGGGATCCTACTTCAACCTCTCGAGTTCTTTGACCTGAAGGGACTAAAACCCTCCCAAGACGCATGGCACCTGTCATGGACAAATGGCCTTCTCTGTAACCTTCATATGTTGAAGTCGCCAGAGCTCGGTTGTACCACGAGTTCACCAAAGTGATTCATCCCCGCATAACATGACGAGCTCTCTAAGGTCATTAGCGGCACCGTAAGTTAAGCTTCTGGAGGAGACAGCGCCATCTTCCACCTGTATTGCTAAAGGCTCCTGTATAGAAGGCTTCATGCAGTATAACCCTAAAATCCATTTAGTATGCGCAAGACCTTTGTCTTTGGAGCTGTAATCGAGCCGAACACCCGACCTTCAGGTCGCCAGTTTCAATCCCTGGGTATCATTGTTGAAAGCCTGCCATCGAAATAAGCTCTTAACAACCCCCCGAAAGGTTGGCTTCGGAAAGGTGGAAATACTAGGATAATGGAAAGATGCAATTGCTACCTTGATAGGCTGGAGAATTTAATCTGAATATGTCTAGTAATATTGACAATCGGAATAGAGCAATACGATAAGGTACGAAAGAATGACTGTGACGACTGATTAGAAATGGATACGAAGACAATGTTAAGTGTGCGAGATTTATCGCTTCCGGCTTCAAATCGTGCCAACTGTCCGGTGACAGTTTCTGCATGAATGAGCCATACATGAGGCCATCCAAGACGTGATGAAGATGCGAAAAATGCGGAGATGACGGGACTTTTCAAGGTGGGAATCCCGGCGTTAGCGTGTGGCGGCCACGTCTCGGAGGCGCAGTGCGGCTTGTGGCCTCTGATTCGACGCACCCGCACGAGCTCAACGTCAAAGAAAATTCAGGGAGCGATTTTGTCGCAGGCAGCACCTTTGTATAAAGAACTCCTCGACAATCTCGAGGCCTCGAGAACAATAGGAGGCCATCCCGTGCGACAGGAACGACTCTGCCCCACAACCAGCTCCGCGCGCTGCACATCCCCTGCAGGTGCATCTGCATATCTTGGAAGCTTGCAGTGTCCCTGACAAGCAGGCCGATCTCGAAAAATTGGCGGTGAAACACCATCATAATTCGCCCATCGCCGCACCTCCTACATCACTCCCCGCTCTTCCTCCAACAGCACGGGGACGAACACTGCATGCCTGCGTAGTTTCAACACTCAATGGCTGTGCTATCACAACTTTCGACCGATCAATTCCCCTGCCCTCCTCCTTTTGCCGTTACAACCCGGATTTCAAAGCTAGCGGCCAACTTCTAGGATAACGACGTTTCAGCGCGCTCCTCGACGGATCTGGGTCAGCAGTATTACTGCGACACTAGACTGACGCTCTAAATCGCGAGTTTATATTCGGCGGCGAATAAACCCTCAACTCGATTGCAGCAGAACTCGCCTTTCACCAAGTATCACAAAATATCACATAGATTCTCAACACTATGCTGGGATCCTCACTTTTGCCGCGTCGATGGCGGACAGAGGGAGGCGAGCGAGCTGCTGGGCTTCCTCGCTGGTATAACCGACATATCACACCTGTCCTCCAATTCGTCTCGAGTCGGGCGTGCACACATCCCATTCACACAATCGTCTTCGTGGCGCTTCTTGCTAGTACGACATACGTCGGACTCCTCGAAACAAGCCTGTTCGACAGACCGATACATGCTGGCAGCGCATTGGGTAAAGCAGATTTCCATACCTTGATGGTGGGCAGCAAGCAGCTTCGAGCTGGCCCACAGACAGGCTGGAAGTGGCAGACGGAAGAGAATAGTAGCATTGCTGCGGTAGATGCTGGCGTTGAGGTAATTAATTCTATCAAGATATTTGCATCCATGCTGATACTGTAGTCCTCGCAGAACCTCGCTCTCCTAACCTTCGTCTTTCCCGATTCTTCACCGAGCTCTCCCCAGAGTGCCCCTCCTGCACACCATGTGCCGGTTCCAGAGAACTCGTCTGCAAAGCTCCTCCCTCCGTCGTCGAACCCGTTATCAGGCATCTCTCACGATACCACATTAGCATATTCTCTTCCCCTTTCTGAAGCGCCAAGCTTTCTAGAAGCGGTACAAGAAATTACTGCTGCAGAAGAGGATTTGAATGGACGCCATATACCGGGAGACGAGACTCTGGAAGAGCGAAAATGGATTATGAAAGCAGTCAAAAACAATACGAACAAGGCTGGAAGCTTGACAAGCTGGTCTCGTGATGCATGGATTGCTTTCCTTGACCTGATCAAGAATGCCGAGACATTGGATATCATCATTATGGTCCTCGGATACCTCTCGATGCATCTGACATTCGTATCATTGTTCCTGTCCATGCGAAGACTTGGATCCAATTTCTGGCTTGCGGCTACAGTCCTCTTTTCATCCGTTTTCGCATTTTTGTTCGGCCTCACAGTGACAATGAAGCTTGGAGTTCCCATCAACATTGTTCTGCTTTCCGAGGGACTTCCATTCTTGGTTGTTACGATCGGCTTCGAGAAACCGATCATATTGACCAAGGCAGTTCTTTCGGCGTCTCTTGACTATCGTCGAAAAGCCCACGCTCAAGGTGCATCCGACAAAACCGACGCGCAACCTTTCAATATTCACGACGCAGTGCGAATTGCCGTCAAGGAGCGCGGATACGAAATTGTTCGCGACTATTGCGTCGAGATACTCATATTGACAGCTGGTGCAATGTCTGGAGTACAAGGCGGACTTCGACAGTTCTGCTTCCTCGCAGCGTGGATATTGTTCTTCGATTGCATCTTGCTCTTCACATTCTACACCGCAATCCTCACTGTAAAACTGGAAATCAACCGCATCAAGCGGCATGTGGCAATGCGTAAAGCACTAGAAGACGACGGCGTCAGCAAACGAGTGGCAGAAAATGTCGCTTCCAGTAACGACTGGCCAAACCTGACTCCAATGGAGGTCGAAGATGCAAAATCACAGGAGCGCACGATCTTCGGCAGAAAGATCAGGGCCAGCAGCATTCCGAAGTTCAAAGTCCTAATGGTTTCGGCGTTCGTTCTGATCAACTTGCTGAACGTATTCACTATTCCATTTAGGCATTCATGGAATCCTACGCGCGCAGTGCCAGGTTTGTCGAGCGTTGTCGCCCAGCCTCCAATGGACCCATTCAAAGTTGCAGGAAACGGACTAGAGAACATCATCTCAACATCTAAGAAGTCGAGCACTTCGGTCCTGGTCACTGTGTTCTGTCCCATCAAGTACGAACTCCAGTATCCCTCCATCCATTACGCTTCTCCTATCGGCTCTGCTGGCAACGGCCTGGACGTGGAAGCAGGCGATCTCTTCGATGGTATGGGCGGTAGAGTTGTGGAAGGTGTATTGAAGAGCTTGGAGGATCCAGTCCTGAGCAAGTGGATTATCGTTGCGTTGGCCATGAGTTTAGTCTTGAACGGTTATTTGTTCAATGCAGCTCGCTGGACGATCAAGGATCCATCACAGCCGCTACCACCCCCAAAGGCGAATGAAGTACAAGTCCCACCTTCGAACCCACCCACTCCCCCCAATGAGCCTGCATCAAATGGCCGTCCCAGACCTACTGCCACCCGACAGCAACCCCCGGAACGCCCACTCAATGTCGAGAAGCTCGACGCACAATTAGAGCAAGCAGCTTCTGACAGATCTTTTGAAGACTGTGAAAGGATATTGAAGGAAAAGAAAGCTCCGAGCCTCACAGACGAAGAACTTGTCAAGCTGGCGCTTAAGGGCAAGATTCCAGGTTACGCGCTTGAGAAGACGCTTGAAAACAAGACTCGCGCAGTGAAAATCCGACGGGCACTCGTATCGCGTACACATGCCACGAGGCAAACTTCAAGTCTCCTTGAAACGTCAAAGGTACCATACGAAAACTACGACTACGATCGTGTATTCGGAGCGTGTTGCGAGAACGTCATTGGATACCTGCCTCTTCCGTTAGGTGTTGCTGGACCGTTGATGATCGATGGCCAAAATTACTTTCTCCCCATGGCGACAACCGAAGGTGTTCTTGTAGCAAGCACTAGTCGAGGCTGCAAGGCAATCAACGCCGGAGGTGGAGCAGTCACAGTCGTCACTGGAGACGGCATGACTCGTGGACCTTGCGTCTCCTTCGACACACTCACTAGGGCT
Source organism: Rhizodiscina lignyota (assembly GCA_010015805.1). Lineage (NCBI taxonomy): Eukaryota > Fungi > Ascomycota > Dothideomycetes > Aulographales > Rhizodiscinaceae > Rhizodiscina > Rhizodiscina lignyota. The sequence goes on from ML978137.1 coordinate 280,039, forward strand.
GGAGCTGCGAAGCTGTGGCTGGATTCAGCCGAGGGTCAGAAGGTGATGCGAGACGCGTTCAACTCCACTAGCCGATTTGCGAGGTTACAGACAATGAAGACGGCTCTGGCTGGCACATATCTGTTTATCAGATTCAAGACCACGACTGGCGATGCGATGGGCATGAACATGATCTCAAAGGGTGCTGAACACGCCTTGAATATCATGGCCACCGAAGCTGGCTTCGATGACATGATTATTATTTCCCTTTCTGGCAATTATTGTACCGATAAAAAGCCTGCGGCCATCAACTGGATCGACGGACGTGGCAAGAGCGTTGTTGCTGAGGCCATCATTCCTGCCGATGTGGTTAAGGGCACTCTCAAGACCGACGTCGCCTCGATGATAGAGCTCAACGTGAGCAAGAACTTTATTGGCAGCGCGATGGCAGGTAGTATCGGCGGGTTCAACGCGCACGCAGCAAACGTCTTGACGGCGATGTTTCTCGCAACCGGCCAGGACCCTGCGCAGAACGTCGAGAGCAGCCAGTGCATTACCATAATGAAGAAGTAAGCCTCATATCTGTGACCCACGCGCTCTTATATCATCATAACACTAACACGTTTTTCAGTCTCAACGGCAATCTACACATCTCCGTCTCGATGCCGTGCATTGAAGTCGGAACTCTCGGCGGCGGCACCATCCTCGAACCTCAGGCCGCCTGCCTCGACCTCCTCGGCGTCAAGGGCTCCCACCCAACTAACCCTGGGGACAACGCCCGCCAACTCGCTCGCATCATCGCAGCTGGCGTGCTGGCAGGTGAGCTCAGCTTGTGCTCTGCCCTTGCGGCGGGACATCTTGTCAAGGCACACATGAGCCACAATCGCAGCGCGGCGCCGAGTCGAGCTACGACACCTGGTCCTGAGTCCCAGAAGGAGAATATGCCGCAGTTTCAGAGGGGCGTGCAGACGCCGACGACTCTGGCGATGACAAGCATGAAGGATGCGGGGAAGAGTGAGCGGTGATAGACATAGAATGTAAAGAAGAGAAGAGGCAAAGTGGGAGATGCTTTGTCTCCGGCGTAGGAAGAAAAAGTATGGCTCACGCCTGCAGACAGTACATACAAAGAGCTCTGTTTCTGTAAATATGTATAATCACAGCACATCACTATATTATGCTGCTGGTGCCTAGAAGTTTTTGCTGATAAAGTTTAGTTTAATCAAGGCGGAGCCAAATCAATTCATAGTTTACTCCATCTTCTGGACTTACTCTGCCACAAAGTCTTTATGGTGTGTTCATGCCAATGATTGCTGTGTAACTGAGCCGTGAATAAGCAAAATAGGTATGCATCCATATATCACGTGAGCGAGTCGTTAAGATTGCCCTTCCATTGCAACTTCTTTTCTTCCCCAACGCCCATATTATACAACATTCGCTCCCTCACTTCTTTGTCAACCGTCACGCCATGGCATGCATTTACACATTCGAGGATGTCATCGGAGATGCGATTCAGGCAGCTCCTGAGTCAAGAATACGATTCAGCTCATCATGGCGTTCCTGCAGCTCGCCAGAGACGGATCAGGCAGGACCCAAGCATTTGCCAATAAATGCAGCCCGCGCGAAGAAGCAAGACCTATCCATTAATTGCGCTGTATTGATCCGCATGCCTGGTCCGTCTACTTCGCATCAGCTTTGCATCTCAAGCTTCCTCCTACCTGACTACAGCACGAAATACAAATCTAGCCATGGTCCGCCGTGCCGCCACCGTACGCAGTTCGGGCGGCTGATGACCATTCTCTTTCAGCAGGCTCAACGTGCTCTCCGGCCATCTCTGTGACTGGCTCAATTCCGCCTTAGCACTTCTTCCATGAAATCAGGCCTCTGTGCTGAACAGTGTCTAGTGTAAACGAGCGGATCAAGGGAGTGGGGTGCGCCTCGGGATGGTCTTGTTCCTGGATCAAAAGTTCGCACATGGCGATCGTATTTAGTTGATTCCATGCCCAAAAGCCTAGAGATTCCGAGCTAGGGGAATATATTTCATCAGTATTTTTTATTTTCATTGCAATAATGAAGTCCTTTACACTCATTATAGGCGCCGTCGCTGCTTCGATTTGGACAGTTTCTAGCACCACAATCGCCGAGATCAATGGCAATCGATTCATCTCTCCATTGAACGGCCAAAATGTTACCAATGTGACCGGACTGGTTACAGCAAAAGGCCCAGCGGGTATCTTCCTGCGATCAACGAAGCCAGACAAAGACTCCACCACCTCTGAGTCCATCTATGTGTTCAATGGCACAAATCGCGTTAGCCCAACCATCACCGTTGGCGACATTGTCATGGTTGATGGAACTGTGTCCGAATTCCGTTCTCAGTCTACTTACGTCTTCTCGACAGAGATTGACAAATCTCACAACATTCGGGTTGTCTCGTCTGGAAATAAGGTCAAGCCATTGGTCATTGGACAAGACACCACCAAACCGCCGACTAAGCAATTCTCATTTTACGATGACGGCGATGTTTTCGGCTTGCCTAATGATGTAGCGAATCTCTCCGCCGCAAATCCCAAACTGCAACCCACGAAATTTGGCATGGATTTCTGGGAGAGCTTGACCGGAGAACTCGTAACAGTGAAGAGCCCTGCTGCGATCACGAAACCGAATAGTTTTGGTGATACATGGGTCACTGGCACTTGGCCTGTCACAGGGAGAAATGCGCGTGGTGGCTTAACCATGACCGACGGCGGTAAGACATGTGATCTGTGAGCAAGATATCCCCGAGCTGACGAAATAAATAGACGCAAATCCTGAAGCCATTATTATCGGAACTCCGCTTGATGGCACTGACAACCCCGACAGCACGGTCGTTGGCGATAAGCTCGAAGACATCACTGGAGTTGTACAAGCTGTTTTCGGATATTACTACATCTTGCCTCTGACGGCGCTCAAAGTCAGCAAGCACAAGAATCCCGCTGAGCCAGATCCAGCAAGTTTCAAAGCAGGAAAGACATGTTCCGGCTTGACATTTGGCCAATACAACGTGGAAAACCTGACTCCAACCGTTGCGCATCTGAATCCAGTCGCGTCGCACATTGTGAACTTCCTGAATAGCCCGACTTTGATGTTCCTGCAAGAGATCCAGGATGACAATGGAGCTACAGATAATGGAGGTACGTGTTCAATTGCCATGTTCATTCCTGTCATGAGTGCTGACAATTCTTTAGTTGTGGATGCTAATACCACCTTGGCAACTCTTGTCAACGCCATCAAGGCTGCAGGAGGGCCGGCGTACTCCTTCGTCGACATCGATCCCATCAATGATCAAGACGGCGGTCAACCTGGTGGAAACATCCGTATCGCCTACCTTTATCAGTCGAATGTTATTCAACTTCACAATCTGAACCCTGGAAATGCCACTCAGGCCAATGAGGTTCTTCCTGGTCCCGAGCTCAAATACAACCCCGGCCTCATTGACCCCCTGAACACCGCTGCCTGGCAAAGTAGCCGCAAGCCTCTCGCTGCAGCGTGGGAAACTGTGGATGGCAAGAACGTGTTCTTCACGATCGACGTACATCTCACGTCAAAAGACGGCAGTTCTTCCATCGAGGGCGACCCGCGTCCTCCCATCAACCAAGGAGTCCAGCAACGTCAGAACCAAGCCGAAGTGACGGCAGCATTTGTTGCGGACATTCTTACGGAGGATTCCAAGGCCTCCGTGATCACCGCGGGTGATTTCAATGAGTTTGCGTTCGTGCAGCCTCTTGAGACGTTCGTATCAAAGAGCGGGCTCTTCGACTTGGACGAGGTGGTTGGGCGTGACCCGAAGGAGAGGTATACGTACATCTTTGATATGAACTGTCAGCAGCTAGATCATATGTTTGTGAGCAAGAGTCTTAGGAGCGGAAGCAAGTATGAGCATATCCATGTCAATACTTGGACTACAGCGGCCGGGCAAGCATCGGATCATGATCCGTCTGTTGCGAAGCTCAATGTTTGTAAGAAGTAGGCAACGCGTGTAATTCTAGATATCTATTCTAATTAGATGTATATCTGACCCTGGTTCCAACTGTCTTCTGCCCACAAGCTGCCAGACTTCCACGTGTCATTGTCGCGTTGAACTCCCCATATTTTTTCCATTTTGGGAATGGCCTCAAAATGACTCCCTTAGACATGAGTTGAGCTGCATCATACAACCAGTGAACTTCTCTCGGACACCGTTTCGTTTCCCTCTCAATTTAATCCGGTTCCCGCGCTCTCGATATCTCAATCAGACTATTCTTGCGTCCGAATACTCTTCTGTGGCGCAATGCCTGCGCCAATTCTGCCTTTCTGGCAAGTCAATGTACCCCCTTCACTCCGCGAACAAGAATGTCCGGAATACCTCCTCGACATCAGCGAGAAAGACAAGCGGATCATAGGCACTCCCGATGAAGACTTCCGACCAATGCCATGGCCCGTGGTGAAGGACCTGATCCGTACGTGTTTTCCGCTGTGTCGACCAAAAGATGCGAGGCTGAGCTACCGCTGAAGGTACGAACCGCATCGATCTCTTTGAACGCCGACCTACCGACTTGCGTAAATATCGGCAATACACGCACAAATTGGCTCAAGACTATGGTTCGGTGATGAACTTTGTCCTGAAGGAACGGCTGCAGTGGACAGATCTGACTCCTCGAGGAGCGCCCTTCACCATTCCAGGTCTGTTTCCCAGACTACCTCGCTTCACGCCACAATCTCCCAATTGCGCAAGTGCTGATTGAGAAATTCGACCGTTATAGACGATATCAAGATCCTTTACAACGATTGGCCTTACGGCATCGACTCGTCAATCATTCATCTAGTAATATGGACAAAGTTCGATCTTGAAGAGGATCCGGAAATTGACGATCTCACGCCCGCAGCGCGTGAGGAGATCAATACATTTGTTGATCAGACATTCTGCACGAAAGTTCCACCCGAGGATGTATGTTGTGCATTTCCTCGTCAATCCGAAGGGGACCTTTCCGCTAATCGGCCAAAAGGTTGTTTGGTTCAAGAATTGGCGCTCGTTGAAGAGCGTCCACGCCGTAGAACATTTCCATGTCATGCTACATGATCCGGACATGGAGTTCATCAAGAACATCACGAATAGCGACGTTCCTTTGGCCGCAAAGGTTGGTATCCAGAACGGAAGCCATCAATGAGGTGAATGTCCGATTCGAGAGGAATGGCTACTAATAATGCGATGTACGACGTGAAAGATTTTGAGTAGAGATAGAACAACCATAGAGAGGACGAGACTTCAGTGGGCTTCCTACAATGGTGCCATATACCATCGAGGCTAGTAGATGGACCTGTCGACGTTCAATTGGCTCGTCAATTATGGATGCAGCCCTATTTACAGCTTTTCAATTTTTTAATTGGTGGTTTAAGTAGTTATTGCTCATGCTCTGATTCCCTTGGTGGTCGATCCTCTCTTGTACGCGGCACACCCTGAACCAAACTGCAACAAGATCAGACACTGGCCACTTTTCTTCCAGCTAATCTAGCTAATTATGAGAAGAGAGTATTCCAAGTGTCTTCGTCAACTTATATCAACCCTTGCTAATGCACACACTAGCGTCGATAAGCGAGTCATCCCGGCTGGCTCACCTGCTGACTCGCCGGCTCCTCTTCTCCTTCGATAAATAGCCGCATCGATCCTTTCGCTTCGTTTCATTCGGCATTGGCCCACTCGAGTAGTTAGGCGCTTTAAGGCATATGCAACGATACTGCAAATGCGATGGCCGCAGTTCTCCAGCGTTGTGGCGCATTTGGATAATGGTACACGGGTCATCCTTCAAAGCGCCAAAGACGAGCTGCCAGCTCTTATTTAAAGAGAACCGCGAAGTCTAATGTGAGTATTAAGGTAATTTTTGGCTTTCACAGGTCCTCCAACAGTAGAGATGGAGGTCTCGAAGACGGCGTCCGGCGTGAGCGATTTTCTTCCTGCCCTCTCCTCCTCTAGAATCCTGTTGTTTCTTACGGCTTATCTGTGCTACTGTGCTTCAATTGCATTCTATCGGTTATATTTGCATCCCCTTGCAAAATTTCCAGGACCTCGCCTCGCCGCAGTTACTCTTTGGTATGAATTCTATTACGACGTTGTATTGCGTGGCAGATATACGTGGAAGATTGATGAATTGCATAACGAATATGGTATGCGGAAGTCCTCATAAATAAGAGTTATCCTTGATAACATCTCTTATAGGTCCCATCATTCGTATAAACCCTTATGAGCTGCATATTCGCGATCCGAGTGCGTACGACAAGATCTATGCAGGCTACTCCGCGGGCAAGCGCGACAAGTGGCACTGGTCTGCAAAGATGTTCACAATCCCAACTTCCATGATTGCAACCGTGCCGCATGACCATCACCGCCTACGACGAGGGCTCCTATCCTCCTACTTTTCCACTCGCTCTGTGACTGCGCTAGAGCCAATGATTCGTTCTGCGGTTAACCGAATGTGTACGAATATTCAAAAATATCATGAGACAGGCCAGCCTATGCGAATCTCGGACGCCTTTGCCAGCTTGACAATGGATGTGATCACAGAGTATACATTTTCATCGAGCTACCATTGCGTGGACAGTAAAGACTTCGAAGGCGGCTTAAGATTTGCGGCCTCGTTCAAAGCCGCTACCCAGAGTAGTCACTTGGTCAAGCAGTTTGGCTGGTTGATACCAATGCTCAAAAGTATGCCATTGTGGCTCGCAAAGCTAGTTTTTCCTCCAATTGTGCCCCTGATTGAATTTGAACTTGTAAGTTCTCCCATTCCGCACATGTGAAGAACCCTTCTAATCATTCTGATCAAGGAAATAACCGATCAAGTTCTCCGCACACAAAGAGACGAGATCAAAGGCTCAGATATGCATCTAACGGTCTTTCAAGAGCTGTGGCAGAGCGATTGTGACCCCTCCGAGAAAACTACTCAGCGCCTTGTTAACGAAGGGCAGAGTATCGTTGCTGCTGGGATGCTCACAACGCACCACTTCCTGGAAACAACCACGTTCCTCATACTCTCGCACCCTGAAGTTCTGGAAAAACTTCGAAAAGAGCTAATTGAAGCTATGCCAACTCCTGAGACAGAGTTGAGCGTTGCGCAAATCGAAAAGCTACCTTATCTCGCTGCAGTCATAAAGGAAGGCCACCGCAAATCCTACGGGGTCATGCATCGTCTTCAGCGCGTCGACCCAGAGAAGACGATTGAATACAACGGCTTTGCCATTCCCCCAGGGACACCGGTGGGAATGTCTTCGAAACTCATGCACGACGACCCTTCAATCTTTCCAGAGCCCGAAAAGTTCGAACCGGAGCGGTTCTTGAGATCCGACGTCGAGCGTCTCGATAGATATCTTGTCCACTTCAGCAAGGGAACGAGGATGTGCATAGGCTTGAACCTTGCCAATGCAGAGATTTGCCTCGCTTTGAGTTCAATCTTTCGGCGACTTGATTTGGAGTTATACGAGACAACATGGAAAGAAGACGTGGAGACTGCGCATGACTTCTTTGCTGCGACACCTCGCCAGACCTCGAAGGGTGTCAGAGTCCTTGTCAAATGAAGATTCTGCTGCGGCCACAATGAGCATATGTGCGCGTTCGACGAGGAATTGGGATGATTGAAGCAGACTGGTCATCTACCGTTCGGCTGCTTTCCAGTCGGCCGACAGTCCAACAACAGATGAGAACAGAAAGAGATGGCATTTCTACTTGCACTAAAGTCGATGGATGCCTCAAATGTCACTCCTAAATTCGGATTAGATCTTTCGCTTCAGCTCCCGCCCATCCTTGGAAATCAATGGTGTTGGGGCCAAAACAAGGAAGACCTGGCACAATACATGTGAACGCCGGCAAACCACGGCCATTCTTAATTTCAGTCGAACCGTACTGCTGTGGCACGGGAAATATTCTTTCGCGGCCAATCTAACGGTCTCATCTGCTTCCCGGCGTCAACGGCATACTCAGGAATACCGTACCTCACCTTCTATACACGGGCACAGTCAGCATAGCTACAGCCAGGTATAAAGCAGAGTGTCATGCAATGATCATTTTCTCATTACGACAAGTCTATACTCCAGGACAGTCGTATTTTGCTCTCCTGCTTCAAGAACACTTCTTGTCAGCCATGAATTTGGGGTATTTCCTCCCTCTTTGGCTCCTCGTCGCCACCTCTGCTCTCGCTTCCCCATTTCTCGACGAAAGATCTGTCCTTCCACCTGTATGTTACAATCAAAGCTTCTGTCTCTCTCTTTATCCGAGACTGATTACCCTGATTCGTCTAGCCACCTGTCGTCGAAGGAGAATGCAACTTCCCCAGTCCCGGCTCGTCCACTGGACAATGTGTGCTTGATAATGGGTCGACTTGTGTTTGCAGCCCAACTTATCCGTGCACTAATCGACAGAATGAATGCTCGCTAGCTGAGGGGCTTTGCCGATGCTCTTGAAGTCCCAACCGCGGGGACAGCTAAACGGGCAGTTTTGGAGGCCTGCGAAAGGACTATGAGATCAAACACGAGATAGTTACGACTACGAACAGATCGAACAGCATTGATTTCTCTGTACAATAGACATAAATACTCACAGGGCTGCATAAATGGCACTAAACGACGCTAATCTCTTTGGGAGTATGATTATTTAGTGCCTCGTGCGGAATAATTTCTTCCCAGAGGCATCAAGTTAAGTCCAAATCCCTTGCAATGATGTCTACTTGATGCATAGCTTGAGTAAAATCGATACGTTGAAGGTGCACTATAATAGTATTGCTGTATTTATTCCGCTTGGTTTGACAAAGGTCTTTGTCCTCTCAAACCGAGTCCGAAGGCCAGGTTCAGGAACAGCAGAAGCCAATGCAACACCATTGTCACCAGATCTCTGACACGACCTACAACCATTCCAATATTAATTCTACTCGGAGCCGCGATTCCGCTTCCGTACCATAAAAGCAACTCCGAGGTCTTGGAAATGGCGAGGTCCCACTCACGTGCATCGAGTTCGCCCGATTCGGAACATCGTCTCTATCAGCAGCCTCTTTCGTCCGCCAATTGCCACCGGCTATTTCACGACCTCAATCTCGCGAAGAACAATCGTGCCATTGTTCCCTTCTCAGCAGCTTGCGCGCTGCGCAGTCAAAATGACTAAGCCCCGTTCCATCTCCACGCCGTCCAAAAACTTCAGCTTGCCAAGCGCGGCCCGCATCTATCGTGCGAATGCGGCACCTTCGAGATGCCACAGAGAGCCCATGAAAATGCGGAGACGATGGAGGTGCGGCTTGAGTAATCTACGGGGGTTACAGGACACGTCTAATATATTTGTCTCTCAACTCTCTTTTGCGGAGTTGGCTTTGTGGCCCGTCTCTCGTACATTGCTTTGATACCTAGACGTTCCATCTGCACTTCCAGTCATCTCAATTCTTCTTCCTGTCAACAAAATGTCTTCAGACCAATCTGTGGAACACTACGATCTCATATCCCTCGGCTCCGGAGAGGCCGGCAAATTTATCGCCTGGACGTACCGAACAGAGCATCCGGACTCCAAATGCGCCGTCATCGAGCGTAAGTGGCTCGGTGGTTCTTGCCCCAATATCGCATGTTTGCCCAGCAAGAATGTCATCTACTCTGCCAAAGTAGCCCATGAAGCTGCGGAGGGAACGGCGTTTGGCCTGCCGTACATGGCTGCGGAGAGCAAGGTCAATATGAAATCGGTCATTGCCAGGAAGAAAGCGATGATTGATGGGCCTGGTGGGTTGATGGACGTTCACAAAGGGAATTTCAAGCGCACGGGGGCCGAGCTGGTGTGGGGAGAGGGAAGGTTCATTGGACCGAAGACGATTGAAGTTGTAGGCTCGGATGGGAGCAAGAGAGTGATGAAGGGCGACAAGGTGGTCATCTGCACGGGATCCCGTGCGAGGATCGATGACTCTGTGAAAGGATTGAAAGAGTCAAAGCCCCTTACACATATTGAGATGCTTGACTTGGAAGAGATCCCACGCCATCTCGTGGTGCTTGGAGGCGGATATGTGGGGGTGGAATTAGCGCAAGCCTGGAAGCGGTTCGGCAGCGAAGTGACTGTTATCGAGAAACACGAGAGGATTCTGAAGAATGAAGATGAAGACATGGTCGAGTTGCTTACTGACATACTGCAGAGGGAGGGCGTTAAATTCTCAACTGACACCACCATCACCGAGGTGACTGGAACGTCAGGAGATGCCGTCATACTCAAAGGCAGAACGACATGCGGCGCCTCTGTCGAGATAAACGCATCTCATATCCTTGTCGCAGCTGGCCGGACGCCCAATAACGATACAATGGGCGCAGAGCAGGGTGGTATTAAGCTTACGTCTCGAGGCTTCGTGGACGTCGACGAGTTCAACCGCGCCTCGGCAGATGGTGTCTTTGCGGTCGGCGACTGCGCGGGCTCGCCGAACTTCACGCACGTTGCATACGACGATTTCCGTATTGTGCGAGACTTCCTTTCTGGCAAGATAACACCCGAGACGGACCCCCAGCGGAAGTCTGGAAGGCAGGTGCCTTGGACACTGTTCACCGCGCCGGAGATGGCTCACGTTGGGCTGAGAGAGCACGAGCTCAAAGCGCAGGGCATCAAATATCGAGTCGGGAAGCTCCCGATAGCAGCGTTCCTGCGCACGCGGACACTGGGCCCCGGCGAGACAGAAGGAGTTGCAAAGGTAACGGTGGGCGAGGATGACAAAATCTTGGGATTTACGGTCCTTGGAAGTGGAGTGGGTGACTTATTGCCGGTGGTGCAGCTGGCTATGAAGTTGGGCGTGAAGTATACGGAGATTAGCAATCTGATCCTCACGCATCCGACGTTGAGTGAGGGTCTGGTGTTCCTGTTTTCCGCTGTGCCTGAGAGGAGTTGAACTTGAGGCGCGGCGTGAGAAATGTACGGACATGACAGAACAAAGACGAACGAAATTTCACTGTTGTGCTCAGTACAGGCCGCCATGCATCTATCAGCGGAGTTTCTATCGCTTGAAGCCCTTATAGATCAGTTAGCAACAAAGTCGCGGTAAAAGCATATCCGTCGTTCGATATGATGCGAGGAGGAGGAGTGACAATGCTCGCTTACCTGCTGCAGTCAAGCTTTTGCTAAGCTTTGAGGCGGACGCGCGTCCCATGTCCCCGACGCCTCGGCGCTGCACCCCTATTCAATTTCCACCACCTCCTTCGTCACCCTCTTTCGATCGCCTTGCTTGCGTGTCTCTCGCTCAAGAGGTAAAGTGGGTCGACGCAATCGGTCTGTATGTCTAGACACGCTTATATCAAGATCAATGCAGCTAGAGCACGACGCAAACCTCACTAAGACGGCCAGCTGAAAGGGTGGCGCCACAGGACGCGTCTTCTAGCGACGATAGTGTGGGTCGAATGAAACGGAGCGTCGAGCGCACGCCGCTCCGGGATCGTTCCAACATGCTCTTCCCCACAACAACGTCTGGCGCGAGGGGATGATATCAGCGCTTCCCCTGCTTCAAGTACCTTCCTTTGCGCATCTCGAGCGCTTCAATCATCTCTCGCTTTATCTGCTCTGCGACCTTGTCCTGCTGCGCAAGCCTTTATCCCCCGTATCGGAGCTCGCGTGCTCACTTTCCTGATCGCATCATCCCTGAAAATCTTGGGATGGTCCGCCCTCAGACGTTGTTGAAACGTCCGACGCGCTGACGTGCTGGTTTCCACTTTCACCACCGCTGTCCTGACCAACACCAAGACGAACGCACATTCAATGTGCACGCTGACATGGCGCTTCACATGTCTACTGTTGTTGCTCCTTATCGCTCTAGATGGCGCTCGCGCGCTGCCCACGACGTCGAGACTTATGGTGCCCGTGGCGATAGATGAGCGCGCCGGTGCCGCTCGGGCAAAGAGTTGGAAGAGGAGTGCACCTTTTGAGATGGTCCGGACGAGGTTGTCGGAAGACTTTAGTGGTGTGGAGGGAGATGATATGGAGAAATACTTTCACGAATCCACTGTATGTCTACCGCATAGCTTCCTCGAATCGTCTCATATTGGAGTTACTGCCCACAAAGCCACGGCAGTAGTGTATCAGACGCAGCATGCTAATTACACTCTTGAACAGTTCCATCCGCATTACGACGGCCGCTTCGCTGACGACACTCTGCCGGAGCACTTACGACATGTCGCCCTCACACATTTGGTACAGACGTATCTATCTACGATGGCCTCTCTTGGCGCGGAGACATGGCTCATGCACGGCAGTCTGCTTGGGTGGTGGTGGAACCGAGAGATCATGCCGTGGGATAGCGACATCGACGTCCAGATCAATATGGACAGCACGAGATATCTCGCCGCCTTTCACAATATGACCGTCCATCACTTCCGGCTTCCGCCCACAGATGAACCGAGGGAAGGTGCTGAAGAGGGACAAGAGCTAGAATGGGGCTCGAGAGACTATCTTCTAGAAATCAACCCGCATTATCGGAACGATAGTACGGCAGACAAATTGAACGTCATCGATGCACGATGGATCGATACGGACACCGGGCTGTTCATCGACATCACAACGTTAAGGCCTAATTGGACTGCAAGAGCAGAAGGCATCGACGGCGCGATGATGTGCAAGGACCGACACCACTATCTTGAGCAGGACATTTTCCCGTTGAGAACTTCGACGTTCGAAGGGGCTCCGGTGAAGATTCCATTTGCTTATAGCGAGCTGCTGCAGGAGGAGTACGGGCCGACAGCACTTACCCAGACGGTTTTCCAGGGGCATGTATTCGAGGAAGGGAGAGGTGAATGGAGAGGCATGTAGTAAGTTTTCGCGCATCTCAGATTGCAAAAGGATGTGGAACTGACAGACCTCACAGTATGAGCGAGAGACTAGCCGAGAAGGAGTTTCTTAAAAATGCCAAAAAGCATTCCGCCGCCTCCAAGACGCGTTATCGGACGGAGAAAGAGAAGCATGAGGCCATCTATGGCGTACCTGGGTAGATACATTCGATGTTTGTAGACATTAGCGCTGGCGTTGGCGGCTTCTGGTACATATTGCATTTACAACACTGTCGTATGGGATGGATATGAAATTCAAAAGGTACACTAGGAATGATCTTGTTGTATATTATGGGAATGTACAGTACATAACTGATGGGAGCATATCCTAGAAGAGGGATGTTCCAGAGACGGACCTTGATATTAATACCACAAACGTATCAGTCATAACTTTACCACCGGCGTAGAAACCGCTGTCTTTTGGTGGTTGGAGTATGGTTGCAACAGGAAGTAAGGAGAGATTTGGGGGCATCTGGATTCGAGGCTGATGGAAAGACCACGAGTGGCTCAAATCCGGGGTGAGTCCGAGATGGTGATGGAGGCTTGAAGCCACAAAGCTTGATATGTATGGGAGGTTATTGAGCCATCTTTGAAAGGGGGCCGCTTACCTGCAGTCTATGAGACATGTATATTGTGCCAGAATACCTGTGCGTTCGATCGTCGTATCTGCGCGCCATCACTTTGACAATGCCAGAAGAAATCTCCATAGGCGATTCACGTACCCTGCAGACTCCAAAGATAACGGGAGATTCTTATCGCAACTATCTACGTTTCCCAGGGCTGAAGACCCTAGATCGTAGGTTTGAGACGGACGATCTCTTGTAAACTGCTTCATCAAACGGCCGCCCTGCATACATCCACACCTATGTACTCTGAAAATACTTCCGAGAAGCGCTCCCCAATCGCTAGGTTGGGTCTCGAGACAGCATCTCGAAGCGCTGACTCATTCCGAAATGGCAGCCTACTCTAAATTCCATCCAAGAAGATTTCGAAGGTGCTATTTCGAGCGAGAGAAGGTCGTGTGGTTCTCGAAGTCCCGGTATCTGGAGAGCGGGGGCTTTTTGGCGGTTCGCGCCGTCCAATCCGCTTCGTTGCGCACCAAACAAAGAACGTCGTGGAGGCCCACATGAAACACGGCACCCCTTCACCACCACTACCTTCAATCATCCTCCACCCGCGTCCATCTTCCGCGACATCGACGCACGGAGAGGTCGCTTGTCACAGAAGTGGTCGTGTGCGACGGAGAGAAAGCTTCTCGGCGAAAAGCAGAAGGTCTCAGATCGATTCTACCGCGAACCTCAGCGCCACACAAACATCGGCCACCGCTTTGGCCTCGATCCACTGACCCTGCAAAAGCCTGTGCGACTCGATGCCACTCCGACAACTCCAGTGTATGAGCAGCTCTGTTACGCGTGAGCAGGCGCGACGCTGCCGAGTCACTGCTTTTGATCCAGCGTGACAGTATTCAGGGAGGCTGTATCACCACCCTGAGTGGAGCAGAATTACCCAGGCCGGCTAAGATCGGTGCTCTTCATTCACCCAAGATTAGTGTTGAGAGCTCTAACACACGTTTGGCCGCCGCGATAAACGCCCAGAAGGCAAGATATTTCCAAACACCACCTGCGGCGCATGTCCGTGTCACCAGCGCGCGCGGAAAGAAACGCCGCTTTGACGTTTCTGCCAAAATCGACTCGGAATGGCCCATTGGTCGTGGCTGCTTCCAGACTCCCCTACATGCTTCTCTACTCTGTCAGAGCGTTGCTGTGCTTGGCGATCCACTGGAATCTGTGCCTCGATTTTGGTGAACGTATTGCTCATAAGACCCCGCGCATACCCTTTGCTGCCGCGATAACGCGCAATCGCTCTGGTACGGTGGATCATGTGGCATTTTCATCGCTGCAGGACTTTCTTTTATCTGTAAATTTGGACAATGCTATTGTTCTTCACTTTCTCTCCTTCAGTTCACTTCTTTGGGCAGGCTCCCTTGCCATTATTCTTTCTTTGTTCTATTGTCACCATTCACATTGATTTGACAATAAGACCAGCCACTGCCGACTCACCATACTATTGAGTGCATTCTTGCTATATTCTAGCATCTAACGATTTCTACGAAATTCCCCTTCCTTTATAACCTGCGACGTCTGCGACGAACAGCTTCCTCCCTTTTCCAGAGATATCGACATCTTGCGGGCTCAAGACAATTCGACATTACGACACCATTGCTTTAAAGATACCCGATAGAACGTTTATGACCTTCTCTCGACAGCTCTCCTTCAAGATGCTCGTCACGACTTTGGCACTCCTCTCCTGCCTCTCCGGCATCAACGCTCATTCATGGGTCGAGCAGATGTACGTCATCAAGGATGGCAAGTACACTGGTAATCCGGGATACATGCGTGGCTACAACCCTCGCGGTCCCAGCTTCACCGACTCTCTCAATCAGAACCTCGTCCCCGCGCTATCGAGCGGGCGCCTTCGCATCAGCGACGCCGACCCGATGTGCAAGTCCACTCAGCAGACATCGAACCAGACATCTGGCTACCCCAAGCTGAATGCCTCCCCAGGCGACATGGTCGCCCTCCGCTATCTCGAGAACGGTCACGTCACCCTCCCACAGAACCAGATCGGCAAGCCAGGCTCTGGCGGCACTGTCATGATCTACGCGACATCACAGCCGAAACAAAATGAGAAGTTGACAGACGTTCTGCAATGGACTACAAATGGCACTGGCGGTGACAAGCGTGGGCAGCTTCTCACGGTACAGAATTTTGATGATGGCCGCTGTTACCAGATCAACAGCTCCCCGATGTCTACCCAGCGCCAACAGGAGTTCCCCAACAAGCCTGCGGGTCAACCAAGCGCACCAAATGAGGAGATGTGGTGCGAAACAGATGTCCAGCTGCCTTCCAATATCAGCACGAACTCCGATCTGACACTGTATTGGGCTTGGCAGTGGAACACGGCATCTGGCGCTGATCCGGGCATACCTAATGGCAAGGACGAGTGGTACACGAGCTGCATGGACGTCAACATCGCCGCACAGGGTCAAATCTCAAAGTCAAGTGTCAACCCTCCAAAAAAGCTGCTGGTCCAAGATCCGCAGCAAAGCGCCAACCCGCACGCTCAGCAGCGCTCCCAGAACATGACACTACCTGATGGAGGACCTGACGGCGGTGACGGCAACTTGGCCAACGCTGCTCCTATTTCCGGTAGCTCCTCTGGAGCAGCTGCTCCTGCGACTTCTGGAGGTGCTTCCTCCGCTCCTGCGGCCTCATCCGCCACCTCCCCTCCGTCTGCACCCTCTCCATCAGCCACGAGCATCTCCAACTCTCCAATGTTCCCTGGCCTCACTAGCGTCGCACCAATTCCCTTCCCAACGAACGGCATCCCGCAGGTTCCTGCATCTCAGGCCCCTGCATCTCAACCCCCTGCATCCCAAGGCCCTCCATCTGCTGGCTCCATTGGCGGCACCGGAGGCGCTCACACAATGACGCTCACGCAAATCCTTACCGTCACGTTCAAGGGCAAGCGCAGCATCGAAACGCGCACCGCGACCGTCTCGGATGTCGCAGCTGGAAAGCGCCGCAACATTTTCTCATGAGCCACGGCATTCTAGCGTCGGCAGGCTTTCTTCATGGATGGTGATGTCAGAGTTTTGACTGTTTCCTGTTTCTTCGGCGCATCTGGCGGAGTTCAAAACGGAAAGCTTGGGACATGTTCTGTTCTGGGACATGGGAAACGGGAAACGGAACGGCGATCCTGGGCTTACAACATGTTTCTGCATAGCGGTGGCGCGTTTGGACTTTTCCTCCTTTGAGCATTTTGAAATTGTGGGCCCTTTTTTTCTCGGGTTGCGCTGGTTCCGGGCAAACATTTGAACCAGGTCTGGGGAAACGAAACATGGGTTCAATGAGTACATATGATAGGATGATAAATTGAGAATATCATACAAATTCTGGATGAAAAAATTATGTCCTTTGATGAGAGTGATTTGTACCCTGATGGTGATACGGAGGAGAGCTAGTCTCCCGCGAGCGAACAGTCTTTTGAGCGCCACTGTTACAAGCCCATGCGCGACCAGATACAAGGAGTTCATCTTCAGGGGAACAAGAAATACAGGGCGATGCTTATAAGCCATATCTCTCCGTCTCTTATGTCTTTGGTGTTGTCTTACAGACATGGAGCTAGTACACTGGCAAATCTCCCTCCACTTGCCGCTTCCTGAAGAGTGTTCCGTGCCCTGCCAGCACAGCACACTTGGCAATTCAGGACGACTCAATGGAGTCGGCCGAGGCAGTGTTTTTCTTCTTCTTTGCAGCTTTCACTGCAGCTTCTTTCGCCTGACGAAGGCTCTCCCGCTCTTTGACATCAGCATGTTGTTTCTTTTGTAGCACAATTTCTTTTAACTTCTCCTCTATAAAAGACTTATTAGCTATGCGGCCAGATACAAAGATTTGTAAAGACAGAAGTGGCAGTCAGTACCTGCGGTTTCCTTATTGCTACCGAGTAAGCCTCCAACCAAAGTATGGGCCATGATTTCGCGCAAAATTGCCATCTGATATGCTAGATAGATAAAGGCTAGCATGTATTCAGAGGTCTCCGGGAGACGATATCGAAACAGCTTCAAGTACGCATGGATGCCATGCCTCCACATACGAGCCGGCATTGGGTACTTCAGCGCCAGCCTATCCAATTCGGAAGGAGAAGGGTGCTGCAACAATGTTTGCAGAGATTCCACCGTCTGGCCATGTTCGTTGGCGGTTTCGGATTCAGATTCGCCACAACAAATCGCTTTCATAGCTTCGTCGATAGGAACACATTCTGTTCCGACCATAGCAAAGTCATTATAGATGACCTTATGCCGGCTCTCCACATGCATGTACAACATTGGCCACTGCGGAGTGTAACGAAGCTTCAGTGGACCAGGAGGTAGAAACCGTCGGCGCAGCTCTTGAATATACATACTCTCGAAATCGATCATTTTATAAGTAGAACTTCCCAGCGTTTGGTGATTCTAGAGATCTGAGACTCAAAAAGGTGGGAGCAGTCAACGACGCGATTACAACGAGCTTTGGCACAAGGCTCCGTGCCTGAACACTTGAGAAATCGACAACATGTACCATGTAACTGAGTTCAAAGGGATCGAGCGTCGGCCCAAGTGGTGCGTCCCGTATTGATAGTGATTAAACGGGTGTGCGGGAGCAGAAGTGACGGTAAAAATCTAAAAATCCTTGAGAGTGTAGGCTGAAATTCCGGAACCCTCTCACAGCCACCATCGCGTGCATGATCCGGTGTAGCTGTGATCCAGTAAAACAGGTCCGAAGGCGCCTAAGACAGCCTGATGCAGCGAGCCGCATGGGAAGGAAATGGCACGCCTCTCTTGTACCGTGAACGAATACCAGATCGCGACAAAAAATGAAAGGGTACGGGCAGATTGGATCTTTGATGGGCAATTTTCCAGAACCAGCCATGAGACGGAGCATGAGATGTTGATTTTCTATCGATCTTTTTCGTTAGGATACCCGCTGACCGACGTTAGCGTCATTACTCCCCTCCAGAGGAAGAAAGACTCGTATTGTCTGTCTCTCAAAGACAAAGCTACATTGAAACATACCAGATGAAGGTTTGCACTGACTTGCGTTTGACTGCGGCTCCAAACATTCACTTTCGGAGTGTGTTGAAGCGCGGCTCCAGCCAGTATATGTCATCACCCTCGTAGTTACAGTCACATCAACGGTAAGTAAAGCGTAACTGGC
The DNA here is from genome assembly GCA_010015805.1 of Rhizodiscina lignyota. Taxonomy (NCBI): domain Eukaryota; kingdom Fungi; phylum Ascomycota; class Dothideomycetes; order Aulographales; family Rhizodiscinaceae; genus Rhizodiscina; species Rhizodiscina lignyota. Next base: position 298,596 of record ML978137.1, read on the forward strand.
GTAGCAAACAATGATAGGTCTCATTCTATATATACAGAAGACGTGAAGCATGGATAAAGTTTAGGGTTCAAGATCTTCATTCCGAGATTATGTACGCTTGTCAATCGTTGTAGACTTTGTTATAGTGAAAAGTACTGGCGGGTTCACGTAGGGTTTCTCACCACGTAGGGACGGACGTTAGTAAGTTTATATTTGAGGCTGTTAGGGAGTAGCTTACTGGGCCTGCCTTGGAAGATTTGCTTCTCGTTGTGGTGAAAAAGGGGTGCCGTTGCATGCCTCATACACTTACGTGAAACTGGCTCCTTCATCGTATGGCGGGATCTGTGGTCCTCATACGTACAGCCTGCAAGCCTCACGACGAGCCAGTCTTGCATTTCCGATTGACAGAAATACCCGTTAAAGGCATTACTGTTATGGTATTCAGGGATTCTATCCGAAATCCAAGGTTGAAGCTATAAGTCTCACGATAATATGTCAGTCACGCACTGCCAACCAGCAGTCCGGAAAGGTCTCCATCTGGAGGTATACGAGCGATATTTTTAATCGGATCTCTCACAATGCACAGCATCAATGAATAAGATATGTTTCGGTCGAGTAGAGTGCAATTCCTAGTATTGCCACAAGTGGCGGGAAAAGAATTGTACATATGCTTCCTCGTGGGGAAGACGCGCTTCTGTGCGCAATTGAAGTTCTCAAAGTTCTTGCTACTCAAAGAGATCGTAGCATGCTCCATGGAGGTCGTGCTCCCTGATGAAGTTCTCCTTCAAGTACGTGAACAACTCTTGACCTCTCATAGCTGGTACCGCCAGCACGCCACTCTCAATGCGCTGGAACAGCCATGAGAGCTCCAGTAGTTCTTCGTACTTTGGGGAATCGTCCCCCTCGAAGATCTCACGGAGGTAGTCGCAGAAGAAGTACGCCAGTGTCAGATTCTGTGTCTTCATCTGATCGATGCCCTTTTGCACCTCTCTGCAGAGAATATCGAGCTCATATCGGTCGTCTTCCGCCTGTTCGTGGCGTTCCAGCCACATCTCATAGTCGTCTTCTCGGTCATACTCCTCATCCTCGGGGTGCCTAAGTGAAGCGTAATATCTTTTTGTGAAGCAGAGTGAATAGATGTAGAGGGGAAGCATACGTGACATGTTCTCTGTATGGCGGCGGGGGATGCGGCGAATACAACGGGGGTCCTTCTTGAGATGCCGTTTCCTGCGCCGATTAGTCTTAGCCTTGACTTTTGATATCCTATTCAACTTACATTGCCTACGTTTCCACCATCCACTTGGACATGGTCTCCGTTTTCGCCATCCGCTTCGGCATCGTCTGTGTTTGCCATGGCGACCGCGAAGACTTGCTCACCCTGGGAGACGACGTCGTCGAGCTTGTCATGTCGATGGAGGTGTGGGCCATTCCAAGCATACAGACGGGCCTCGAGCATTTCCTCATTAAGCAGGCTTTGCTCTTGAGCTCGCACCCGCAGAGACGTCATCAGGTCATCTACGCTCCTTGCCGTGTCCATAGGTATGATGAATGAATCCTGGCTATATTCATCGTCCTCATATTCCACAGCGAGATGGACCATGTAGCGTTTGATGGTAGCCATTGTTGTAGGACCACCGTTTAGCAGGGAAATGTTGTTGTTGAGAAAGTTGAAAGAATTTTGAAAGATGTTGTGGGTAATAACGCGCTATGCTGGCACATGACGCGACACGTTGCCCGAGCGACCACCCCACACTTAGATAACTTCCATACGCGCTGTTCTGGGAAGCCGGAGTCTTAACCATCTCTCATTTTCTTATAAGTGATTATGTGTGTGATGAGGGATTTATTCCCCAACGATGACAACGTGGCGGAGTTGGAACGATGTTGGAAACCGATATCACAAGTCAGTCTCATACTTCAACGTGAACGAGACCATCTCCAAGAGTAGATTGCGGGGCCATGAATTTAGAGGGGGAAATTCTATGTGCAAGTCTTCATAGTGAAGCTATGTGCTACTGCTAGGTACTTGTGCTCTTTCCTTTTGTCACTTGAAAAGTTCAGGATCCTGTGTGGATCCAACCGAAATCGATCATGTCGTCGTATGCGCCACAGAAATGTGAATTGCAGCTGCGCATCAGAATACCTCCTACTCTGTCTCAGATGGCTCAGCACAAGAATGAAGTTGAGGAGAGCAAATCAGTCCTCCTACAACTTAACATGGTGAGCCGTCTGCGCCTTCTTGCCCTTTCTACCCTTCTTTTCTCTTTCCTTCTTATCTCTCTTCTTGTTCGCCTTCAGGTTGTTCTCTAGTTCTTTGGCATCATCAGTGTCTTGGATATTTCCGGCATCCTCAGTGCTCTCAACCTCCGCCTTCTCAACTCTCTTGAAGATGTTGAGGAGACCTCCGTGAAATCCATGCTCCGCCATGAACTCCACAATCTCATCATCGGTCATGTCGGGTAGATCTGGCTTCCTGGCCTCGAGATCATCCTTCAACGCGAAGACGCGGGGAAGGAAATCAAGTATCCAGTAACGTTTGAGATGGAGCAGATGATAGCCGATCCAATTGCGGATTATGACACCAGTCTTGCCCTTCAATCCCAGATGTTCTAGAAAAGGGTCCAGAGTAATCTCGCGTTCGATATACGTCAATACTCCGTCGAGGATGTCAGGGGGAGTTTCCTCGATGTACAGGTCGATGAGGGCCTCGTCGTACCTAGTATTCTCGGTCAGTTTCATACAACTTGATTATGAAATTATGAGGTTAGGTTTAAACGTACGCGACGTACAGTGAACCCGTGATGAACGATCGATTCTTGCCGTCCGCACGGACTTCACCGCCATGATGATGAGGGCTCTGTATTACGTTAGCCCGTGTGCGCGATCGGAATATTTGCTGACTTACGCAAGGCCGGGTAGCGTAGGGGCTCATAGCGAGACGCGCAAGCGGACAATTTCTCGCAATGTACGCCCAGATCTCCTCCTTCGCGGGATCGAGGACAACGGTAGACAAAGTGTCACGGTTGTACATGGACGGGCCGTCGAACGTATTCAAGTAGAGAGTCAAGCAATGCCGCATCTTCATGGTGCCTTGCTCGACAGCCCGGAACTTGATTTCCCTGACCAAATCATGGACCGGAGCACTCGGGTTGAAGGGAACGATGATCCTGATTTTTTGATCGTCTGGTTCGGGCTTCTTCTCGAAGAAGTTGATGATGTATCGGTGAGTGTCCGCCATGATGTTCGTGCTGTTGCGGTGTGGAGGTGTTGTGGTTAAGAGAGTTGAGAAGATACTCAAAAGTTTTGTGCGTGATGGCGTCACGCGTGTATTACAGCCGGCGGGAGTGAAGCGAAACCCAACAGGATGAGTGTTTGGAGAGAAACGGAAGCTTAAAGTTTAGTCTGCTCTTCACACAATCCGCACTGACCAGGATGTCCCGCTAGCTATGCGAATTAGAAGGGGACAGAAGAGTGAATTAAAAGACACAATGTCGACTGCTCCAAATATGCGAGAAGACACTAGCTCCACTGCTTGCCTTTTAATCGTTCTCATCTTTTTCACTGCCTCCAATGTCAACCGTAACAATGATGTTCATTCAGCTACCTATTGTCCATGGATACCTGTGAGTTCTTCGAACGGAGCATAAGTTATACCATGATATGCTGTCTCAATAACAGTCACCCGATTCGCGTCTAATACTTCGGGCGGCATCTGCCCTAGGCGTCCCAGAATCACTTCCATCTGGTCCAGGTCGCCGTAAGTTAGCTCGGGGAATCCAGGGTGGTCATTCAAGATGTCGCGGTAAACGGCGCGAAAGTCATGTTGAGTTTTGAAGACGTTGTCGATGAGATCTCGTATCTCGTCCTTCCGTTGAGGCAGCTCCGAGATTGGGCGGCGTCGTGGAGTTGCAGTGCGGGAACTTTGAGATGAAACCTTTTGCTTTTTATGATATGATACTGCGGTCTCTGCCTCGATAGCATCGTCGAGATGCTTTGAAGGTGTGCGCGTTTGCTGGGGGTGACCTCGCCGAAGCCGCTTCCTTGGCCTTGACGGTTCAGAGTCTGGTTCGCTCGTAAGATCGATTACTTCCTGTGATTGTTTAGCAATTGCAAGGCTGTTATCTGACAATATAGCTCACCGTATCCCGTTCAGAACTAACGCCTTCTTCACTTTGGCCATGCAGAGTATCCTGGAACACGGCAAAGATGACTTCCGTAGCAGGTGTCACCACTACTGATGACAGCTTGTCTCGTGGTGAGATGAACGGGCCGCCAGCGCTGCCAAGGCGAAGCTTGAGGTTGCCTTTGTTGATCAGATGTTCTTCGACGGCTCGAGTGCGGATCTCTTCGAGGAAGGTGGATACAAGTGCATCGGACTGAAACGGAACCAGGAGAGAGATATCGTTTGGTTCGCCTGATTGCTGTGCATTCACGATCGTAATCGTGTACCGCTCCATGTTGAGCAGGGAGCAAAGGAATGGTGTTAGTGTGGTGGGCAAGTTGTGGCAAGATAAGCGCAGGATGAAGGGCAGAAAGTATTATAGAGCTAAGAGGTGAAACAGGGGGAAATAAACGTTAGAATGATGAAGTAAATCCCAGACGTCTATTCATCTAGCAGCATACCCTTCACTGCCGGAAACCATGTGAAGCTTCTGATTCAAAAGCGATAGCTTCACTCCTCAATCCCCCCAGTTCGCCATTTGTATCACCTAAGTGCCTTGTCATTCCATCTGACGACTATCCCGCCAAGTCCACTAACACGGCTCAGGCTCTCCACTTCCTACTGTGCGGGAGATGATTCGGTTTCGCGCGTGCATGGTAGGCTACAGCTCAACAACTGTTTTTGGCAGTATTATCGGGTGGTTCCGCCTCATCACTAGGACGAGGAGAGAGACCAATCTTGCCAACTCGCGAAGCCTGTGCCAGATTAGGACACTTATTCTACCATGGTGAATATTTTGAATGAGCATTTCCTGCCGCGCAATTCGGCGAAGAGGAAAATTGAGTAAGACAGGTGCAGGCATACCGTAGTAGCAAAGATCTCATATCTTACAGGCACACCGACGATATCTGCGAGGAAATCATTCTCCCAGACAAGGGGTCCATCTTCGCAGCCAAGACGGAGAACGAAACGGTCGTGCTTTGTGAGGATGCCTATTTTGACTGCGCGAGACTGAACTTCATCGTGTAGCTCCTTGAAGGTTCGGTTAGGATAGAAGGAAATCATCATAGAATCCTTCACCACGAATGCGTTGTCTTTGTGGACGATGAAGTTAACTTTGTATGGCTCCCGCATCGTGCTAGATAGAGAGTTGAGGAGCAGAGAGAGGGATGGATTCATGCACCGTTTAACATAGCAGCGGTCTGCAACAAAGAAGCTCGGTAGGCCGCGTTAGTCCGCCAGAGATGGATAGACTAGGTCCCGCGGATCCGCTATTATATCGGATCATTAATGTCGTTGAGTGCAGGAACGGAAAGCGTGTATTGACCGACAGATGGCCGCGCTGAGAGATCAAGGCCGCTCTCGTTTGGATGTGGCCGTTCTCGTTTGGATGTGGACTTCTGTCCCATCCCACAGGACACTTGAATTAACATGCCATTACTACCAATGCTCTTAATTCCAGAAGAAGCTTGGTCTTCTCACTCGTCCCGTTAGCACTAGGTGTGCCCATCGTTCACATATTTGTGACCGTGCCGTATTCACGACATAGGACGTGCAGATGCAGTTCTGCGGCACTCAACTTGATATCAAACGGCAATAAGCTGTATGATATCATGTTGTCTCGCGAAACTGCATCATGAGCCCCACGGTGGGCTGTCCCATAGGATGAATCCTGTCTGGCCGGAGCTGCTTGATTCAGGGTTATCCAGCTACAGCACACCATGGGTTACCCATTGGTGTCCTTTTGCTGCGATGTTCCTGGCTGCAGGGTCCTGCCGACTGTATCAGAGCCTCCGTCGGTGAAAGTATGTGCTTGGAGCGATAGTGAAGGTTTCAGGGATGAGGGGGCCGACGACCTCGTCAACTAAGTTCTCCTATGCGAATAGGTCAGCGAAGTTGTCTAAGCATGCACGTATCGGACGAAGTCCTTACAGAACTGAGCATATGCGGCGACTGACAGAGATGCCTTGATACAAGTCACGTCTCCAAGTCCCGTCTCGGAGAGTACATGGATTTGGGAGTAGACAGGTTTCTCCCATGCCGAAGTTTCCCCCACTCATCACCACTTCTGCAACTTTTGTCCAGCTACAGAAAAGTCTCGATGAATTCAGTATGGATCCCAGACAGTGTGTACGATTTCCAACATGATCTTCAATACTCTCCCGGCAGAGCTACGCTACATAGGTGTCTATGAGTTCGCCTTTCCCAACGACGCCGAATGAGTGCATCCCCGTCCCGGGCGGCATACAATAATGCGGCTCGTTATTTCATTAGGTCTCAATTGTCTCGAGTAGGTCGATGATTACACCTGAAGTGCCTAGCTATGCTCTATGCCACGTTAGAGACAGCTTTCTTCTGCCATTACTCAGTCAGGATCTATCACGACGCCCTTCAAGTCTGTTATGAGACAAGCTAGATGCGTACGTAAAAGACCGTATTCGCATAGCTGGTGAAAGAAGTATCTCGCGTGATGCCAGAACTGCTAGTTTGAGCTGTAGTGGAAAGGAATGCTGTGGACCTTCGATGGGCGTGGTAATTGACACAACTCGGCATGGAAGTATCACTGCTGTATATCTCAACACGCCAAGTTCCTCAATGAGCTCCGAGGTGTCTGCAAAGACGCATAGATGATAAGGTCGACCTCGCCCTCGTGCCGCCCAAATGCACAACCTCCGTACAAGTCAGCCCAGTGACTAGAACGTACTGTGATGACTGAAGTCTGATATTTCCTGCGGCATCTTGAAGCAACGATAAATCCAAGGCGACTCAGAAACAAGGCAATTATGTACATGCACGTCAGCCCCGCCAATTCAATTCTGTAAAAACCACCAATCGGAAGTAACTTTAGCTGCAAGGAGGACGAATAGAAAATACAGACCCACTGAATATTTCCACATGACCTTAAGAGCACTCATTGGTGGTAACTGGGCGAAAGTCACATTCGCGGGGCGTATCAGAACGTGATGCATTTGCGAACGAAGGGGGACAGTCGGGCGTATATTTCAGTGGAGCTCAATGTACTCTGCCTGGCAAAATAATCTCATCCGATATCGCATTTTATCATCCTGACTGACTTGTGAGCAAGGCAAAAGGCAACTGGGTTCCAGTGAACATGTTCCGGACTTCGCGACTCACGGTCAGAAGGTATCGAGAGGGGAATCCTGTGAATGGGGCGTAGAAGGCAGAATGAATAAATTCCTCGACAAAGATCATCGCTTCCATCCATGATCTCTTAGCTGATTCGTGCTTGCTTCGGTATTGGCAAGGCTCTTCGCGGTTGTCACTGTATTTTGGTCCTTCCTGTGAGAGTCATGTCCAGTAAGACAATATCTGAAATGTGCGCGCACAACCGATGCTAACGCTCTACTAGGCTCTTGCAGGTCCTTAAATTGTACACGAAAAGCAATTCCATACTTTTACTTTTGCGACTATCGTAAGTTTCGTGAAGTTGTTTTAGTTACCCACAATAGTGGAGTATATGCTAAGCGTCCATTTCGACAGACATTTGCAGTGAGTGCAATTGCTCACGCGAGCGATGGAACGGGAAGAAATTCTGCAACTATCGTAAGTATATGATCGATCTGATCTACATTGTATCGAAGCCCATAGCCCTTACTCGAGCTAATCCATAGCTTTGTCAGACTGTTCCGACTCAAACATCTGTCGGTGGGATGGCATTGAAAGATGCGACATGAGACGTAACAGTCCAAGCCACTTTTGTGGATCTCGTATGTGTATTGCACATTGGAAACAAACTTGGGGGCCGAGAACTATGTGAACTAATCCGGACCGTACAGATATCTGTCTAACCAAAAGATGTACGTCGAAGCGGAAGCCTACCGGCGACTATTGCGGGAATCGTAAGTAGTATCTTGGAAGGGATTCTGCCGACACAGGGATAACTTCGTTCTCCAGACACCTGCAATCGCCCTGACTGCAAAGCGGAGAAACACGAGAGTTATGATTATTGTTCAGATCGTAGGTAGTGAGCAATACTGGTGTGAAATCATATGCTAAGCCCGCCAGACTGGTATCAGCCATGGAAAGATGAAGGAAAGAAATTGATGAAGAAGGGAATAAAGAAGGGCCTACAGAAGTGCCTTGAACACTTCACCGATCGAAGCCAATCACACGACTACGACAGTAATAGCGGGGAGATAGATGAAGTCTCCGAGGATGATAACCAACAGAACTTATATCGATATGACCGAAACAGTACTTCTGGATACGATGACCAGCATGAAGGTCACGAGTACAATAGCTGGCATAGAGAAGATAGATATAATAATCGGCAGATACAGTATGAGTATAGAGGGGATCAGAGATACTACGAGTATTACAGGGAGTGAACAACGGCGCCCATCTTCTGAGTAGCTTGAGGCTTTGATGAACGTCGTTAACGTTGCCAAGAACAGGAGAACCTCTCGGCAACATGACTCGTGCGTAACGGATTTCGTGTCAGTGCCAGGGTGCTCGAGCGTTCCGCGCCACTCTAACCAACGTTTATGCTTGAACAATCCAAGATAGTCGAGTCCAGACCCACAGAATGTTGGTACCTACGGTGCGTTTGTTGCAGCTATGTATCACGGACCATCTTCCCCGGATTAGCACTGCACTAAAAGCGGCAGCTGAGTGGATACCTCTCCACAAGGGCAGTACACGTTCAGCAGCCTCCAGCAACTTCTAAACTGCAACTACAGGCACTTGGGCAGTGGACTAAGTCGAACAGGTGCTCAAGCCTCCGCCGAGACTGGTCTAGCTGTCTTCTAAGCGTAGACTACGGTTAGAAAGATTACCGGCTGTACGCTGGTTCCCATTATTGCTCCAGAATCTAGAGCACCGTTATTCTAACCTCAAGAGCGTCGTAGTGACGTTGTCCTACATTCTAGAGTACCGTTGTTCTACAAAGCGTGTCTCCTTCAGCCTCGACTTGCCACCTGTATCCGCTGCAACGCCCTTTTCACCCAACTGCCTCTCGAATTGGAGAAAGTTGCCTAGTTGCTTTATGGCGAGCCAGGTTGCTAGATACGTCAAATCTCAATGGGGCGGTCCTTGCAAAGTGAGAGCATTGTGTTTACATAAATTTCCTTGTCCTAGCGGAGCCGTGCACTAATCGTAAAAGGCCATAGATTGATAGCGCAGTGCCAGTAATGCAACTGGTAAGGTATCATACATGTAAATAAATTCGTCCCTTCGTCAAAATGCCATGTTCGTAACGCATCCAATTGGGATACACAATTTGCCTGCTCATTACCGTGAGAAGCCGAAGCAGCACTGAAGCCAGTCGGACTAGCTAGTCGATCCGACATCCAACACACTGTCCACGCGTGACTCGTGTTTGCACAGTCTCCCTTCAGATTGATGTCTCTTTCTCAACTCCAAGAAATGTCCAACAACACTTCGGACCTGCTCGTCAAACCCAGTAAACTTGAATTTAAATGCCCACTCGGTTTCGCTTGTGTCCACTTCCATCTTAACGGTGTTTACTTCCCCGGATTTCGGTAAGGGCGCGTCCGGGAAATCTCTCTCAACAACGGTTTGGACGTCGTTCCAATGTGATGGTTGGCTGAGTACGTAGCTTCTGTTGCTCGGAACGTCCCAGTCCAATGCGCGTACGTGGGCCATTGCAACGTCCTCGTTGTGTACAGTGGCGCCGATGAAGGTCTCGAATGTTTGGCCGAGTGCGATCCCGAGCACAATACCATTTGTGCCGTTCAGAGCTTCCCTGGGACATGTTGCAAGGTCGTTCCGCCCTTCAATGAAGGAGGGATGAAGATATGTGACGTCGAATGAAGGTGCGTTCATGTCCATCCATAACTCGGCGGCTTGGAGTGCCGCGACTTTCGATGCTGCATACGCTGCGAATTCAGAGGGATAAGGCCCAGTGTCCAAAGGGATACGATCTGTCGGTAGAACTGGCGCAATGACTTCGTCCTGGCCTTCCAGAACCTCAAAGGGAATGAGTGCCGAGATCGAGCTTGTGATCACGACACGTCGGACACGGCCGCTGCGTTTCGCGGCCTCCAGGATGCCTAGGGTGCCAGCAACGGCTGGACGAATGAAGTAGTCACCATAGACTACAGCGTTCACCTTATTTGATGTTGCCAGAGGAGATGCGATGTGAATGATGAAGTCGCAACCGCCCACGACCTTGTCAAACGCGCCGGATTCGGTGATGTCTGGGACGATTACAATATCAAGGCGATAGCCTGGAGAGAGCGCTATGACAGAAGGGTGAGCTCGTATAGATGCTGCTTTTTGTTCTGATCGAACGGCTGCGCGGACGCTGTAGCCTTCCCGGAGCGCATGGAGAAGCGTTTGAAACCCAACGTGACCGGTCGAGCCAGTCAAGAGAATTGTGGGCATAGCGTCGATGGCCATTTGTGGGGTATAAGGTTGGGTATCACTTTTAAAGAGCGATAAAATAAAGCGCAAATAAGAGAATCAAAGACAATTGATGTTGAGTCAGTGAGACTTCCATAAGGACAATGGTGATATAAAAGGTATTGATGAAATGTTGTGTTTCATTATGCTGCCACTACGAGTCTAGAATTTCATGCATCTCCGACGAAGGAAAAGGCCGTGCAGTTGAATTATGGATACATTGCGACGTGAGTACGCGGCATTGAGACTGCTTACCGACACGGCCGGTGAGTTCTATGGTTGCGGCTATCCACTAATGTCCCATGAATTTGCAATTGAAGCACTAACTCTCCAAGTTGTTAGAGTCGAGGATAGTGAAAGGCTGAGAGGTGTTCGTACCCAGATGTCTCGTTAGCCACAAGCCATGTCTCATTTAGGCCTAGATCGGTAATGGCACGGTGCAGTCCCACGCACTTGACGATAGAGTATTCTAGCGCTTGATGTTAGCTGACGATGTTAGCTGGACCATGGCGCATCGCAGTACAAAAAGAGGTCCTTGCTCCCCTATCGTGAGGAGTCACTACTATCCGTATACGGTGTATGCGCCGTGTCTGCATCTATAGTGTGTGGTTCAGGCCCAATAATCTGGATAAATGAATCTGTACGATCGCTTGTAGTGCCATAGCTGTAGCCTACAGACAACCACACTAAGAACGCTGTGGCTTTGTGGGGTGAGTGCACGGCTTTGCTGTAACCAATACATTAATAGTCGCACAACGCTCGCCTTTCAGAACAGCGCCTCGGTCGGGTTGGCTTTGTGGAGAGGTATCCACTCTGCCTTGTAGGTTTAGAGTCCTCGTTTAGCGTATTGTCCGCCAGGCTAAGGCGAAGGTAGCTGAGTGGCATCCAGACCCTTTGAAAAACGTATTTGGAATTTTATAGTTACTGCTGTGAGGCCAGCTCGGCGGCATGCCCACTTGATGGTGAAGTATCGAACACTAGCATAAGAAGCTCAACGTTAGCACGCTACACGTCGAAACATACATCTCTGAGGAGAGAGAACAGTAGTTGTGAAAGTACGAAGGGTTTGTATTCAGGTGAGCGAGAGATCGCGGTAAAACTCCGGTGTAGCGCACGCTCGCTGAAGTGGACATTCGTCTCTTATTTTTCCATCGTACCTCTCAAGCTGGGCAACAGAATTGATCTTCGGAACCAATGATCAGTAAAGACATTTGAAGATGTGGGGGGCAACGGAAAGTCGAGAAACTGTGAATATACCCGCCTTACTTCAAATTTCCTTGTCTGAAGTGTAATAAGTATCATTCAGTTCGAGCGTTGTCGAATTCAAAGAGCGAAAGAGCACGTGAGGTTTCTTTTGATGCCAAGGTTTCGCCTTCTCCAAGACGATCAAACGTTGGCGGGATCTACACGGCAAAGGAAAGGGGTGATCCATGTTCAGCCGATGAGTTGGCAGAAGCCTTGAACGGGGGTTGCAGCGTGACAAGCCAATCACACTGCATACAGACGATGTAGGGTTCGGATCGAGGCAAACCGCCCGACAGCCTCAGTCCAATGTAAAGACAGAAATAGCCTCCGAGCAAAACCTCACCTGCACCTGCCTGACTCTGAATCTGACAACGAAGAAGGGTCCAAGTGTGGAAGAACTTGTGTGGAAGCACGATAAAGGAGGAGGTGGGGTCTGTCGGTGTGATAGGCATGTATTGTATAGGGGACGCTGCAGTAGGACGACTGTGAGACTTCCAATGATCTTTTGATTTTCGAGAACGGCAGAAGAAGACAATGGTATGGCAAAAGCGTTACGCAACGTGCGCTTGCCAGCATTGCAAACGGCCAATGTGCATGGGTTGGGGCAGTTGGTGCATCGTGGGCGTGATATTGTCGAGTCTGGCCACGAGGGGTGGCTCGGTGGAGACGAGAGAGCGATTGCCACAGCGTAGTCGAAGTGAAGAAGAAACTGTTCTGAAACAGACTGTGTACATGTATGTAAAAGCGGTGAAGAGAGACGAACTGGCGCACGGCGGGATCGTGACATGGGCGGCGGGTAGCCCAGTGCAACCGGCCGCGGCGCGAATCAAAGGTGAAATTGGCTCCATTGCCTCCATTGCACAGCTTCGCGCTCGCGGGACTGAGGCTCAGAAGCGACGGGTGTGTTCGACGAGCGGCCAGTCAGACGGGCGCAAAGAGGGCAGAGCGAAATCCAGGTTGCCGCTCCTGTGAGAAAGGTGGTTTGCGCAGGCTGGGGTGCCAAGCCAAGACGTGTGCCAGCATTCACAAAGTTCAACATCAGCTCCACCAAGTATCGAGCTCGCCACTCCAAACTTCCCATCTCGCAACAACGTCGCCGTGGGCTCATTGCGCGCCCGTCATTTTCACTGCAACCACTTGTCCTCTGGCAATTGGCAAATGACGACAGCGCACGGCGGCCGCTTTGCGTGAGGTGGCTGGTCCGATCACCCAACCTCTCTTCCACAACTCAGCCCGCAAGCAACGAGCCCGGGCCACAGATCTCTTCCAACATCTCTTCTCTCATCCCGGAGAGGATCACACCTTCTACCTCCTCATCGGATAGCGTGGGTGAGCAGCGTCGGTACCCGCCAACTCTCCACTTTCGTCGACGAACTGCTAACGCTGCCTGATTCTTGCAGCACGCTTGCAGCTCGACTGCTGTGTAACTCGAGCCTGCCCTCACGCCTGTTTACTTCTGAAAAGTCGCATCACCCTGGTTCGACCGTCAAAGCGTCGAGCTCTTCTCGCAAACAACAGACGCTCGTCTAAGCTGCCTCTCATGTCTCGAGTGGCACAGCGAGCGTAGAGAGCTTCACGATGGGGGTGGGTGACCGACGACCTCCTCCTCTACCAGCCCCAACGGAAACATCATCCGATAATTTCGGCAACGCAACGAGTGACGACCTCGCAACGGACATTTCGCGACGCACCGATCGCACGTCGTACTCGATTCCTGAAGACGGCAGCCCGGTGGTCATATCGACGAAGAAGAAGAGTCGAGATCTGGACACTGGAAGGAGCAACCCATCTCAGACGTCGCTCTTAATCGAATATTTCGAGGCGGGAAAGTCGGGCGACAAGGTGAAATCGCGGCCGAGTGTTAGAGTTCGGGTAACACCTTCAAGGAAGAAGGACAGGGAAGGAAGCGATCATATCCAGATTACAGAGACTGGAAAGACTCGCAAACCATCTTACACTAGGCGGATATCACTTGGAAGCAAGAGAGAGGAAAGCGTGCCATTGCCTGCAGGCACAGACATATCAGGATATTCCGGCGACTCGAACTTCAGTCATCCGCCTGTAGAAATCGAAGTCCAACCGAACACAAGCGACCTTTCACAAGTTTCTCACATATCCGACTACGAGGCCGTGGGCCCGTACCCAGCGTACGAGCAGTCTGACGTCTCGTTGATGCCCCCGGATTCTATGCTCGAAGGAGTCCCTCGAATTCATACGCCACCCCCGCAACCCCGAAGTCCGCTGATCGAAGAACCTACGACTACGAGTACATTGAGGGCGCCGGAAAGAGATAGAAGTCTAAGCAGGGAGCGCGAAATCACTCATCGCGTCATGGAAAGAATTGCACAGCGAGAAGCCAGTGGAAAGGCCTCGCCTACCACAAGACGAAGTGGCAGCAGAGAGTATGTCGTTGATGATCGGCCAACGTCTCGAAAGCGAACATCCAGCGACAGTCGTCGTACGGAAGATGCTCTTTCTGTCGAGTCTGTATCCAACTTGAACCCTTCGGATATCAGTCGTCGCTCTGAGCGCTCTGCCCGTTCTGGAACATCAAACGTTTCAATCAACAACCCCAAACTGCTGGCTACGGTCGAAGATGCAATCAAACGACTGATCTTGCCGGAACTAAATGCAGTCAAGGAAGAGCAGAGGATACAACGGAACAGGAGCAAATTCGAACACGAAAGACCGGAATCTCTCAGCTCTGTAAGGTCTGATGGCATTGAGAGACGAATGTCAAAGTCGTCAAGTGCACCAGATGTGAAGGGTTCAAAGCCGCAGGTCGTGGTCAGCGAAGACGTGGATGAACTGAGTCCTTCAAAGCTCAGAAAGGAGCGCCGCTCCAGCAAAGGTTCCGAGCGGAGCCGGAGTCGCCAGGCTTCCTCCGAGACTGTGGTTAAAGATGGTGATCGCGTTCACAGGAAGAAAAGTAGAGATTATACCCGATCTACAAGTGCGGCAAAGGAAGCAGCTCTTGCTCTTGGGGCCGGAGCGCTCACCGCTGCCGCTCTGAAACATCATGATTCAATGTCAAGCGTTGATTCGAGGGAGAGGCGGAGAAAGAGGCGGAGTAAGAGCAGAAGTCGGACTGCGAGCTTGTCAGAGAGCATAGAGGAGCGACCCCAGAAGAAGGAGAGCATCCCTCCATTACCGATGCAGAGCGAGATACAATCAGATTTGACTCGCGACTCCATTCTCTCTGCAGAGACTGAACGACCGGTGTCAACATCTTCGCGCGGTATCTCAACTCCACCAAGAGAACATGAAGTACGCCAAGTCTCTCGCGGGTCGCCTCTACACGTCTCACAAGTCTCACTTGAAGAGTCCCCCACGACACCAACGCGCACACCGACTCGCACTCCAACGTCCTTGAGGCAGCAGCTGGGCACTCATCACGCAAACATCTCAGCCGCCGATATCAGTGCTCCTCCTGCGAGCGCCGATAGAGGCTTCAGTGAGAACATTTCTCCCGCAGCAGCTGGCGCTGCTGCTGGACTTGGTGGAGCTGCAGTCCTTTCTCGACTGCACGATGTTTCTGGATTGCACGAATCGATGTCCGCAAACACGCTCGAACATTACACTCCTCAGAGACCACTCAGCCCGATCCAGAGTGTGTCAAGCTATCGCGATAGTACTATTGAACCTGCTCCTCACAGCCGAGTACAATCTATCAGGAGTGAAGCATCCCTGACGTCTCCTAGGAAACATCATGTTCCCAGGCCCGACTCGGCTCGCTCTGCTGACTCGTACACTTCATCCCAGAGTGCGGATTTTGCTTATTCCAAAAATAGACCTGCTGGCTTCAGCCTAGAACATGGGTACGAGATCATGGGCGGAGAGTATGAACCGGAGACCCCAATAGCGGAGCACTTTGATGAAACCCCTCGTGCTGTGGAGGTTGACGATTGGTTCGACAAGGGCCATGAGGCCAATGAACGTTACCGTCATGAGTACGACGACGAAGAAGAGGATGAGGACGAGGATGAGGAGAATCAGCACGCCTCGGGTGCGGAGTACAGCCGAGACTCTGCAGGCTACAATCGAGACTCTGCAAGCTACAATCGAGACTCTGCAGACTACAATCGAGACTCTGCGGATTATAATCGCGAGTCTGCATACACTGCGGATAGCTCAAATGGGCCGTATGACAAGGTTACTGCCGGCCAGGGCCTAAGGAACGTTCACAACAATGCCGAGTATGTGCGAACGCCCATCGCTGTGGAATCGGCAGTAGCGTCACTTCACGACCCATCGTCAGTGAGCGTGCACTCTTCGCAGCAAAGTCTAGAGAAGATGATGCCATCTTCGCAAGTGGAGTCTGAGCTTTCTCAAGATGCTCCGAAAGACGAAGACCGCGAATTAGGAACTCAGGACAACTCCAGCAGGGAACGATGGGGCGTCCTAAGGAACAAGGCTCAAGCACTACACGATCAAACACAGCAGGCACAAGAGATCCGGAGATCATCAGATCAAATCCCGACTGTCCAAGGAGACCAGGCAGTGAAGACAACAGCGTCAGCACTACCTATTCCGGGAGACGACATGCCAGCTATCGGACATGGAATTGATGATGAAGAGTTAGATACCAATCCTTCAATCATCCGAGGTCCAATGGCAGGCTTCCACCCCGGCGATCGGTCACACTGGCCGTACGATCCAACACCGCCAAGATCAACTCGAGAGCTTACCCGTGAACCAAGCGACGACGAAGACGTTGGCCACCACGCAGAATTGGGTACAGCTTTGGGTGCAGGCGCTGCAGGCGCTGCTATCGGTTTGGGTGTCGCAAACACCCAGGGTGCATCAAGGGACTTGGGTACTGGTGCAACGTATCAACAACCCGCCGTCGAAGACGAATTTGATGCTGATGAGGAGCGTGATTTCGATGCCAATCAGGGTATGTTCGCGGCTCCTAATCTTCATTCTTCTACATCGCTGAAGGATGAAGGGTACATATCGTCCGCACAACAAGGCGGGTACACTCCTGAACCGTACCCGAATACCGAAGATCCGTTCCGTTCCAAACGTCAAGCGAAGCATTTCAGTGGCATGAGCCATGGCATGGAGAGCCCGCTGTATGATGCCGCGACCGGCAAAGGCATTGATCGGATTCAAAGCAAGGATGTGGTAGCGCTCATGGATCATCTTACAGTCAGAGATGCGCAGAGGAACGCAAGAGACACAGAGATATTGGTGACGTTGGTGAGGAGCGCGGCTGAGATGCGCAATTCCTTTGAGGAAATGAAAGAGTTCATCCGCATCGAGAGAGAGGCGATCATGGGCAACACTGACCGCAATGCCGAAGTGGTCGTCCAGAAAGTCCTTGGAGGACCAAGACCACAACCCGTCAGTTCACCTCGCACCATGCGCCGTGCAGGCTCCAGCGAGGAGGGCGATGACCCCCAGGGGCGCAGAAAGAGCATGTTCAAACGAGCTCTAAAGGGTCTCAGCATGAGGAGCACGAACGATTTGGCGAAAATCGAGGATATGCTCATGCAACTGCTGACTGAGGTTGAGGGATTGAAGGATACGCAGAACAACATGAGGGACACAACAAGAACAGGAAGTCTCAATTCGAACGAGTATCTCCGCCAACAGCAAGACCCAGGCTACGAACCTGACGGCCAAGCTGGAACTTCTTCGAGCCCGAATCAGTCTGGATATTTCTCGAACCCATCAACACGACAATTGAATGGCGGAATGCTTCAGCCGATGCACTCTGGCTACGACGGCCGCAGAGGCTCGGGGCACAGAATCAGTACGGTAATCGAAGGCGACGAAGAAGAGTACGATCACGAGAATGTTGAATATCCCAACGAAGAGCGAATGACAACACCAACGCAAGAGGTTCAACGCCAGAACTCGCTACCAATGAAGACCCCTCCACAGCAAAACACTTCGGCAGTACGAACCTCGCAAGGACCGGAGCACACTCCTAAGACTGTTGGGTCTTCAAAACACCGATCTCAGAACTCTTCTCTCTTAGGGAACTTTGCCAATAAGGTTTCCAGGTGGTCAAAGACCACGGCATCCACAGATCCTCAAAGTGTTCGCATTAGCCAAGATCGTCAAATGCAACGACCATACTCAGAGGCTTCGCGCTCTGGCTCGAACGTGAACGTGGATCAGTACGACGGTCAATACGCCCTCAATGAGGACGACCGCCTTCGTTCCAACGGTTCTCTCGCACGCGAGCAGTACAACCAAGCGGCAGTGGGCGCCGAGCAGCCACGCTCACCATCTCCTCTGATTCCTGATAGTGAGGTCGACGATCCGCGCTATCAAGCACATCGCAATTCGCTGAACCTTCAGCATCCTCAACCTCGACCTGGACCAACACACCGTCACCAATCACATCTCGAGTCCGAGGCGCAGAACTACTACGAGAGCCTACTTGACGATGGCCCAGAAGCTGACCAGTGGGGCTCCAATCCCTCGCTTGCGCTGAACAGGAATATCAATCGGATCAGCACTAGCACAGGTGGCGGTCTCAGTCCGGTCTACTCCGATGGTGCGAGCGTGCACTCTGCGAGCGAACAGGCAATGCAACCACAGGCGCAGTATCAGAATGCCCCTCCTCGACCACCAAAGATCAGAGATGACGGACCGCTTGTGCCAGAGGAGGCACAGGACCAACATGTCGGATCCGGCGGACACTATCACAATACAAGCATGAGTTCTGGTCCACCATATCTCGCAACGCCCCTTGAGCCAATCCAAGAGGCGAGGTACAGTCTTGAGACTGAGCGCACGGGAAGACATCTTACTCCGAGCCCGAATCCTCCACCGACGGCAATGCAGAGCGTGCAGAGGAGAATCACTGGCCCGAGGCCTATGAGCAGCAGGAGCCCAAGTGCGAGTGGAGGACAGGCACAGTCCCCAGGAGGAAGTCCGGCTGCCAGTCGGGAAGATATAGTTATCAGGAGGAAGCCTGTTAGTGTGAGGAGTACTGGTAAGTCTGACGTGCTCTCGAAGAACATCTACAGTGAATAGTTGCTAATTGTTACACAGCTTCGGATGGTACGCTTGAGAGCTACAGAAGCAGTCTCGACGAGGACAACGAGATCTTTTGATCAGTCATTGGGATGCGCTTGAGCGCAACGTATAGCTCTTGGGGTGTTTCACACTCCAAGGGAAAGTTCTTTAATCTTCATTAAAATGGTGCATCCGCGTGTTCTTTGTAGAGAAGACACCACGCATGGCTTCACTTTGCGACGACGTTTACGATTTGCCGACCGCAGGGCTGTGCTAGCTTAGACTATGCGAGCGTCTGCTGCATACATGTATCTAATACCTTACCCTTCTCCTTTTCGATATGCTAGGGACTGGGAAGGAAGCGAAAGGGTCCTCTTCTCAGGCACATAACACCGTGGAAGCTGCCAGGGGACTGGAGGGTGTTGCTACCTTGGATGGCTTCAATTGGAAATGCAATGCCAATTCAGCGGATTCGCTGACAAAAATTATCTGCTGAGTTGTTTTCGTTTCGTGAATTCTCTGTCTGATGCGCACCCCCTTTGAACCTGACGATGTCCGCGTTTCATTGGATTATCATGAACATCCCGTTCCAATCCCAATAATGGTCAATGTACGCACGTCGAAAATGGCATCTTCGCACCCTGCGAGCAAGGATTGAGCCACCACCATTCCAACCAAGACAAACGGCTTGATTCGCGGTCGCTTTCGTACCGCTAATGGCTGAGATGCGGATGCATCCAGAACCCTAGCCTCGAGCACCACCACCGTCGAGGCCCTATCACAAGCTGTCCACGCCTCTGCCCGCAGGCGCCTGAAAAGCATACACCTGGCCGGCAAAGCCCGCCAAACACGTCCAAGGCCCATTGCAGCGAGGCGCAGATGTCGCCCGTCTACATTCGGCAGCGCGTGCAACCCTATCTTGCGTTAGCAATTCTGCGCGGGGCCTGCGATCTCGACGCCGCCCATGGCACACTGCGATACCCCGCGCACGCCTTCCGCTTCCAGTCGCGGCCAAGGGAAAAGGAGGACGGAAACGAAAAGGCGAGTTGAGGCTCAAGTGCCGTCACCGCCGATCTTGCCCTCGAATGGCGGTCGGGGAGCATGGGATCGCTCCCGATTAGAGGGCCTGTTTGCATGTTTGCTAGAGCGAGCCCGCCTTTCTTCACGCCGTGGCGGGGATGGAGGGCGGTAAAGTTTTGTGCCTTTTCGTGGCGCTTCACCGGCCCATACAATGGTCGAGGGGCACGCTTTGCTCTAGCTCGTGCGCGGAGAATTCCTCCAGGCGCGTTGAGATGGTGGTTAGTCAACGAGCGCAGTGGTGCGAGGGCTTGAGGCGAGAGTGGTGATTCGGTGCTGTGCGCGTTAGCGGTGGTGGCAGCAGAGAGCGCTGGCGGTCAGTTAGGATAGGCCAAGCCATTTTCTGTTTGCATTCGGCATCCCGACGCGCACAAGTGCGTCGTGCGTGATTCACCGGCGTCGCCGCGCTGTTTGGCGCTGTGGCAGACATCTCTCTCTCTCTCTCCTTTCTTGATTTCAAAAATTCTAAATTGGCTCGCTTGAGGTTCTTGCACATTGCACTTGGACTTGCGACCAGAAGCGCAAGCGAGGTGGGGCGTCGTGGTTGTTCGTCGCGGGCCAGAATCAGCGCCTCTCCTCTCGCTAGCACTCGGCGGAGCGGGACAGATACCAAGCATTGTTTCGCGAGCGAGAGTGGCTTGAGTGCTGCGGGAAGGAATTGGAGAACCTCGGGCACCACGGGAAGACCCCTTTGACGCAGTTTGCGGGGAACGGCACACAGCTGTCATGCTGAAGCTCGCTTTTGCAGGCGAGGCGGTTTGGAGGGGGTGGGCGAGAGAGAATGTGGGACCGGGGTCGCGCTACTCGGACGGCACTGACAGGACTCGATATGCATGACTGATGGAGAGCATCATTACAGTACATACTCTCGAAGGCAGAAAATTGGCGCTCGGCACGCCTCGCAGTCCGCTGCTTACCATGGTAGTCTGTAGGAAGGCCTGCGCCGTCGAGGAGCAGGAAAGTCTCTTTGTAGTAGTATCGCTGTCGACTCTGACATGTCAAGGGCGGCGGGAGACCCAGTCCGCGCGTTTATCCACGTCACGATGGTGGAGCATCTCTCCCCCGAGGCTCTCCAGTGCCAGTGCAAGCATGAAGCGAGGACGAATGGCCTCTTCTAGAATCGGGGAGCCGATGTCCGGAGAGGCCAGTCGAATTTGACTTCTGCCATTCGAGGAGAAACGGCGGTTCCAACCCCCACAACAGCGACAGACAAGACTCATCCATACGACGTACAGGCCCCAAGTGATTTCGCATCAGTCCGCGAAGAGCAAAAAGTGCCTCTACAAATCTCGGCGAATTGTGCTATCGCTTACCGATTGCTTACTACGCGTCGACGTTACACATTATCAGAGGCCCACTCTCGGCAGCCTTGTAGGGCTGTAGTGCTTACGCTGTCCTTGCCTTTACGTGCCTCTGCATGCCTGTTCGACGGGGACTGTGATCCATCGGATGCGATCCCAGGGACGGGGAAGATTTTTGGAGGAGTGGAAACTTGATTGCCGGAAGACGATCACACCGGGGACATTTCACATGCCAGGGAATCTCTGTCTTGGAGGACTTGGATTAAAAGCTAACTCGAGATCTCTGGGATCTCTGGGACCGGCAAATGCTGTGAATAGCATCCCTCGGAGCGCGGTTGCTGATTGGAGTCAACGATACGGGAGGTCTCGCAGAATTTTTGGCCCCAAAATAGCAGGAAGGCAAGCCGTCGAAGGCATTCGCGCCGCTGTAGAGGTATGATGGTTGATCAAAGAGAGGGACTCTATTTAGCATCATGAGCTTGTTTCGTAATTGGTGGTCTTGTGAAAGCGGTTGAGGTCAGAAGGGTGCCAATACGATGACATAGTTTGGCATTTCAAACTGTTGAAGAAACAACCACGGAACCGTTATGCTGCTTGACGCCATCGTAGGAGTAGCGTATGTTGCACTGCCATCGTGTATCTAAATTAGGAAGCTCCATTTGCCTGGGGTTCGTGGTGTTGGAGGACTGCAGCAACGTTAAATCTTCCAATGTTGCGGGACATAGCCACAACGTGCCACAAGTGCTGGGACTGGGGCTTGACAGGTCGCCGCCGGCGAGCAGCGCGAGCGTGATGCGATGAAGATGGAAATGACGTTCGTCCATGACAAACAGTGGACTCCTGCAGCGTGATCTAAGCATCGAGCATCCCATGACCGCCAGAGATGTTGTGACAACATGAACGGTTAGGGCCAGGGGCAGCGAGATGCGACGGCGCGCTCCCACCCAAAGGAGAGGGCAGAAGAGCCGCAGGAGACAGCGACGAGAACGCTCCCCACGCAAAAGAAGCAGCTAAGGCCGGTAGCCGTTTCGCAGTGCAACAATAATCTCGGGCATTTGCAAGGGGAAGGCCTTTCGGGAGATGCGCGCCATGTCCTATAGGAGCCAAGCGATTTCGCTGCAGCGTTGGGTTGGCTTTTCTGAACTCAGAATTGAATCAGGAGGCGACTTTCACAAGGGCAGCAGGCGTGACAGCAAGGCTGGGGCCAAAAGCAACGCGCCAGGCATTGGAGAGGCAGTCTTCGGTGCCAATCTAGCCGCTTACCTCATCAGCCAGCGTACAGTAGCGAAGTCGCTGGCTCGCTGTGATGGCCGGAAATCGAAGAGAAGCCAGAGCGGCCGAGAGGGGAGAGTGCTGGATGACAAAATGCTCTAGAGATAGGGCGACTGCGCGACGGGTCCAGAGACACAGGGCCAACTATCGTCAGTCCATCTGCATCGTCGCCCGCGGAAATGGGAGTCGCGGCCCCGCACGTGACCTCAACCGATCGAGTGCACAACACTCTCGTCTTTCCGCCTCTCCGGCTGCCTTCACACTCCTGCTTAGGGGCCGGAAGCCACTTTGCATCGTCTGCATTATCACCGGCCCAGCAGGCCAGGCGTTAAGCTTCTTGTCGCTCTGTCACTCTCCATTTCTCGTAATATCTTGCTCTTCATATGCTTGGCGCGCGAAGGACCGCTTTGCTGTTCCTGTGTCCTGCGGGCATTCACTCCCTTTCCCCTCTGGGCCCCTGTCGCCGGCACGATGGATCACTCTTTGCTTGATTCGATTAACCTTCACCTTCGCTTGCCCTGGGGTCACGGTAAGGCTTTCGTTTATCGTCGCACAAACTCTGATTGACCGGCCTCGCCGCCCGCCATGGGCAGACGACCTCCCGAAACTCGAGGGGCCGCTTCCAACCCCTCGTTATTGGAATGGCGCCCTCTGCCAGTGAAAGGGATAGGGCCTGCCTTCCAATCCGCGAACGCTGGACGGAATTGCATGCTGCGACATGTCGCGGCTGCAGGCAGTAGTTGCAGAGCATGAAATTGACCTTCTTTTCAAACGCTATCTCAGCCCTACTGTGATCCAGAGCGCGATTCGCTAGTCGAGGCTTGTCGGGCAGTGCGCCACGACAAAAGCACGGTGAAAGGCCTCACTCTCCTCCAAACGCCCTTTCGCGGAAGAGGCAGCCCATTCGAAGGGACCGAAATGGCTCTGGTCGCGGGATGCCGAAACGGCGGTTCCCCTTAACTTCCGATCGGGCAAGAAAACAGTCCAGATTGTCTGGGGCGTCGCCTCCGAACAATAAATCACAGCGCACTGGCTATCTGGGCCAATGGCCAAGTCGAAGCGAAAGCTTGGAGCGGTTGTGGTTCGATGGGACTGTCTTTTTTGAGCAGAAGCGTAATCTCCTATGCAGCAAACATCCTTTCATTTCGTCGCGTCTGCATCTTGCAATTCCATGACCGGTCAAGACGTTGGCCGATGCATCAACGGTGAACAATGACGACTACTAATCGGTGTCACCATGCCTTCGTGGGGTGACTTGGTGGGATGGGTTGGAATGGGAAGCTCCGTCATTGAGCAGAATTCTCGCAGTCGGTGTCGATGGCACACGCCGCAGGCTTGAGCCTCAGAATACGGCGGGTTGGGCCAATCAGCGGCGTCCATATGGCCCTGCAGGGCCCTCTGCAGGTGACTAATGACCAAAAATGTGGCTAAGTCGACCGCCATCAGTCCTGGCGAATGCCTCTGCGCCACTACTTCACCGCGTGGGAAACCTTGCAAGCACTTGCCCAGCATTCGCTCGAGCAGGCCCTTCGCTGGCGCTGCAGCGTCATGGCAAATCAGCGCGCGGCCGTGTCTCCAGCAGGGCGGTCGCTGGTCCCAGTGGGTGAGCCATGCGGAATGTCCCTTCGCTCTCCCGTCCCGGCGACAAGGAGTGCAGGGGGTGGCAGGTGTGAGGGTGGGCAACGAAGAGCAGCATGAGCAGAAGGCTGCTTCTGGCCAACACGCCGCTTAACCTGGCCGAATGCGGTATGGAGAGTTCGACGAGGCTAGCGTTTTCGGTAAGAGAACCGGGGTGCAAATGGCGCTGCGGCCGGTGATGCCTGCAGCAGATGAAGTGTGGGTCGGCCAGTGGAGCGATGCATCTGCAACGACACCCTGGGAGGCATACGGACGCACTGCAGCCGGGGAGGCTTAGGAGCTCACAGGCCCCAAGCACTCGCACTCACACCGCATCGGGCAGGCTCAAGGTGCGCGATCGAGGCGGAGAAGTAGTGCAGTTCTGGCGGAGAGAGAAGCGACGCGCGATAGTTCGACTTCGCCAAACACCGCTCCCGATACCTGTCGACGAACGGGCCCAAACGCCAAAGCAGGGTTAGTCCGGGCTCACCGTCCACCCGCTTTTGGTGCCTGGGTGATGTCTCACTGCTCGTAGGGCAGAGTATGGGCCGGGGGTACTGTAGTGCTGCGCATCGTTTCTTGCTGTCTCCATTTTTGGGGGCCGGCAGCATTATACATAGCTCTAAGGCTTCGCCCCCTTCACCACTCACTATCATTCTGTCCAAATGCAGTCCTGATCAGCGTCCTCAAATCCTTCCGTTTTCCCTCAATCTTCTTGCTTGTCGCGTTGGAGCACACGCTGTTGCACCTGCGTTGTTGAGTTGCTTTGCGACTCTGCCCTTGCACCCGACGGACGATCCTCCTACAGGGCCCGCTACCGATTCGCCGGCGCGTGGGATCTCATTGCGCACGACTCGCGCTTAAACAACACAGCTCTTCTCGACGTCAATCAGTCAAGCCAAATCAAATCACCCGCGGCAGCATACACACCCTCTATACATACCCGGCACTTGCTGCCTTCCGCAGGGCCCGCCTCCGTCACTCCCACCGCGCGATCTCAAGGAAAGGTACGTACGGAGTAATGCTGCTCCCTATGCCCCACAGCGACTACCCTGAGTACCCTCAAATCCCCTGTCCACCACTCGTTTCGTTCCGTTTATGTCAACTCCTTCTGGCCCCAACACCAATCCCCCAAGCTTAAATCTCAAGCTTCCCGATCCCAATATTTCCGTCCTACCCCAATGCTGACCCGCCTCCCAGAAGTACGCGTTGCTCGTCCAAGTTGGTGCGAGTAGACCCTCCGCGCCTACAGACAAAAGAGCAGAGCATGACTTCCTTCGCCGTCTTTCCTCCCACCATGCCTCCCCACGACTTCGACCTGTTCAGCACGTCGGGCGACAACTACCCTAACGACATGATGGCGACTACTCAAGCATTCGCCATGCCAAATTCTTTCTTCGAAAACCCATTCGCTGCCGCCATTTCTACTCTCGACTCATCCGCATCCATCTACGCGCCGCAAATGCCTCGCCCTGTCGACTTCATCCCCACCTCTCACGCAATGAAGCACAACTATACAAGGGACGTTACTCCTCCACCCGTATCACAATCCTACGAGAGCATACAACCACACCAGCAAGTCTCGACATCATCAGAGTCGAACAACTCAGTCCAGAGCTCATCATCCTCCACTCTTGCATCACCATCATTACGCGCCCAACAGCAGGTCCAGGCTCAGTATCAGCAGTCATGGGGACTGGGCCTTCCTCAGGGCGTTGTCCCACATGAGGGTTTCGTCAACTCGGCTTTCGAGCAGGATCTCGATAAGCAGCAGCCCGGTTGTGTGGGTGAGTCTTCATCAGTTTCTTCGTCACCGCAAAACACTCTTCTTTCTGCGCACTCTCCTCTCTCAGCAACGTCAGTCATTCAGCCTTTTGATCTCAATTTTGCCTGGGCTGGATCCTCGTACAACGCTGGAAGCGGGGAGAGCGGGTCTCAATTGAGTACTCCAAGGGCAATTCCAAGCCAGCCAGCCGCTGGCAGCCCTGCTTCTGGCGTTGAGGAGAGTGTCGCAAGATTCAAGAGTCCTAGCCCATCTTCATTCACATCGCCGTCGCAATCGCGAGTAGGCAATTTTTCTGCCGCTCGCCGCAATTCCCTCTTGTCGAATCAAGTCTGGCCCACAACAACCACTCCGGAGTCACAGTCTCTCGTAACGTCACCAGAGTCATTCGTATCGTCATCTTTCTTCAATCAAAGTAGTGGTCGTTTCATTCCTCCACTCGATTCTTATTGTTGGTTTCCATTTGCTACTACCAGTTCGGTTTTGGCTTTCGCATCATTGGTTGAAGAGCTTTCACTGACTTGATGATTGAGCAGACCCCTCTCTTATCAATCCCTTTGGTTCTCCTAGCCTCTACTCTTCCGCTACCTTCAACGCCCTTGGTGCAACACACTCTCCTCGGCCTGTAGTTGATCATCCGCCATCACCCGCACCTTCTAATGCTTCGACCCGCAGCCATACCCAAAATTTCGCCGACTCGCGAAGATTCAAACATTCTGGAAGTCAATCGCCATATCTCCACAATTATGCCCACCAGCCGTATCCTCCTCAGCAGTACCCTGGACAGAGGAGGGCATCACAAGCCTCCATCCATTCCCGACACTCAAACTCCAGCCCACGAAGCGGTAGTTTCGAGTTGGACGATGAGAGTGTCCAGCGTGGACTCTGCCCGATTCCGGACTGCGGCCGCGTCTTCAAGGACCTCAAAGCGCACATGCTGACCCACCAAAACGAGCGCCCTGAAAAGTGCCCAATCGTCACGTGCGAGTACCACGTGAAGGGCTTTGCCAGGAAGTACGACAAAAACCGACATACCCTTACGCATTACAAGGGTACGATGGTTTGTGGCTTCTGCCCCGGTAGCGGCTCTGCGGCCGAGAAGAGCTTCAACCGCGCCGATGTGTTCAAGAGGCATCTCACCTCAGTCCATGGGGTCGAACAAACGCCGCCGAACAGCAGGAAGAAGTCACCGTCATCCTCCAAAAAGGGATTCAGCGCAGTGGACAGCAAGCCAGGCACTTGCTCCACGTGCGGCGTCACCTTCACCAACGTGCAGGAGTTCTACGAGCACTTGGACGACTGCGTCATGCGCGTTGTCCAACAGACCGATCCGTGCGAGGCGATCAACCAGAAGAACCTGGGGTCTGTCCAGGACGACGCGCAGGTGCAGGAGACGCTCGACCGGCACAGTCTTCCGGCACAGGCCGACTACAGTGCAACGGACAACTACGAGGATGCCGACGAGGACGACGATTCAGAGGAGCAGGCCGACAACGACGACGCCAACGACGAGACGTACGGCTCTCGCAACCCGCGTGCGGGTAAAGGCGCCATCAAGAGCCGCAAGACCGCGACGCAGGGTGCGAATGGCAATTCCAGTTGACAATTAACACATCCCCGGGGTGTCGGCGCTTCGCAGCACACCGGGGGTGGCATCACCAAATCTTCCTCGAGAGTGGCCTCGGGTGTGCGAGGCTCCTCCACAGCAGACAACATCCGCCGCGGCCTGACGTACAGCAAGGGCGGCGTACCACTATCGCAGCCCATGTCTGGCCGCAAGAAGCGCAAGCACTATCCAGCCAGCTGGGGCTGCGCGACCGACAAGATGCGCATGAAGAAGCGCGTGCTCTGTGTCTACGACGGCCCGCGCCGTCTGTGGAAGGACGACATGATGCTCGACAGCGAGTTCGAGGTCCGCCTTCCCATGGTCAACCCGCATGACCCAACGGCCCGCAGCTACGTGACAGACCTTGACGTGCAGACACTTCGACGCGCGGAGGCCCTTCATGGCACCACGGAAGAGGACAGGGGAGAGTGGATCCCCGACAACATCTTGCCTGCTGACGGCGACTTTGTCGACGGCGGCATGCCCGCTGTCAGCGTCGCCCCAGCCGTGCTTGTTTGATGAGACTGATTGTGCGAATGAGCCTGATGGCACTGTACTTTTAATTGTACCCTTCTTGTTTCTTCTTTTCAAAGCTTTGGCGGGACCACTTTTGGCTTTTTCGAGCAGTTTTTGAGGACTGGGCCAGCCTCCTTTTTTTTTTTTCCTTCTTCTCTCTTTTATAATCTTCGATTCCAACGGAACACTGCGATGAAAACCCTTCACAAAAAACTTTTCTTTTCTTTTTCTTCTATGGGAGGACGACAAATCATGAGTGGGATGACGGGACACTATTGAAAGGCTCTGACGTCTAGCCTTCGATGCAGGCTTGCACAGCCTTGGGAATTACTAGCTGGAACGGCTATTGGAACTTTTGGGTCTCTTTGCTGAGCACTTTGAGCGAAATGCCTTTGTACCCTAGCGAAAAGTCAAATGAATTTGATTTTTAATGCCTATTGTCCACGGTTACATTTTGTCGATGCATGTGAGAATCTAGCACAGCACATTCCTGAGGGCTTCTGCTGTCTAAGACACGACACCCATTCCATCAACACGCAAAATGGTGTGGACGTGGAAGGGCGCCTGCTCGCAAGTTCGCTGTATCACGTTCCTCGTCCACACTCAACCCAACGTGGAAGTTTCGAAGATACGAGAGTGCAATTGATCTAAACATATTATTCGCATTCGTATCTCGTCATAGTAACACTTCAACTCCAGCGCTTGATGCCTCAGAGACAACTGCAGAACATATCGTTGAGAAAAAAAATGTCAAGTAACTTTTCTTCACCTCCGCTTGAATCTCTTCGCCTGGTGCGGTTGACTCCCATATGCTCGTCTGCCCTCGTGCTTCTTATCCCTCGCCATGCTGGCGCCGAGCGTGATATCCACCCTCGGGGGCGTCGGGAAGCCGAAAGACTTCGCTACCTTCACCAGATCAAGCTTATGCACGTCAAACACCGATCGGAGACTATGTGATGCATACGCCTGCAGATACGACCTGTATCCATCTTTCGCCGACTGTGACCAATCAGTACGCTTCCTTAGATCAGGAGATGATGGGGAGCACAAACCTTGTTCAGATAGTAGTTCTGGCCAATCAACTTTTCCAGCTGGCTCTGGATGTTCAGGATCTTCTTGGCCGGTAGCTCAAACTCCACTAGTGGGACTCTTGCCTCTTTCAGGTGCTTCAGGAATCCGACCTCCGAGGGCTGGAGAAACATCAGGCTCCTCCCCTTGCCGCTGGCACCTCTAGCGGTACGACCAACACGGTGGATGTAGTCGCGAGGATCATCAGGAGGGTCAAATTGGACGATCCAGTCCACAGCTGGTATGTCCAAGCCTCGTGCCGCAACGTCGGTGCATATGAGGACGCCAGTTTTCGCGTTGCAAAACTCGAAGAATGTGTTTGTGCGCTTCTGCTGCTTCTGCTTGCCGTGGAGGTCGAGTACGGGAAGGTCGATGTAGTTCAGCAGCTCAGAGTAGTACTTGACGCAGTTGCAACTGCTGAAGAAGACAATGATCTTCTTCTTCGCATTGCGCTTGAGGAAAGAGAAGAGAAGGCGGAAGCGCATGTCCGATTCGCATACGACGTAGCCTTGCTCGAGCCCTTCCACCGTGCTGTGCTCCTTGCGGTAATCGACATTGATGTAGAGGGGACCTGGACGAAGCGAGATTCGAGCGAGATCCTCGACTTTGGTCGTTTGTGTTGCCGAGAAGAGCATTGTCTGCCGCTCGTCCTTTGGCAGGACCTTGATGATTTGGCGCATTTCGTCCTCGAACCCAACCTCGAGGATCCTATCTGCTTCATCGATGACCAAAGCCCTTAGATTCTTGAAGACAAAGCCTTGGGTATTCTGCAGATGATCCAGCAGTCGTCCAGGCGTGGCAACGAGCAAATTCACGCCCTTTGCCAGCTTCTCCGCCTCGGCTCTCCTGTTTGCACCACCGATGACAATACCGAACGTCTGGCTGTGGTGTTCCATGAGCTCTCTCGCCACGCCAAAAATCTGGAGGGCAAGTTCGCGAGTGGGAGACACGATGATCACGCCAGTGCCGTTTCTTGGTTTGAAGCGAAGCGCACTCAGCATCTCCACTGCTGGGATGAGGAAAGCCAGCGTCTTTCCTGAGCCAGTCTTCGCAGCTCCCAAGACGTCTCTGCCCGCCAAAAGAGGTGGGATGCCTCTGCGTTGGATTTCGGTCATGTTCTCGAAGCCCATTCCTTGTATTGCCTTCATCGTCTTCTCTGAGAGTTGGAGGTCGGTGAATTTCTCGGGCTCCGTGTCCGTAGCAGGCAACGAGACACCACTCATTGAAGGAAGGTCCGCTGCGGCCGTAGTCTCCCCATTTGCTTCTCCTGCTTCGTCTTCAGCATCACCATCTTGTTCTGCCTCGTCAACTGAGGCATCCTCCTCTGCGCCAGCTTTTGCGGCAATCTCCCGCAGTTGTTTATTTAGCTCCTCCTCCCCCGCGATGTCTTCCTCATGATCGCTCGCGGTTCCTTGTTCTGGTACCTCGACTTCGGGCTCTGGAGAGTGCTCTCTCTTCGACTTCTTCGATGCTTTCACCGTTACGCCATTGCCTGTCAAGGCAACAGTGGATTCGACAGTCTCGGCCTGTTTGGGTATATTTTCATGCACGCGGCCATGCTTTCGCTTTCGCTTCTTATTTTCACGCTCAATGCTCGTCATGGTGACAGGAAAGGTTGGTGCGTTTGAATTTTGAGCGCGGGAAACTTTTTTAGATGGGCAAAGTTGCGAAATCTTGGCGCTGCTCAACGGGCCGACTGGGAAAACTTCGGGGCTACCGTAAAAATCGGACCTACAAGTACTGCGCTGACAGCGGCCGCGAACTATGTAAGGGAATAAGTGGGCCAGTTTCCATAAGACCAATGAGAGAGAGCAAAAGTTTGTGTGCATCTACATATGTACCGCAGAATCCCAATTTGGAAAAGCGTACATTTCGCCCAGTACCTGCCGAAAAGGTCACAGGAGGGCATGACTAAAGCTCTCAAAACTCAACTGATTCACAAGTGCTTAGCCCAACATCTCCTAAAGGCTAAAGCAGAGTCGAAATCCCATGGTCCCGTTTCATCGTGATGATGTGAAAGACCTCGTGGAGCTAGAATGCTATGTTCGATCTGTAACTCACTGCAACAGCCATTGACTGAAAAGGGGGAGGAGCAAGCTGTGCGCCAGAAAGAGAATCTCGCCTGGGACGACCTTGAAAGGTCTTCCGAGACCTGCTACTGCTGCAAGGTCTTCCTCGAAGGATGCGCTCGATGCATGGAACAACATGACATACGTATTTCTGATGTTAAAGCCTTTGACATCAGCCTTGCCTTTAGCTACACGCCTTATCCGAAGAGCGAACTGGAGAAAGACCGTTGGAAAAATATTACCTTTGAATTAGAAAAATGACCGTTCGTTTTCTGTTGAAACATTTACATTGGAAGGTTAGTGCTTCACAATTAACAAACCTATTCTTGTGCGCTAATGAATTGCGGTTGCAGACGAGGACTGGCCACGTCCGGAGTCTTGGGTTGATTTTCCTACCGGTATTCGAACTTCTGCCGAGACAGGTTCTGCACAAGCTTTTGGAAAAGTATTGGAGTGGTTAACGGAATGCGAACAAGAGCACGAAGACTGCCGTCAGCGCTCTGAACTTAGACTGCCCACTCGAGTTCTCGATGTCGGTCTGGACGATGGGATTATCAGACTACATGAGAGCAGCGATGAATCCGGAAAATATACTGCCTTAAGTCATTGTTGGGGGTCGATTCAAATCTTGACGACAACTAAAGAGACTCTCGATGACCGCAAGGAAGGCATTCCCTCAGAACACCTTTCGAAGACATTCTCCGAAGCTATTGAGATTACGCGAAGATTAGGGATCAAGTACATCTGGATCGACTCCCTCTGCATAATTCAGGACGACAAGGCGGACTGGCTTAATGAAGCATCGAAGATGGCTGATGTCTATCGAAATGCCTACCTCACGATTGCCGCGACGCGGTCTGCGGGCGGCGATGGCGGCTTATTTACGTCCACCCCCGATCTCGAAGTATCAGGAAGCACGCCGACTGACGAGGGATACCGTATTATTTTCCGAGAACAAATTAAACACGTTCGCATGCACGAGAGCGATGACGACAGATGCCCGCTCTTCTGCCGCGGTTGGTGCTACCAAGAGCGACTTCTGTCTACCCGGGTTCTGCATTTCGGTCCGCAGGAATTGTTTTTCGAGTGCCTCACTGAGTCGCAATGTGAATGCGGAGGAATATACGGGCATGAAATTGCTCTGCCAAGACAAAAACTCGCTTATGCCAAAGCCCTCTATTGCTCGAATATGTATTACGTGGCCAAGGTATGGCGGACAATGGTTTTGGAGTATTGCGATCTCAGCTTCACTTTCAAGAATGACAAGCTACCTGCACTGGGAAGCGCTGCAAGACAAGTAGCCGATAAGCGCAAATCGAGATATCTTGCCGGTCTCTGGGAAGATTCAATTATTAAGGATCTGTTTTGGGAAGGCTTTGGCTGGACAAAGAAGCGATATTCACCATGGAGAGCTCCAACTTGGTCCTGGGCTAGCATCGAAGGCTTAGTATACTACAAAGATGCTCCACTGACATGGTCTAGCACTGAATCTTCTGAAGGTAGGTCTGAGCACGACCTAATACCCAGTAGTCAGATGGTATCGTGCGAGATCACGCCAGCTGGAGCGGACGAATTCGGCGAGCTCCAAAGCGCCGTTTTGACACTTTCTGGCGACTGTTTCGACGCTTTGTTGACCTATGATCCTAGAGCAGCAGCTGAGTCTTATTATTCTGCACCCGCCAAGAAGATCACATTTTGGCTCACCCGGGAGGACACAGCGCCGTTCGAAATGATGCCCGACTACAACCTTGCGAGCGACGATACACATTACGCCGTCTCCGCCACAGAGGTCGTGTGCATTCGCTTGAGCAGATCGAAAGGCGTATATGTTTCTCAGCAGAAACCAATAGTCCATCGCTATCTAGTGCTTCGTCTGAGCAAGTCGCAACAAGGACACTATGAGCGAATCGGATCCATTGAGATTGATAAGCAGCAAACTCTCGATGAAAAGTGTTTGACGCGCAGAAGCGTTTCAATTATCTAGATCAATGGAGAAGGGAAGTGTACGACAGATCGCGTATAGGAGAACTAAATGCCATTCATATGAATCGTGAACGCATCTTGTACAATGCGTCTGCCTTGCGCTCAAACCTTCTCTCCAGCCACCTCCTCCACACGCTCTACCCTCATAATGTTCGATTTCTCTTCAATGACATCCAGATTGACGTCCGCCACCTCCGCTTTCTCACCGTCAAAGATTTTTGCAATTTCCTCCAGCGTCGGACCGCGTGTCTCCACGAACAGGAAGTAGACAAACAGGCATTCAAACGCAAGCCATCCCTATCGCGGAGCGGGTTAGCGCCTCTATTTAGAAGCCATCGACCAATTGACTACTTACGCAATAAATCGAGTAGAACCTCCATCGAGGCTTCAAATTACTCAATCCAATGGGGTTGATGTATTGGTTGAACACAAGGGCGGCTTGTACGAAGAAGTTCATCAACATCAGACCCTTTGCGCGGATCTTGTATGGCAAGATCTCGACTGTGTATGCGATGAGGAGACCGGACCATGCGATGTTGTAGAAGACGCCGTGTGCGAAGATGAAGAAGATGACTGCTTTTCCGGCGCCAAGATTGCCCTGAAGGTCGTAAACCGCAGAGCAAGCGGTCCACAAGATGAAGCAGACACACATCCCTGAAATGCTGTATCAGTGAATTTGAATTGGTATCGGCAGCATGCATGCTAGGTATACGTACCGATGGTCGCTGTCAAAAACAATGGTCGTCTTCCGACTCTGTCAACAACGGACGCTGCAATGAGACCGACGATCAACTAGAGTACGCTGTTAGTGCCGACCACGACTCCATTGCTTCAGCAGAATGCTCACAGAGAGAATTGTCTTGGATCCATTAATCTCGAACTGTTCGTTTGTATTTGTGACACCGATACTGTCCATGACAAGAGCGAAGTAGTAGCTCGTGAGTCCATTTCCGCTCCATTGAGAAAAGAGGCCCAGTCCGATCAGGATAATCAGCCGATACCTGTTCCCCTTTGTTCGGAAGAAGTCCAAGAAGCTGCTTGATTTCTTTGCCTCATATTCAATGCGTAATGTCTCCCGAATCTCGACGAACTCGAACTGTACGGTCGCATCGGTGATATCCCCATTAGCGTGGTACTTTGCGAGAGTTTTGAGAGCTTCGTCATCTCGATCTTTGGCAAGCAGCCAACGTGGCGACTCGGGAATGATCCAGATGAACAAGAACAGCAAGAGCGAAGGCGCTGCCTGAACGATTGAAGGGATGCGCCACGACCAGTCATTCTTGATGTTGAACGTGCCGAAGGTGAGCCAGGTGGCTACGATCGATCCGATGTCCCAAAGTTGGTTAAAGACGGTTGTGACACGACCACGGTGTTGAGGATGACAGAGCTCAGTCAGAAGCAGTGGGGCGGAGTTCGAGGAGATGCTGTTGCCGAAACCGACGAAGAACCTCGCAGCGATGAACACTTGTAGCAAGTCAGTCTCAAACCCTGCTCCAGAAAATTGTGAAGGGCGTCATACTGGAGAAGTTTTGGGCAGCTCCTTGGACCGCGACGCCGACGAAGAGGAACAAGCATCCAGTTATGATCGCCCATCGTCGGCCGAAGATGTCGGCGATGTACGGTCTGACATGTTGGTTAGCTACATAAGACTAAATGCATCAATGGACTGAAATCCTACGCGAATGGGAGACCAGCAAGACTACCAATGCTGTAAATTGAGCCAAACAGGCCAAGCAACGAGCCCTTTGGATGGTCGAAATAGTCTTGCCAAACTGGCAGGATTTGAAGGCCGTTAAGCATCGAGCTGTCGAACGTTAGATCCGGGAGAACCACAATGCAGAGAGTTCGGAAATGTTCATACCCATCGTAACCTGTAGTCGCCGATGCCAAACAAAGACACATAACCAGTGCATACAGCTTCCTCAATCCTGGGTCCTTATACCAAATGACATGACGAAGCTTAGGCGCCTCTGAGACGGCCACACTGCGCTCTGTCTGATGAAGTGCCCCGACCATCTTGAGGAACGCTTTGAGAACTGTTCACAAGTCCACAGAAATTTTGAGGACAGAAACAAACGCAGAAAGTCAGACCGGAGAATGATAAGAAGGAATTCCTAGGACCCATGACTTATAACTCGTACGACATTCTGCCTGCAAAGCGGTATACTTACCGGCGAGCGGCTGTCTTTGGCATTCAATTGCCGATCAGTTCAAGGTCCATGATGTGGAGTAAGTCGTTCGGGAGTGATCCTCCAGCGTGGCATCAATCTGGGGAATATCTGGGGACCAATTGCGGGTTGCTGTGAGGCTGGACAGGAAGCTTCACGCGCCATCTCATGCATTTACATTAGCCTAAGCACGGAGAAATAAGCCTCTATACAGATGAGCAGTGAGGGAGTGGAACAAGGAGGCAGGAAAGGTACGTCCGCGGGCTTGGCAACCGGATAAATTGGCATTTGGATGCCCGGGGAGATCTCCTGTGGCGTGATGCTTGAGTAGCGGCGGAAGTGTGGACCCTTGTGGCTGTGCGCTAATCGAACTTCATCATTCCTCTATCCTTCCACCTATGATCGATAACAGCATGAAGCAGATCCTATCCTGACGGTGATGAAGGGAAAGCTGCATTTGGTGAAGGCCAAAAGTGTAGATATGGACACTTACTACGGTAGAGAACTCCCTACTCCGTACGATATCTAGAAGACACATGAGAGAGAACGCCAGAGAGAAGCTTGAGCGGAGCGCTGATTTACGACTACTGGTGTTCATTTTGATCGTGGACCTAGTGTATAAACATACGCATCCGAAACGTATGTACTTTTGCAAGACTTCAAAGCCACCGAAGGCATCTGCCAACGATGAGTCTTGATACGCCTTCGGGCGTATACGAGAAGCATGAAAGGAAAAGAGTATGAGAAATTGAATCGATCACCGCATCATCCACTTCGAAATGCTCATCATCCACTGTGAAATCTCCGCAACAAAAATCCAAAATCCAGAACAACCAGGTCGAATAGTGGTGAGCAACTTCGGAAGTTGCTTGTCGAAGTTTGAAGGCCTGCACAGAACGAGCACCTTATCAGGCGAAGCAAGGTGGTGTTTACCAGGCGCTGTTGGATGTCGTAGCCGGATTGTCCCAGCCGCTGCCGTTGCTAGCAGCCGGAGCATCGTCCCAGCCAGAGTTCGGTGCGATGGAGTCCTTGCGGTCCGTTGGCTTGTCCTCCCAGTTGCCAGAAGCACCAGCATCACCAAAGTTGTCTCCATCTTCTTTCGGAGCAGCCTTGCAACGGGCGACAGTATGGCCCATTTCGCCGCAGTTGTTGCACTTAACACGGCTGTAGTCTCTGGGCTTCGGGCACTCCTTCGCCATATGGCCCGTCTCATCGCAATTGCGGCAGACAGTATTTGCCGGGTTACGCGGCTGATCACACTCCTTGGACATGTGACCTTCCTGACCACAGTTGTGGCAGGTCACGATGCGAGGGTTGGGGCAGTCCTTGGCAAAGTGGCCCTCTTCATTGCAGTTGCGGCAAGCACCACCTCCTCCACCGCCTTGGTTGTTTGGACAGTCGCGAGAGAAATGGCCAGCTAACACAGCAGTTAGTCATTTGTACTTGAATCGGCATGATGCTGGTTGAACTTACTCTCACCACACTTCCTACACTCAACACCTTCGGCAGACTTGGGCTCCGTGCAGTCCGCAGCCTTGTGGCCAGACTTGCCACAGTTCTTGCAAGCAAACATGTCGACACGCTCCTTCGTGCACTGTCGAGTACGATGGCCAGTCTCGCCACACACGAGGCACTTGCGCTGCTCACGAACTTCACGAGGCTCCTCCTTGCAGTACTTTCGGGTATGACCAAGCGCCTCACAGTTGTTGCACCTAGGGACACCACGGTCCATAAGAAGACCACAATCGTTCAGACGCTCGAGATTCTCGGCGGGATCCTCCGCAGCTACCTCGCGGAAGATACCGCGACGCGGCTTCTGGGCGAACGTAATGTCGAGCACGTAGGTCTTGTCGGCATTGCCCATGAAGTCGACGGCGGTGAACTCGGGAGGAGCATCCATCTGCTGCTTGGCCACGAGATGCGCATTCCAGTTCAGCTCACGGAAAGTTGTCTCGATCTCAGCGAGAGCGATGCCAGTAGCCTCAGGACCGACGCACAGCGCACGTGCATACACCATGAAGTTCTGTAACGATTGTTAGAATTGTATCAGGGTTGCTTGGGGAATCGGCACATACCTTGCGGAAAGCTTCCATGTCCTTCTCCTTGTCGGCTTCCTTCATGCTCTCCCAGGCCTTCTCGGCTTCCCCCTCATCAATGCCCTTGAACAGGTCTCGCTTCTCCTTGCAGTCAATAGCCTTGTGGCCCTTGTTTCCACACAGCTTGCAGATGCGATTAGGGCACTCCGAGACCGGATGGCCTTGCTCATGGCACTCATGGCACTCGCCAGTGAAGGGGCGCTGGACACGAGGATTTGGGCAGTCTGCCTTGTTGTGTCTGTGGTAGGACTTAGCAGGGGTCGTCAGTGGCAGTGGAAGGATATACTCACCCAACTTCACCGCAGTTGAAGCACTCGCCAGTCATCTTCTTTGGCTCGGGACATTCGCGCGAGAAGTGACCGTCCTGACCGCAACTGCAACATGTTAATGTTCACATCAGAAG
The DNA here is from genome assembly GCA_010015805.1 of Rhizodiscina lignyota. Lineage (NCBI taxonomy): Eukaryota > Fungi > Ascomycota > Dothideomycetes > Aulographales > Rhizodiscinaceae > Rhizodiscina > Rhizodiscina lignyota. Next base: position 336,300 of record ML978137.1, read on the forward strand.
AGACTGTCATGCAAAACATACTTGCGACAAGCGTTATCGCCTCCTCCAGTCTCGCCAGAGCCACCGCCGAAGCCATCACCACCGTCTCCGCCGCCGGTGTTGTCGGCGGCCCAGCTATCGTCGCCAGCAGGCGTGGAGTCGGTGGTGCCAGTGGCCCAGGGGTCAGGTCCGCCTGCGTTGTTGTTAGATCTTGGCTTCATGTGTTGGAGTGATAACACGTCACTTACTAGGCGCGTCCCAAGACATGGTTGCAGGATAAGATCGTTGGCGAGATCTGATGCAGGTCAGTAACATGCGCGAGGCAGAGCAAATTTCGCGACATGAGCTGTGAAGAAACAAAGAGCTGTGGTGGCAAGAGGGGATGGTTGCACGGAGGAGAGATTGAAATTTGCTGTGTGTGACACGCTTGGGTGAAGCGCGTTTGTTGTGAAGCGATTCACTTACCTTGAAATGAAGCGAAAAGTGAGAGTCGAGCGAGAGACAGAAGCTCTGCTCGCAGGGAATGAGGCGCACTTGCTTTACAGAGTGTTGAGGGAAAGCGCGGCCTGAAGAGAAAGCAAGTGGGCAGCAAGAGGGAGGTGTTGTGGTGAGAAAGGTGGAGGGTGTGGGCGAGGAAAATAAGAGAGGAAGGCGGCAGGCTTGGCAACACCAGGCGCGAGGAAATGGCCTCGAGGAAAGAGCGTGGTCGTGCTTTCCTTCCACAGACGCGCTGCTCTTCGCTGCTCTTCTACGTCGCTCCAGCGGCTTGGGAGAGATTGAGTACCGGCTTCGGAGCAGATGTCAACATGACAACGGAAGAATGGAAACCTCAAGAGAGTCCAGGCATCGGGGTTGATATCTCAAGTCTATGAACCCGGTCTCTTTCCCATAACGAGGAGGAAGGGGAATTCCATCGTCCCTCCGCCATAGCTTTCATCCAGCTTCTTTTGACACGAAAAAGCTCTTGCAACGTTGATGTCTGCATATCCAATCTCCTTCATCACCTTCTCCGCCTCCTCCTTCTTGACGCCATGTCGACACACATCATCCCACTTAAACTTGGCATGGAACTTGCTCGCCTCTGGCCCAAAGTCCTCGTAGTCCGTCAGCGCGATCATGCCGCCTGGCTTCAGCAAATCGCCCATGAGTGAAAAGATTCCTTCCAATTCCGGGATGTGGTGGAGCGTCAGATGGCACAGGATCACATCAAACCGCTTTGGCTGGCCACCTGCGTCCGCACTTTGCAGGATGGGGTCGTCCGGAGTCTCGAGTAACGTGCAGATAGGCGTGATGTTCTTGATCGTCTCATGCGCGGCCAGCTTCGCCCATAGTGCGTCTATCATGCCAGATGATGTATCGACGGCATAGATATTGCGGACGTAAGGCGCGATGAGGAACGAGAGAACGCCAGTACCGCATCCAATCTCCAGCACGTCCACCGTTGCTGTGACTCCATAAGTATTCTATTCATGACTTTGGACAATGATTCTTCTATACTCTTCGCGTCATCTCTAGACAGCTGCGGGACATGTTTCAACAACGCCTCTTGCGCTTGCTTGGCACATGAATGGATAAAGGGGTTGCTATCCCACTTCGCCGCCTCTTTATCGAATCGTTCTATCGCCATCTTGGATCTTTCCTGATTAGAGCATCAGACATTGTTCTCATGGTTCCCGTGAGAAATTCATATGCTTTCTGTCATCCTCCCGAGGTCGGCGACGTCGGCCATCTCGCGGGGGCTGAGATTCCGCCCCTGTCCAAGCATCACGTGATAGATCTAGATGCATTTGACACGACGAAGGTTGTGGTGAAGTTGATAAAGGATTGAGGCATTCCTGTATCCCGCTTGAACGCTTTCCATTCGGAATATATAATACATAAGAAAATCGCCAAGCAAATAACGACGTACCACCAGGATTCTGCGCTCTCAGCCCCAAATTCCACATTTCGTGACGAACATCAACTCAATTTAGAGCACAAGTCTTCCAGGCTCCATCTCCAGAATTGTCTTCATCCTCTCCAGAAACACGCTTACCCTCTTCTCCTCCCCCTTGCCAGCCGTCACACTGAACACATTCTGCGCAGCCGCGACTCCGGAAGCCCCTGGAATTGTGCCAATGGTTTTGAATTGCGGAGCTTTTGTGCTCTTCGGAGCAAGTATGTCAATGATATCTGGCTTTTTAGGTGGAAGCATTCTCAGGCCAGCGTCCGGTGCAGGAGGGAGCGCAACGATCTGTGGCACATAGCTACCCCTTGAAAATGCTTTCTGTGGGACGTCGTGGCCCAGGACAGCGTGGAAGAGTTCGTCAGCTGTAGGCTTTGCCTTCGCGCTCGGTAGGTCGTCGTTTGCCATCTCAATGGCGCGGGCGATGAAAGTAGAAAGCGGGAGGGAGATACCGAGGGTATCTTGGATGCGCTTCTGGCATGCGAGGGCTGCAGCTAGTGATATCGGCACTGCAACCTCTGTTTCTGCAGGTTCTTCTGGCAGTAACGTTGGAGGTGCAGCAGCGGCATCAGCAGGCTTCTTCGGCGCGGCCAGCTTGATGTTGCTCAGGTCGAGGTGACTGAGTTTATCAAGGCGCTTCGACTGTTCCAAGGGATAGGACTTGTCTATCTGCCCAAGATATGCTAGGACATCACCCTTCAGCAGACGGCCGTTGGGACCGCTTGCAGGAATTTTGTTCGCTTCATCTTCGGAGATGTTGTTCTCGTGGAGGAGATGCTGAACTGAGGGATAGAGAGGATAGCTTTGTGCTTCGGCGAAAGAAGGTGTAGATGTGAAGCTTCGGAAGCTGCCATTGTGTCGAATTGAGCGAGATGCGATTCGAGCGCACTGCCGGCAGAGAGGGGATGATGATGCCATTAGGGACGAGATTGACGAGACCGACGGCTCCCAAAGGAGAATTCTAGACTCGGGAGAAGGGGACACCGACAGAAACACGGTATCAGGAAATCAATTGACGGTAGTAACTGTCTCGCAAGAAAATCGAGTGGGCTACAATAATATGGAGAGGGTGGAGGGTGCGGAAAAAAAGACGAAGATTGTTGAGCGTCGGAGTTCTCAAAGCTCGGCGTCGGAGGAGCTTGGGCCACATCGAAGCGCGACTTCGCGTGATAGATTTAGAATCGCGAAACTTTTGCGGATCTCGAGAGCAGCATGGCAACAATCGAGCTGCGATGAGGCACTTTTGGCACGGTACAGTGCTTAACCTGGCTGTACAATGCCGCCCGCTCCCCCCTACTTCTCGTTCGTACGTTAATGCATATCTGCGACAATGTCCGACATTACTTCCCCGACGAGGATTATCCCATATTCGCAATTTTTCGGCCAGCAGATGCCTCAGCCTCCCCAAAAACCTAGCAGCTAGCAGGAAAGGGCAAGAAAAAGCCAGGAGAGCTGTTGGAAAGCTTTCAAAGACACAGCCCGAGAGACCCATCCAACCTCCACGACCGCACATAAGTCATGCCACGTCGAATACCTCCGTTTACGCGAATCTCGCCAAACGCTTCGGTTCCAGAGCACTGCTCTATGATGCTCCATCACATAGGGTGTTCTATACAATGGCATACGGCATCGTTGCACCCATGACCTTCGGCATGGCTGCAATATGCGTATTTCAATGGTGGTTTCCTGCTGAAGGAATATCACACTGGGTCACAAGATTCAATGTTGTCATTGCAGTCTTCTTGGGCCTGTTGGGGGTGCGCGCTGTTATCGCCCCTAGGAATCTTATAAAGGAGATTTGGCTGTTGTTGCCGCCAAAGGCTGGGCAAAGGATGGTGCAGCCGGAGATCAGAATTGTAGGCAAAGGCTGGCCATTCCCGTTCATGAGAGGGAAAGAGGTCGTTGCACCGCTAAGCGATGTAACAATAACGAGGCATTACGGAGCTTTGGGCGACCTCGAAGGCCGACGTCTACATAACCATGGCATCACGCAGGCAATGGTGCGGAAGACAGCATATGACAAAGCAGCTTGGGAAGAGGAAGTCCCTTGGTTTGCACGTCCTTTTGTCAATTTTGGCCGAAATTTCGGAAGAGCATTTAGAGACTTTCAGAACATATTCTTTTGGGGTCAGGCCCAGGCGCTCAACAACTCTTTCGTGGTAGTCAGGGGCAAGCAATACTGGAAACTGGATGGGAGAGGTCTCATGTTAGACGAAGGAAACGGTAAGTCAATAATATGCTCAATATCGTTACTCACGAATCTAACTTTAGATAGCCATGGACAGTCTCATCAAGCAGGATTGATGCATGTATGGCACTCCAAACTTCTTCGCTGTAGCCCTAATGGTCGCAAATATCCATCATCGATGCTACTCAACTATAAGATTTTCTACTGCCCTGAACTACAGTGCGCTCTATGATCGGGCGACGATATCGAGTTGAATGACTACATGTTCGAAATAAGGCGCTCGCGAATGGCTGCAATCCTCCCGGACCGTTGAAAGATTCATGCAGGAGTGACCGAAGGGCCACAATGTGTTCACGTTAGGTTTGGTACAGTACGTCAGTTGGTTCAACGTTGATTTTGTTCAAACTATAATTTCACTTCTCTATGAATTCTTCTATCCTCTTGCTTGAGTTTCGTTTTCGCGAAACAGCTCCCATCTTACCATACCATTAAAGCAAGACATCACACATCAAAACTCCACATCAAATCCACGGCAGCTTATCGCAACTTCTACAACGCAATGCCTCAGCAAGAAACAACGCCGGAAGAAGACGACTGCTATTTTCCAGATTACTCGGTGGGCCAGCTGACGACGAAGCCGAAATCTGAACCAAAGATAGAACCGATGAACAAGCCGGTGGAGAGGCCGACACGCCCGCCGACACAAGAGCAATCCCCCACCCCTAAATCGACGCCATTCAGCAGCACAGCATCACTGGGTAGATACCATCCTCTCAATTACCAGAGCAAAGAGTCACTAGAGAAGGAGCGCAGCCAGCTGAAGAAAGTGTTCTTCATTGCGGCCGACGAAGATATCGAGGAGGATGGCGGACCAAGTTGGCGCCGTTCTGGTTGAATATGGTGCATCGCGTAATATATTGAGTACCTTTATTCGTAGAGTTCATACTCTACGAATGGTTTCGCTAAATACCCTCTTCTTTCAAGGGATGCAGCGAACCCTAATAATGCGCAACTTCGTTGATCACGCTCCGAGGTATATTGCGTTCAACTTCCACAGATGCTCTGGCCGGCCTTGAAGGGCGACACCGGGTTCCTGCGAGGCCTTACAACCCTTCGCAACACCGGATACTTTGTCGCGCTCTATACCATCTAGTCGATGATCTCGGCCTTGACGGCCAAGAAGTAATTGATGATCATTGTGACGGGGACTGCAAGCCGGCGCAGTCTCTATAATAAATATAATCAATGTTCATCGAATTCGTGGATTCTTCGTAAATAGTGTTTCCAGGCGATCCATATATCTTCAGAGATGCTATCGCTTGTGATAACATCTTACCTGTGGCGCTCCGTACACACTATACAAAGTCTCCTTACCTTACACCGCCTTATCAACGCGTAGAATAAAAGCCAAACCTCTCGTTATAACTTACTATAAGTATTTCGTAGCCTAACCCTTATGCGTGAACCTAGGTTTTCCCCCTCTTTTAAGCAGTTTCAAAAATAAATGGTGGCGAGTTAAGACATGCGTATCTAGTTTTACCTACTCCGTAGTAAACCAAAGGTAGCGAGAGGCCAGGTACTGGGCGAAATGTACGCCTTTCCAAATTGGGATTCTCTGGTACAGTACCGGGAGTGCTAGAACAGGTTTAGCGCTGCCTGGGAACGCCTGTGTACCTAGCAGTGATGAGCGCTAAGCCTATCTAAGCCACTCTGCCAAATTTTCACTCTGGAAAAAGCCTTGACTCTCACCAAATCTTAAGAGCTTTCAACCAATCGCCAATTACTTGCACTGTCTCCTCCGGGGCTTCTTCAGGAACGAAATGTCCAATTCCCTCGGCGGCACAGTGAACGCTTAGCGATTTCTCGTCCATGATCCACTCCCCCCATACTTTCTTAACATCAAAAGTCTTCGCAATATACTGGGATCCGTGTAAGACCATGAAAGGGACTTCAATCTTCTTTCCAGCGGCCTGATCGGCATCCTGCATCTCTATATCGACGTTGCTAGCGGCTTCGTAATCTGCGCAGGACGCCTGAACCACGCTGGGATTGTCGAACGCGGCGCCATACACCTTCATAGCGTCTCCGGATGCCAGATTGGTAGCAGACTTGGAGCCCTGGCCGGCTATTGAACGCAGACCCTGTTGAAAGATGTACTTGGAGCCACCAATTGTGTTGATTATTTCAGGAGCAAATGGCTTCGCGAGGAATGGCCAGTGCCAATAGATAACCGACGACCTGGGGTCTGCGAAGGCGGCCCATTGGACTTTGGTAGGCACAATGTCGATGACACTTGTAGCAAGCAAGTCAAATCCGAGGTTGGAGACGTCAGATTTGGAAACGGCGAGTCTGTGGGAGACGCGGCCGCCGCGGTCATGACCAATGAGCACAATCGGCGTCGTCGATGATGATTTTGTAAGTGTTTTGAGACCAGAGAGAATTGCGAGGCCAACAGTGAGCTTGTCATGCTTCTGTAGAGGCTCACTCTGGCCGTAGCCCGGGAGATCTGGGATAAAGAGCGGAGCACTAGGTGGAAGCAATGGAACCGTGAGACGCCACCTGCAAGTGCATCAGACTACCTGAGATTGATGTATACGATCATAGAGTACCGAAGCTTACATATACGAAGTTTGGGGATAGCCTTGGATAAGGACAAGAATGGGATTATTTGCTGACGCTTGGTCGAGGTTGCGCGCGTAGCAGCATAACGACGGTGAGCCAACCGTATGCTTGGTTAATCCCAAGTCTGAAAACCCTTTGTCTTGGATGTCCATTGTTGAGAGTGTTGAGAGTGTTGAAATATAAGGTTAATGAAATACGAAGTAGTCTGGTTCAGGTTGCACACTTTATGACATTCAAGGGAAATTGTGAAAATGACTCAATCTTAGACTTGGAATGCGAAGTTCAAGCAATGGCACTAATTGTTGATTACTTTGCAGACACGCCCTTCGGAGAGTTGGTAATGGGAGATCCCTCGGAATAGGATTTTCACGGTTGCATTCGCGGAAGAGGGGCAGCTGAGCTCTGATGTGTCTCGCGTCATCACGTATTTTCTTGGGGCTAAACGTTTTACCAGTGGCACGATGATGATGCTGCAAACTCTTTTTCGTTGCAAGATTCCACAGTACACTAGCTACGAGTGAATTTGTTATGAGTTCCGTCTGTAGTCCTCCGGGATAGACTGTCCAAGAGTGTGCAAAATCCGTAACACGCAAAGCAGGGCTGATTTCTTCCACCGCAGTTCGAGTCGACTCATTTGCGGATCCTCGCACAAAATGCAGCCATTTGAGCGAAGGCAGAAGCAACAAAAGAAACAGGAACCCCTTCCACGTCTTTGCCCTTCGATAACGTCGATGTCACATCATCGTGTTGAAGGTGCCGATGCCTTCTGCCAAATTTGTGTTTGCCATTCCTTGAACTTCGCCCATGCTCGCTTCACCAGCACACGGTCAATCGACGTGTCCTCTATTTCGAAGTGAATCTTGTCCGACACCTCCGCGTTTCCTGTCCAGAAAGTACTAGTAAACCAGACAGCCAGGCGCTGTTGGAAGTCTTCAGGCTCTAGTATGGTCTTTCTATCGTAGATCTTGCGAACTCCGCGTGTGACGATGAGCTGCGAATCGGTATCTGACTCATCCTCTTCCTCTTCCTCGTCCTCGGACTCTGACTTTTCTCGCTCCCACGGGTACGTAACCTGAGGATGTTTGGGCAACACAATCGTCAGTGTCTTCAGGTTGGGGAAGACTTGTAGCATCTGAGGAAAGCCTTCGGCGCAGAATTTCGGCCACGTATTGCGAGTGGTTCGCAAATCAGTCCATGTGAATTGAAACCGCAAGTTCTTGACCATTGGAGCATAAAGTCCTGATAGCGAGGCGATGGAAACACTTTGGAGGGGTTTGAAACAGCCGCTTGACTGAGAAAACTCAAAGACGTGGCCGTAAAAGATCTGGGCAGCTTCAAAGTGGACCTGGCGGCATACGGACAAGAGATCGATGAACGAGTGATCAACGCCATGGCCTCGCAATTTTTGACGGGTGGTGTAGTCATTCGGCCCTCCAGAGCGGTCCCACATCTCCATATCTGATAACGTCGATAGCTCGTCACCATCATGTCCGCATCGAACGTTTCGCATTGATGGGGGTACGTAAGTCTCGAAGCGGAAATTCGGCAGCACCATTGGACCCAGGCCGATGATCGCATCCTGGTGTTGATCTCGAACACAGATGACGCCCGCAATCTGGAAGCAGTTCTCGTAAACCATGTCACGGAGCTCTTGAGGAAGGTCGAGGAACGACGTCGCATTTTTCCGCTGTTCACCTTTGTGGGACTCGAATGGCTCCAATGTAACAACATTTGGCAACGGTGAGTAAGGTATCTGGTGATCTGAGGCTGCCGATTCAACTGGTTGGGGCTTGATTGCGTCCGCGGGAGGGTAACTTTGATTCGGTAAGCCATTTCGAAATACATACGGCCCTGCCGCGTTCGTGACCCGCAACACGGCAAAGTGCAGATCGGTCACAAACTTGACTGTATTCTCGAAAATGCCCATAGGCTTCAAGTCAAAGTCTGGTGGAAAGAAAAAGATTCTACCATCAGTGCCCCAGTCGTTGCCTGGAGTGCACGCGGCCATCTTGACGAGTTTAGACTTAAAGGCCGAAGGCCGACGAAAGGGAGGGAAAGAAAGTAAAGGGAAGAAAGTGAGGTTTGAATAGAGGAGAGAGAGTTTATAAGTGTGTTTCGCGTGTTGTTGAAGTTGAGGTTCGCGGCTTTCTCCGCGGTGGATCTAAAACAGAAGGCACGATACAAGGCTGGTCCCGCACTGCACACCCGCTTAAGGCAGCAATGCAGTGGCATTCATAGAAACAAGGAGAAATACATGGTCGCTGCCGAAATTCAAAATGAACGCTATTATCTAGTCCAAGGGTATGAAGGCGCACGCACGCAAGTGCATATACAGGCCTTACTGCATCCGGAAAGTTATCGGAGACTCATGCATATTCCCGTCGTAGTCTGCCCAACTCAGCACGTGCCTCGAAGTCGGCGATCTTATTTCTCCTGATGTCATAGAGTGTCTCGTCGATATTGTCAGAGGGGACACTCTCGACTGCCGTTGTGAGGATAAGATCGAAGTATCTGGCAGCTCGGAGACGCGACCAACCGGTGAGACTGTGGACCCAACGAGCTCAGACATGGGCCGGATTGGTCTGCCGTCAAGCTGCGCGACTCTTTGAACAGGAGGTCTTTCAAAAGCGGGGAATTCTGGAACAGATGTTTGGGCAGCCGCTGGCACGCTCTCTGGACCATTTATGGCTTGCGGAGGTGTGGTTGTCGCTTCAGGTAGGTCTATCGCTGGATCGTCAGGCTTGCGTTTGCGAGACCAGACAGATCTGAAGCCAGTGGAACTATACCCGTAGCCGAATCTGTTGAAGTGCTTGTTTGCCGTTGGTGAGTTAATCTCGTGTACACGTCGCTTTTTCTTCCACAGCCACCAGACACAGAATGCCAGCCCCAGCAGGAGTACCAAACCCCCAAGTATTCCTCCGACAATGGCGCCAATGGGAGCTGATTTTGAGTGCGATTTTTCAATCGATGGAAGTGTTGGTGTCGGTAGTGTCGAAGATCTTGAGGGTATCAAGGATGTTGAGGTTGATGTAGATGGAGCGGTCGTCGGCGAGCTCGCGGGAACAGTGCTGGGACTGGATGTCGGTAATGGAGAGGTTAACGAGGAGGGTGGGTTGTAGAACGTGACATGTCCTGTAGAAGCAGGAGATGTGGATTCTGTTCTGGTAGTCTTCTTCTTAGATGAGTATCTCTTCGTCGTCGATGAGCGCTTCGCCGAGGTTGTGGATGATCTCATTACCTGAATAGACGCTAAGATATGGGTAAGCGTAAGCACCTCTTAACTCTGATACAGGATCAAGGCGAAGATATATCCACAAGATTGTTGATACCGGTATAGCAGTAATAGGATGTTGCACGTACCTACTGACTGGTTGCTATCCGGGCATCCTGATGAGTCTGGAGAACATGGATCGACCGAACAGCAACCCTTGAAACCGTTTGAACAGACATAGAACACTGTGTTGCCGCTGCAAGTACCGGAGTCGCGGATGGTCAGATTCTGCATTGCTTCTGGACGAGTCAAAGCAAGAACTTGAAGATACGAAATCCCGAAGATGTGGATAAAGGAAGAAATCTTCGCCCCTTAAAATATCCTACAAAGAGTTCTACGCAAGACAAAGACAAACGCCACATGATATGTCTGAGAATGATATACAAGACCTCTATAGTCCGTAATTACAGTCTTGGAACAGCCGAAAGTATGGGCATTCGAATTTCGAAATGTCTTGTTCGACAAGATCCAATTCTCTTGTCTCATATCATGAAGAGTAGGCATGCAAACTCTCCTGCCTCGTAGTCAGTGCAAAACATTCAGCGCCTTTCAAAGAGACAGCTCTGGACCACTGCCTCTTTGTTCTCGGCGCGGGACCTCGCATTGACTCTGAGACACGAAAGTATGACAAAAGATCACACGAAGAAAATTCTAAATACGACAGTTAAGTCAGTGCTAAATCTATCAAGAGACAAATGTTAGATCTTCTTGATACCCTCCCTGCAGAAAATATGTAAGTACTGAATGGATGAATGTCTGGATCAGCGGATTCTGCAGGGGGCCGGTCTAATCCAGTGCAGTGCCGTGTCTGAGAAACGCCCAAGACAATGAATATGTGAGACTCAGACACTACGATGCTTTTAAAGGGTCAATTGCAGGATTCTTCAGAATTATAATTTTGATTTGGGTTCTGTACCTGGGCCCAACCTGGCTAAAATCCATTTTGCAACGTCATCGGCATATTTCACTCTATCTTCAGGCAAATCTCTGTGTACTGCATATGATATTAGCACGCACCAAATTCTCTCAACAACAACATAGTGGTAGAAGGACTCACACATATGATACCAGCCGTCATACACCTTGAACTCTTTATCCTCTATCGCTGGATCAAGGCTCTCGTACAAGTTTTTCGTCGCCTCGAAGCTGCACACCTTATCCTGTGTCCCATGCGATATCCATATTCTCGTCTTGCCTCCTTCTCCCGCGTCTTTGCCAACCTTCACTTTCCCCGATTCCAAGTCCGCGGCGCGATCCAGCATACCAGCCAGGCCCTCCAGTGTTCCGGTATCATGACAGAGTGTGTCCTCTTTCACTGCTTGTTGTATTTCCTTGTCTCTGCTGATAACAGAGTAGTCTAGAGGATTGTACATGTGATAATGCGGCAACAGTTTCCCTGCCAGTCGGCCAACGACGACGGTCACAGGATTCGGTCTTGACTTTGGATGGAGGGCCACGAAAGGCGCCTCAAGAAGGTAGCCGCGGATTTGTTGGCGGATATGTGCGGGTCCGGTTGCAGCGTAGATGAGGGTTTCTTGACCACCCATAGAGTGTCCGTAGAGGAAGACAGGGGCGGCGGGCACAGGGCGATTGGGGATGATGGTTGAGAGGAAGGAGGTCATGTCTGCCATTACAGTGGTCGTAGGGCCAGTGTGGCCTTTTTCAGAGGGTTTGGTGACCGAGCGTCCCCAGCCTCTAGAATGAGCTTGTCAGTTCTCGAAGGTAGAACTTGTTGATGATACTGTGAGCATACCGTTGGTCAAAAGCCCGGACTTCGATTCCTTGAGAAGCAAGTGTGGTAAACAGCTCAGGATACATGTCACTGTGATCGCTGAAGCCATGCATGACGACCATATAGGCTTGAACTGTCCCTGATGGTTTCCATGTTTTGGTATGGAGCTTCGCGCCATCATCAAGGACGTGTTGTCCCTCCGCAGTCGTGTGCGTGTCCATAATTGTGGTATGAGAGAGTCACAGAAATGAAGCAGAAAGTCCAAACTGCTCGAGAGCAGCTAGTCAGGTAAATGACCTACATGATGTAGGAAGTGCTTTTATGTACATCACATGTCAGCGGAATTGGGTCATTTGCCAAGACTCAAGCTCCCAAAGCCGCGATCTGACTGCGATAGGTATGTACTGCTTTCGAACGGTCTCGCAGACTAGTTCAAAGATCACAAATACCTATCATTTTGTGCCATTCAAGGCTTGTTACCCTGCACAGCCTCGTATCTGGAGGTGTTATGCATCAAAGAGCATTATCACAACTGCGTAAAGGGGCATCTCACCTTCCGGTTTACGCACGAGTCACAACATCCCAGTGTTTTCATCTCACCCACGTTAATAACCTCTCTATCTCTCGCTATACCTTCTCCAGAAACAAACTACATAGCAATTCTTGCGTCGCAGTGCGGAGCATGAGCTCGACTAAAGGCTATCTGCCGCACGAAGACCGAACATCTACGGAACCACGTGGAAGACAGCTTCACTCTGTTACTATTGGGAACATTACAGAGGTCAATGATGAGACCCGGATATTCCGTCTGAATATAGACGATATGGCGAATGGCGTAGAGGTGGGTTTTGTCACGATTCTTGTATAACCTGAAACAAATAAGTCGCAGTAGTTCCTACCCGGCCAATGGCTCGATGTGCATTTTCCAGCAATTGAAAAGGCCGGGGGATATACTATTATATCGGCGCCTGGCGAAGCAGCACCAGCAAATACCGAAAATCCTCAGAGCGGAACAGGGACGAGCCCGGGTCCATTTTTGGAGTTAGCAGTCCAACATGCTCCAACAGATCAAGTCCAGAGGCTTTGGGGAAAGGATGGTTCAGTCCTGAATATGCCACTGAAAGTCCGTGTTGGAGGTAGCTTTGTATGGCCACCACCAGGAATTGATGTCAGCTCAATCAAGAAGAGCATATTCATCGCCGGAGGTGTCGGTATCAAGTATGTCATGCCATGCGTTTCAACTTTGCTTTCGACTTCAATAATCGCTGATCGAGCCTCCTTATTCACAGCCCGTTAATATCAATAGTTTCTCATATGCACGACACGAACAGCATGCCTGAGAACGTCCACTTCTTTTATGCTATGAGGGCGAAAGAAGAGTACAAACAATCTAACCTCCTATCTTTGCCGCGCCTGTTGGCGATTGCTGGTGCTCGTCCAGAGCAATTCTGTCTTCATGTTTTCCTTACGGGCCATCCAAGCTCGTCGCTTCTCACAAGCCTCCTGGACGAGCATCGTATTGTCCATACCAGGAGACTTCAGAGTGACGATCTCTTGGAAACTTTTTCCCAGGCCAATGCGACAGATGGTACGGTGTGCTACGTTTGTGGGCCTCCCGCTATGACGGACGAGTTTGTGGACTTTCTGAAGGGACTGCCGATGTTGCAGAAGGAGAGAGTACTTTGCGAGAAGTGGTGGTAGGACATGACATGAGAGTAGAATGATATATCACACCACACACACGCTTTGTCTCACCAAGAAACAGTCGTCCTGAGGCAGCGCCCGGAGGCTCTGGGGCCAGGAACTTGCCCGTCTTACATACGAACTCAATTGCTAGCTGAAAGCAGGCAGCTGACTCGGGTTTGCTCGAGATGGTCACGTGACTTAAACACGCATGGGCCTCAACTGGGGAAGTCCGACGTTGGTCGTTTGGCTACGTACGGCAAGAACGATGAAGCGGGTTTATCTATTGATGATCGGCTTGTGAGAAAAGCATCTCTGCTGTGAGTGCTGTCGAAGTAAAGGGCTTTCCCTAATGCAGATCAGGCCCGACCGTTTGAGCGACGTGGGTTGGAGCGTGCATACCCGCCGAGACTCCGTGATGTGGCTTCCCATTGGCCTCCACCCTTGCCACTACGCCCCATCCTGACATTCGGCATGGCCAATTGCGTGGGAGCAGCAGCTCCAAGTCAATCGAAGCGCTGCTCTTGCCGCCCACCACTGCATCCGCGATGTGCCCACAGGAGAGGAGCGTAAGCCGGCAATGCTCAGTTTTAACTGCTTCTCGTCCATCCATTTCTCCTTCTCCAAGCATCTTTTTCTGCTGCTTCGCGGAGAGAGGCAAACGTCGTTTTCTAGAACTCGGCCGGCTTAGGATCGCGCAGAACGCTGCGCCTGTCATCCTGCTTACGGCTCGCAGTGAGCTTGGGCTGAAGCCAAGCATACGAAGCTGCTGACATCGCACTCTACCTCCACCGGTTCCTGTAAAATCGGCCAGCGCGCCGGGCACGTCAGTTTCCTCCAGCTTCCGGCTCAGCTATCGCATACTCGAGCGGTGCTTGTCGCGCGAAGCACGTTCGCTTCACGATGCAGTTCCTCAGCAAATACTGGCGAGTGCCAAACCTCGTGTGGGGCCTCTTCGTTTTCGAGTTCGCCATGACGGTTGGGGTCCTTGCGCTGTTCGGCATCGCAGACCCCAATACGTACAGAACCAAGCTGTGGCAGGAGGGCGCGAACCATGGGTGGAACAGCAATCCGAACGAGATTCTGTACTCTTACGCGAATCACAACCCGATTAACACTCCGCTAGTATGGAGTCAATTGTTAGTTCCTTCAAACCTGGGATAAATTGTTCGGGAGCTGATAGTTTGAACAGCATCACGAATTACAACGTTGTCATCTCCGTCTTCTCGATGTTCATCCTTCTGACCAAGACCGTCATGATGGTCATGCACGTGTGGTGGCCACCGTTCAGCGTTCTCGTCCACGCCCTACTTGTCGCACTCTACTCGTTCAGTATATTTGGACAAGCGGCGCCCGACAAGAGCGATGCGCTCCACAAACAGAATGGTGCGCCATGGTATATCACCAAGAGCTGCAGCGTTGCGAGCACGAACTCGGTCAAAGGCTATTGCGAACAAGCCAAAGCTGCCTTCTCGCTTACGATAATCATGGAGTGAGTCTTCTAGTACATCACATGTCAATACTTCATTACTGACGATGGCACCATAGCGCTTTATTCCTCTTCCATGTCTGCTGGGCGCTATACTCCAACTTTACAGCAAAGAAACCTGTACGTCCTGACGAGGAGGAATCGAGCCCGCGACAGCCCACGTACGAGGGCAAGCAATTCTCCCCAGAGTCGGACATGACGACAGAGCAGCAATGGGAGATGCAGAACTTCCAGTCGCCTGGGACAGTCGGCGGGATGAGGAGCGCGCAAGCGATGCCCTTTACCCCCCGTACTCAGGCATTCCATACGCTTGGTGGGGGAGCAGACCTGCCACTTAGACAACCAAATCCACAAAATCCACAATACCAGCAATATCCGCAGTACCAACAATATAAGGCAGTGGATGCTTCATGAGATATATTTTGCAATATGCATTTAATGGAAAGGTGGAAGAAAGCCAATTTTCTAAGAGGTTCTTTAGTGTGGGAAGGTGTCGTAGGCGTCTTGAGTGGTGATGTTGTTGGACGTCCAGCGGGCTGTAACGAGTAATGATACCCTCCTTTGATCTTAGGGCATTTCTTGTATATATGTGATTAGATCAAAGCAAAAGTTGTGGCCACTCTCATGGTCCGAAGTCAAAAAGTATCCCGATTTGATCTCTCTTGAAGTTCCTTCGTCTGATTGGCTGATTCCGTCACCTGGGCAACAACAACCGTCAACGACCGAGCTTCAACCCCTAGTGACCGACTTGAACACAGCTATGAGGAGACGTATTGCTTGCTTGTACATTGCCGCAAACGCTGTGCTGTGAAGGGTCAAGTGCGTGGTGGACGAGATGAATATCTCCATTCGGTCGCAAAACGTAGATGCGGTTCGAGCTGCATGTTCGTCAACAACATGCACCGCTGCGACAGTATCAACTTTACAGCAACTCTTACAGGGCCACCCGACCTCCAGAACGATCGCAACCTCGGATGACAAAGAGAATGGCAAAGTCAAAGGTCCGGGAATTACAGGGAAAGATAATGCTGTCGCTCGAAAGGCGCCGTCAACTGGAAAAGCGTCCGCCCGAACGAAGACGAAAGCCGCGACGGTCACGGTAGCTGCAATTAAAGAGGAGGGCATCACTGATATTAATCTCTCACAACGCGAAAAATTTGCCTTAGCAACGGAAGTGTTCAATTCGACCCTCAAAACCATCAGCGACACGCTGAAAGCCCCACCAAAGCCGCCTCCACCGCAGCCTCGAGAGCACGAGCGCACATCTTCTCCCTCCCCAGACCATAGAAAGAGACGATCACCTCTCACACGAACTTCATCTACAACGCTGCATCAGCATGTGCTTCAAACGATAACCAATTCGCCGTCTCGACGCGGTGCGCCGCTCTCCCGTCGTTCGTCCTCCATTCTGTCGAAAGATGGCAAAGTTGGACCCTCTGCGAATATTGTTGCGGCTGCAGAATGTGCGAGACTCGCTTTGGTGTGCTTGCGTGGTTCAGAGCCGAGCGGGGGGAAACTTACTTCCCAGTTGCAGTTGGAACAAGGGGCGTTGGCATTGATTGGGAAGATGCTCGCACACGGATTGGACGACATGGCAGCGAAAGAGATGAGAATCGTGAAGAGCAGGCTTCGGATGTGCGCGAATGGTAGTAGCAGTCAGACTCAAGACTCCCCCATCGGCCAGAAAGTGAGCAGAAAGGCGAATGCGCCAAAGGCTGGGGTGATGGACAGCAGGGAAGAGAAGGATAAATTTTCCCTCAGCTCGCTGTTGCAAGTTGGGCGTATTCAAACTGATAGCCCAGCGCTCTCACTCATTATCACGTACCTCTTCCATGTCCTCAAGCTACTATCGAATCAGCGCCGTCCTGCCTCCATCGAAGCCGCTCTTGAACATTTCGAATGCTCAGACTCGCAGTCTCTATCGCATCTTCTCATGGCGCAACTCAAGAAGACGAAGGATTCCGGAAAGACAGCAAAGCAGTTTGAGAACCTTGCTCGAACGCTGCTCTCACTTTGTCCGAGCGTCTCGTCGACAGCAGACGCAGCGGCTATTAATGCAAAGACTCATCCATCGCCAGAAACGATATGGAGACTACAACTACAGGCGTTTGAAGCCCGCGTGAGTTGGTGGGGATTTACGAAGCATACTGCAGATGTGGAAAAGGAGCTCTGGGGTCCTCTGGCCAAGTGTGCCGCAGCTTTCGTCCGGAGATCCACATCGGAACCCGAGAAACAGTATCAGAGAATCTTCAGGGGTCTCGAAAACCTTAAACGGAACTTGAAAGACAATGGAGCAGTAAAAGACTCTGAATACAGCCCAGGAATACTCCGAGTTCTAAGCACTGCAGCCGACCACGCTGGCAATTTGCGAGACGCCAAAAGATGGACTCTTGAACTGCGTGCACATCTCATCAAAACGAAGATGAACAATGCGCATATTGCTGCATGTGATGTGAAGCTTACCGCTCTGGAGGTCGAGATGAACAATTCGAAAGCAGAAGCTGGAGACATGGAGTTGGCACTTTCGACCGCTGTCGAAAAACTCCATGGCAATCTCGAAGGAACGGCAGCCGACCAGGACTTACTTCTTTCTGAAACAATGAGCTTGAGGAAAGCATTAACTCGATGGCTTCTTAGACAGTCGAGTGAAAATACTACGAATCTGGAAGCGTTGAGAAGTCCCTTTGAAAGCTGCTGCAAAGCCATCGCAGCGCTGTGTCACTTCATTGCAAGATATACCGGGGCAGCTCCGAGAGAACAAGACGATGCAGTGTTGCTGCTTCGATTCGGAGAGAAGTGTGTACTGGCGAAGCGAGTGATTAAGTCGTTGTTAGACTCACTCTCGTTGTACGCCAAAGGATTGACCCATCAGTTGACAGTAAACTGGAGCACGCTCGATCAAGCATTATGTGATTGTTCAAGAGTAATCAGGGAGCTGAATATGCACGACGATAATACCTTGGCTCTGCAACAACCTCACGATGATGGCCAGAGTCTAGTTGTTAAGGTCTCATCTATATACTGGAACTGGTATGTGCAGCAACGGCGGACCTCAGCAAAAGCAAGTGAAGACTCATTGCACGCTTTGAGACGATCAATTGACATACTCCGCGATGGGAATGAAAGAGTAAGGAGCGCAGGAGGGTTTGTGACGAAGCTTGAGAGACTGGGAGGCGAGCTATCGAGCTTAGCAGACTACAAGAGAAGCGCACATGTCTATTACGAGGCAGCACAGGCGTTGATCAACAATAATGTGCTGAAATCTATTGCTGAGAGCTCTGAAGGAATGCCCATCATGGATGCCTGGGAAGGGAGCCCGGATGGGGCTATGCTGGAGAGGATTCTCAAACTCTTACAGCATACAAGCACAAGAGCCGGAGATGAAAGTACTGGCTTGAGCAAATTGGTCGCTGCTGATGAGAGAGCTACTAAAGAGAAAGGAGTCCTCTTGGAGTGGGTGTTGCTCTCTATCGCAAATGGGAAGCTTCAATCAATTAATGCGTCGCACATACTTGGCCAACTAGCCGTGGACATCTTGGACGTATACAGACCAGACATTCACCCATTGCGACATCGACGAGTCGTGGCGCTGCTGTTGCATCTCTCAGTCTACCTAGGTAATGATGATTCGATCCGCGAAGTAGTTCATCGAGCACTTCCTTCTCTGGCGGAAGATATTCAGGACCTAGCACAGGATGCCGGCCTTGCACAATACAAACAGCACTACCTCGCGACTTTGAGGGTCGCAAAAGCGTTCGTTTGCCCATCCCCCTCGATTCCAACTGTCAAAACGTCGCTTCTCACCTGGCAAGCGATCCTGGATTCTTCTGAAGTCCACTCAAACGTCGACGATTTGACCGTCTTGATCCAACAGCTTCAGATGGTTGCGGACTTCTTGGCTGCGAAAGGAGAGGAGTATTTGCGACTAGCTACCCTTCGATTACTTGAGGGTGCGTTCAGCCTTCAGCATCAGAAAATGCCATGCATGTTCCAGCTCATACAAGCCCAATGCTGCTTATCATTACAGTATGTCCATCTTGGCTACTCTGGAAAGGCGCATTCGGTGCTTGCTAAAGCACGCGACATGATAGAGGCTCTCGATGTTACTCTAGCATCCGTAGAATCGCGTCTTGGATACTATTTGGCGTACAGTCAATACCTCCATGCCATCGGGGATGTGGACGAATGCAAAGATGCGCTAGAGACAGCGCAATTACTTGCCGAGTCAAGCCAGGGACAAGAAGCATTTGCAGTATTATCGAAATCTTCGTCGGGACGCATCCGATGCAGCCGCCTCCTTGCAGATGCAGCGTATGCAACTGGTATTTGTGCTCTGGAAATTGGAGACGTCGAGGCTGCTCTCTTGCGTACAAAACGTGCGGTGAAGCTGAACCGTTCGGTCTGGGCATCGTTGGAAAACAAGCCCAAGCAGCGACCATTTTCGACTAGCTCCGCAACCGAAACAGACACAGCCAATAACTCTGACGGTGGTATGCTGGCAGAAGGCATCGCTAAGTTGTCCATTGCAGCCGAGAATCATGTACTCCCAGTGCAGAGCATGACTCACGAAGCTCTAAATGGGCCAGCGTTTTGGTCTCTCGTTCCGAGTCTATGCCGTGCTGAGATGCAGATGTCTCAAATATATGCATGGCTTGGTATATGGCAAGAAGCGGTGTATCATGGTGAACAGGCGGAGAGAGTAGCAGAGGCTGTTGGATCAAGATCGTTACTGTTGGAGACCCGGTCGCGGCTAGCTGAGTACTGGTCCAGAAGCGGAAGAGTAGAGAAAGCTGAAGAGATTTTGGAGTCGGCTTTGGCACCTAGCTATGATCGGAGAAACGAACTAACTGCAGTTCATCTCCTTTGTGAAAGAGCACGAATATCTGGTTTACAATGCGAAACCGACCAACAGAACCAGCTCCACAGCACGGCAATGTCGATCTTGAAATGGCTCATGTCAGCGAGCTTCGCATCGAATGTCGACAGGATCACTTCGGATGAGCAAGAGCTAGAGCGAGGACTCTCTGGGTTAAATATAGGCCAACCTCGACGAAAGAAGACTCCAAAAGCGGGCGAGCCGAAGTCTCGATCAGCAAAGTCAATCGCCCAGAAAATGTCGCACTCCACAAAGGTACTCGAGGAGGCTCTATCGTTGGCTGAGGTTGTTCCGCTGGCCGTCCTCAAGAACCGCATGCTCAGGCTTAGAGTAACGTCAACATTCTCCTTGGAAGAATCGTCGCCCGCTGGAACTCTCATCGAAGAATGTGTTAGTGTCGCCGAAGGAAAAGAGGATATCGCGCAGAAGCAGCTGATGGAGTATCAAATGCTACTGAGAAAGTCAATGGCGGAGATGGCTACTGATTTGACGTTCAATGTTCTCCCAGAATCGACAATATCGTTCCCAGCGCTCACCAAGCCTCGGCGGAGGCTGTCGCTGTCTATTAGTCACGGCCCCGATTCATCGTCCTTGGCGGCTGCAAAGGGCAAAGCCAAATCCCATACCCCGAAGAAGAAGGCCACACGTGCAAAAGTGGTGGGAGAGAATTTCGTCTCCACGCTACAGAACGCAAGAGACTGCCTGCTCCCAGTCAGAAGTGCGAGTCTTCAAACTTACTCTAATGCCACCGGGCGCGGAATCTCTCGTGCACTCGGTGAGAGTAGTCTTGTTCTCTCTGCCGCATGTGCCACAAACGTCGGTACGAGGGAAGATGACCGTTCATCTATAGCCTTCTTTCTGGACCTCTCAACCATCCACGGCCTCTATTGCGAATATTCTATGATCCATGCAGAGAACGCTGTGCAGACGAAAGGCGAAATGCTAAAATGGCCGAGACTCTCAGCTCCAGAAGTAGAAGTTGGACATTTACCAAATTTATCCTCTTTTCAGCACGATTTCGTCGATATCCTTCCGCCATCCTGGACTGCGATCTCACTGACCCTAAATGATACACACGACGAACTCTTCATCACCAAGTATGAGGCTTCACAATCACCGTTTGTGCTTCGGCTCCCTATGGCACGCCACAAATCCCGAGACATGGACGAAGATATCTTTGCATATGAGGACGGGAAGGCTGAACTCCGCGATATCATCGAGCTAAGCAATTTTTCCACCCACAGTGGGAAAGACATGTCAGTCAAGGGTGCCAAGAGCAAGTGGTGGGCTGAACGAGAAGCGCTTAATGCGCGCCTTGGAGACCTCTTGCAGAACATTGAGAACATTTGGCTTGGTGGATTCAAAGGCATATTTGCGCAACAGCGCAGAGACTCAGATCTGCTTGCACGACTGCAGAAGAGCCTGCAGAAGATCCTCGAGAGGCACCTGCCAAGTCGACAGGGGAAGAAGCGCCAGATCTCGTCGACCTTCGACAGTCGGATCTTAGAACTGTTTACTGGCCTAGGAGACCCAACTTTGGACGACCAACCTGGTCGAGATCTTGACGAAGAACTCATGGATCTCTTCTACTTCCTAGTGGATATTCTACAATTCAATGGGGAGAAGAATGCTTACGATGAGATCGACTTCGACTCGCTCATAGTGGAGACTGCGGATGCACTAAGTGCGTATCATCAAGTGGCAAGCCATTCGAAGTTCGAAGCTGCCCCACACACGATTCTGATACTGGACAAAACACTTCATGCTTTCCCATGGGAGTCATTGCCATGCCTCGCAGGGCTTTCAGTCTCACGTCTTCCATCCATGGAGGCCTTGCGAGAGAGACTAGCAGCGATGCATAGTCAAATGGAAAGACGCCAAGCAATTCTCAAAGACTCCATCGATGCACAGCAAGCGCCTCCGGGATACTATGTTTCGATGAGCAGTGGGACTAGCATTCTGAATCCGTCCGGCGATCTCTCTGGTACTCAAAGCACGCTTGCACCACAGGTTGACCAGCTTCCGACATCATGGACCAAGTATGTCGGCCCAGCCGCTGGTGCTTCTGTTGATGAAAAGAGAATGTCGACGGCTTTGTGCAGTTCCGAAGTGCTGCTTTACTTTGGCCATGGCAGTACCGCTCAGTATATCCGACCACGCAGTGTCCGCAAATTGTGCTCTGCCGCTGGGGCAGAGGACGATATCCCTCCAGCTTGTGCAACTGCTCTTCTGATGGGTTGTTCTTCCGCAGCCATCACAGAGAATGGCGAGTTTAGTCCTCACGGCATGGTGCTGGCATACTTGGCTGCAGGCGCACCAGCTGTTGTCGGCTGTCTTTGGGACGTTACGGATCGTGATTGCGATCGATTCAGCGTGGAATGTGGTCGGAGATGGGGCCTCTGGCACGCCGCGGACGATGAGGATGCTCGTAAAGATACTAAAAAGAAAGGCTACAAGAAGAGGGCTAAAGATGATGTCGAGAATGCGAGAGATGCGTCGACGCTTAGCCGCTCTGTGGGAGCTAAAACGCGCTTGGACCTAAGCGATGCTCTCGATGTGCGAGGCGAGTCGGTATCCGCCCCCAAGAGTGACACGAACCTCGCAGAGGCTGTTGCAGCAAGCAGAGACGCCTGCTACCTGAAATATCTGAATGGTGCTGCCATGGTTGTGTACGGCATTCCTGTATATCTCGATTCGCATTGAATGGCTTTGGTACGGCGTTGGAACGGCGTTGGAACGGGCGAGCTCAAGATACCCCAGAAGCTACGTATTGTTATCTGTGATTAGCATTGACGATACAATTTTTGACATATTCAACACATGAGATTTATGACACTGCTACCATACATATCCAGATCTGGCCTCTGTTGCAATTTCTTGTATCGAAATCCAGCGCCAGGAGAAGGTAACTTTTGTTCGTAGCAATTTGGCATAGCAATTTGGTATTCACTACCCATTTACTCAAAGCGAGCCGATCCTGCGAACCACGCTTCCTTATTGGTGCTATGTAATTACCTCACTATTGTGCTATGTCGCTGCTTGCTCACTCGCTCAGCCTTCCCAAGCTTAGGTTAATTGGTTGGTTGGCGAGTACAGTGGAAGCTAGCCTAATATAGCTTAGCGTAGTTCCAATTTAAGCTTCGCACTAAACCTTCTCCAGACCACGATTTGATCCTGAGGGCTGAGACCAAGGATTCTTTCCACTACCACAGCTGTTTCAAGGCCTGCAACGATGCGGCACTGCCATGTACAACCAGTGCAAACCTACGGCACAGCAGCGAGCGCCTGCAGTGGGGTCGATGTGAGTGGCTCGGAACGGCCTTAAACTCAGCGATATTTCACCGCTATGTACTGGGGGCCGCTGGGAGGCTGCATGTAAGTGAGGCTGTAGCCAATCAAAATGGTAGTCCTGCGGACGTCCTTCTCATTTTCTTGCTTTCGACTCCTTCGAGGCTATGACTGTGATCGCCTTGCACTACACTCACCGGCGACGATGCTTGCGCCTTGCTGCCTCCCAATGATGGGTCCCCGCTGTGGAAGGAAGAAGGATATCTACCAGGCAGTCCTCCGTGGCACAGTTCATTCCCATCTCAACTCTTTCCCTCTGAAGTGTCTTGTTTTCATTGCACGCCTCCAACAAAAATACTCAATAAGATATTATCTCAAAGGTTGCCAAGATGCAGATTGTCGCACCTATTCTCCGTTTCGTCCAGGTAAGAAGCCGAGCCCATTTGAATACCTGCTCTCTCTAATGCTGATATATACAGATTGTGTTTGCGGCCGTCGTTCTCGGTCTGTCTGTCTCTCTTGCCAAGGGGCAGGCACCAGGCTTCAGCGTCCCGGCCACAACTGCCTACAGCTCCTTCACAGGCGGATTCGGCATGGTCGTTGCACTTATCGGTCTTATATCAATTTTCGTCGAGTTCCTCCAGGGCATCGTCATGCTGGTCCTTGATGCGCTTGCCAGTCTGATTTTCCTTGCGGGTGGTATTGCGGTCGCTATCGGACTCCGAGGCGTGTCATGCGGCAATGTAGATGAAATGTTCAAGAACAGCCTTCTCAACGGCGGATGCACGAAGGCCCACGGCGAAACAGAATGCTACTACGGCCAAATCCCCGTCGACCGAACCGACCAGCTCACCGGCCGCTGCCGAAAGGACGAGGCAGACTCAGCTTTCATGTTCCTCGGCTTTATCATCTGCGCTGGCCTTGTTGCTCACACATTCTGGTTTGGAGGACGCATTGCGGGACGCAAGAGTATGGTTTAAGCAAAGACCGATTGAGGAGAGTGACCAATGATACCCGTGATAGTGGATGTTCACATTGTGGCTTAATTAACGAGCCTTGAGGCACCTAGCATGATTGTTACTGAGACTGTGTCTGAGCAAAAGCTATGTCGTACGCAGGCGCTGGTGATATGACAAATGATTCTTCTGTACACGTAATATGATTGATGCCGAATTTCAATTGAACAATATCTTCCTTCTCCATTGCTGCCAGAGGTTGCATCCGACAAGCCACCCATTGAGCGTCGACCTTTTTTTTAGGGGGATATCACACGGCATGCAATGAAAAGGTATTCTGTGCTTTCCGTGAAATTACAGTCCGAAAAGACACTTGTCCTAAATCAGCGAGCATTTCTCTGGACTCCACCAATGATAGAGTTGAAGTATATTTATCCGGCATATTAACCGGTCGAAAAAAAAGTGAAGCTTTTCATACGTCACGCCCCGCCCCGCCATATCCCGACCAAGCTATCAATTCGGCCAGCGTAAAATCATGTTGACAACTCCGGCTTCCCCCTGCGCTATAGTTGCTCCTGAGAAGCTGGTTCTTGCGATCGACAATGGCTAATCCTCTTTATATGGGCTTTGACCTGAGCACGCAGCAATTGAAAGGTACACGGCTCCCCCTCCCTCCAGCAGCGACAAGCTAACAAATTTGATCAGGCATTGTAGTCGATTCGAAGCTTGTCCTAATCCACGAAGCAAAAGTTGATTTCGATGCGGATTTATCGCATTATGGCATTGAGAAAGGCGTCCTCACGAACCCGGCTGAAGGAGAGATTTTCGCTCCCATCGCGATGTGGCTAGAAGCGCTAGATCTCGTCCTTCAGCGATTGCAACAGCAAGGCTTGAAGTTCGAGGAGATACAAGGAGTGAGCGGCGCGGGTATGCAGCATGGCACAGTGTTTTGGAGTGGTGAGGCGGAGACACTGATGGCGAAGCTGGACTCGGAGCGGCCGCTGAAGGAACAGCTTAAGAATGCCTTTAGCCATGAGTTCAGTCCGAATTGGCAGGATTCAAGTACGCAAACACAGTGCGAAGAGTTTGATGCCTTCCTCGGAAGTCCAGAGAAGCTTGCAGACATTACAGGCAGCAAAGCACATCACGTAAGTTGTGCCAGAAGTAGACAATTTATTTACGAGGGAGAGAAGCTAATTGATATCAAGCGCTTCAGTGGTCCTCAGATTCTCCGTTTTCGAACTAAATACCCTGATGCTTATCAAAAGACAGCCCGCATCTCCCTCGTGTCGTCATTTCTAGCATCTGTATTTCTGGGGAAGATCGCACCATTCGACATTGGTGATGTCTGTGGCATGAACCTTTGGGACATCCATGCTGGTACCTGGAACAAGGAGCTCGTCTCGCTTGCTGCTGGTGGCCTTGATGGTGTCGCCGCCCTTGAAGCAAAGCTGGGCACTGTGCCCGAGGACGGAGGCGGCGCTGTCGGTCATGTCTCTCAGTATTTCGCCTCTCGATATGGATTTCCCTCATCTTGCTCCGTCATTCCATTTACTGGAGATAATCCTGCGACAATCCTCGCGCTTCCTCTTCGCGCGTCAGATGCTATGGTCTCTCTCGGAACCTCAACCACCTTCTTAATGAGCACACCTCAGTACAAGCCGGATCCATCTTATCATTTTATGAATCACCCGGCAACAGCAGGTCTGTACATGTTCATGCTCTGCTACAAGAACGGTGGTCTGGCACGTGAACAGATCCGCGATGCCTTGAACGGTGATCAGAATGATCGCACGTGGGACAAGTTCAACGAGACAGCAATGTCGACACCTCCAATGGGAGTGGAGGGCTCAGAGAGCATGAAGATGGGACTATATTTCCCACGGCCTGAGATTGTACCGAACGTCACTGCGGGCACGTGGCGATATACATACACGCCAGCTACGAACGCTCTTTCCGAGATCAGTAAGGATTCTCCAGATTGGTCATATCCGTCTGCAGATGCTCGTGCTATTGTGGAGTCACAAATGTTATCCTTACGGCTGCGCAGTCAGAAGCTCGTATCACCTCAGAAGGGTCCCGATGGCAAAGATCTACCCCCACAACCCCGGAGAATCTACCTAGTTGGAGGCGGTAGTCTCAATCCCGCCATCGCTAAAATATGTGGCGAAGTCCTTGGCAGCGCGGATGGCGTCTACAGATTGGATATTGGCGGCAATGCGTGTGCTCTTGGCGCGGCATACAAGGCGGTTTGGGGGTGCGAGCGCGCCAAAGGCGAGACATTCGAGGAGCTGATAGGCAAGAGGTGGCACGAGGAGGGGTTTGTGCTGCGTGTGGCAGATGGATACAAGGAGGGTGTGTGGGAGAAGTACGGTGAGGCGCTGAAGGGGTTCGATGAGATGGAGAAGAGTGTCTTGGCCATCGCAGGAGAGGGCAGGAAGTGACGCTGCAGGAGAGCCCAACGAAGCGAGACGTGGTTCTTTGCGATGAGCATTATTCCTGGCAAAGATGCCTGAAGTGTATTGGTGATACGCAGCTGCGTTTATCGCGGCACATCGCGCTAATTTAAACGTCCGCACAGCTTTGCGCATTTGTTGCTTTCAGACGAGACCATGTTCACCTTGCGAAACCCTTATTTCTGCGTAACCAATGGCTGCCCATATCGAGCCGCAGGTGCCGACGAGTCTTCCCGCGGCACAATGCGACTTTATCTTGCGGCCGACGCACGCCTGCCTCCCGCGATGAAAGTTGAGCCACTCGCCACCCGCCCTCCCTTCAATTGTGCTGCATTCAGCAAATGCCTCTCGAGCGAGATCTTCGTGGAGATGATCTGCATCCCATCTGGCATCTGCACTCCCTGGCGTGGTTCTGCAAATGGCTGCGGAGCCCATCCGGACACGCGGAAGCCCCATACGAATCATCAAGCAGGAGACCTGTCACATCTGCACGAACTGCAGCGGCAGCGCAGGTCAACAGTCCAAAGAACTATCCAGTGAGCTTTTTCAGTGGTTTCATGCCTCCCACCTGCGCATGAAGCACGTTCTTCGCATGGGTCGTTGCTATCAATAGATTTCCGTCATGAACCTCCTGGAAAGTCATACGATATATCTTCTGAGAAGAGATGGACGACAGACAATGCTGTCAATTTAAAGTTTCGTGCTCCTTGAGCGGGAGATATCGATCTGGCGACACGGCATTCAAATGACCTGATTTCCGGGGTTGAGCAGCGTCTCCCCGAGACAAGCAGCAAACAACCACAAGCAGCTGCAGGATGCCGTCTACAGCCGACCGACCTCCCACGATCTTGCGCACGTCTGTCACCCATCCGCAATATGCATTGCGCCCGAGCTGTCAACTCCCAAAGGAGAATTCCATTTCCAATGATCCGGTCGTCCACGTTTCCAAGGCGATCCATCCATGATCCCAGATTGCAACCCTGCGCCTGCCGTCTGTGCGGATCTTAAACCCTCAATCAAATATACGCACAGTCGGAGTTCTCAAAGCTTCCCCCAGAGTGGATAGACTTTAAGCCTCACGGGGCACACTCAACAGACAGCCATTCACACACTCGGATCCAGCCATCTCTTCCCTCATCAATCACAAAAGAAGGCCCCCCAGCCGTGACTGAACTTAATTGAGCGGGACTATTTCAGGGCAGTCTTCACAGTAGATCTGCTATCAGACTAACGTTTGCCTCGCTTGACCACCATGAGAGATTCCAACGCTGTGTTAAGCCCGGGTGTCAAAGGTTCCAACAAAACAGGGGGGGATATTTTGTCGGTAAAGGCCTCTTGCAAGACAGTGACTTCCCTGTCTGCGTAACAACGGGTTGTCGGGTTGACTTACGCGTTCCAATGCCTTGGGTGGCCTGATGTCAGTCTTTACCAAAGTAATAGTGTCACTGCGCTGCTAGCCTGGAACTCTCCGAGTCTTCATGAGGCTCAAAATATTGGAAAAGGGTGCAAGAAATTCCTTTATTTGGCTGCTGGCTTCGCGAATGGGAACTCTTTCCACTTCCCCGTCCGAATGTTTTGACGTGGTTGTCTAATGGCCACAGCTTCTGATGACGGAGTCTTGCCGTGCATGTGTCGTTATGCAGGACCGAAATCTGTGCGATCCATCCAATCGGAACCAGAAATCGATTTGGGTTCTCGTACAGCTTTGGGGCCATCTATCGATCTCATAGTCGTTATTACCGGTACAGCGAACGATGCATTCAGTGGAGACTAAAGCACTCGTACAGCACTGGTTGCGTGTGGCTTATCGTCTAGCTGAGACCATCACTAGGATTTGCCCCTGTTCATAGCAAGGATCTCTTCAACACCATAAAGACGAAGTGGCAGACTTGTTGAGGCTCTCGTCCCTTCTCAAAATCTGAGAATGCGAACGCAACAGGACCGAATTTACTTGAGCTTTGCTTTAGTTCAGTGCAATGGCATTGACGATATAGTAAGTAAAAGAAACCACTTTTATCAGATAACAGACCCGCAGTGCTCGATTCCTTCCTCCTTTCGACATTTTACTATCTGCCTCTGCCGAAGCACTCAAGGAAATGAAACTCTGAAGGGAGCAGCTACCATTCTTGTAAACGAACAGAAGTCTACCTAACTCACTGGTTACTACCATTCGCAATAACCACCGTAGGACCTTGAGCCTCTCCTCGGATAGTAGTTGCCTCACGATCGAACCTCACTTTCAGTCTCTTGCCTCCAACCTCGCGTCCATTCAAATGCCGAATAACTCTCCTCGCCTGTTCCACGTTGTCAAACGATGCTGTGGCCGTCCCCTTTGGTCTTCCCGATCTATGGACCTGAAGTTCACACCTTTTCGGCTTTTCAATCTTTTTGATGATGCCTTTAAGTTCTCTTTCCGTCATGTTCCATGGCAACTCGGAAATGAAAACTCCAAGGGATTCTGTTAAGACCGTACCTGACGAAGTGTTTACTGGAAGATTGGTCGAAGAGGACATGCTATAGCTCGGCTGTTGTGCAGCCGTAGCAAAAGCCAACTGGTGTTGGTAAGACTGGGAAACCTGAACGGGAACCACAGGAACCAAGGTCGGTTGTGTAGCTTGGGTCCAATCGTAGCTCGCCACCGGCACCGTTGCATAGGTGTAAGTAGTGATATTAGCGGTGTATGCTGGGATACTAGTCGGCTGCTGGATGTATGATGCCGCTGGTGCTGTCACTGTGGTCTGAGATGTGGGCATCTGGCTCGTTAGGCCAGCGTAAGTAGTGGCATAGTTGACCGCAACTTGTGGCGACACTGACGCATAACTAGGATAGACAGTTTGCTCTCTGCCTGCGGCAGGTTGGCTGACATTGAATTGCCAATTGGCTTCGAGCAACCGCGCCTTCCCTCCCACCGAATGCGAAGTTTGTAGCAACGCTACTTGAAGAGGCTGTCCCCGCATGAGCGCCAGGCCGGTTTGCGTCAGACGCCCTATAAGTCAGATCAGCAAAGTCCTGGTCAGTTGCCACTACCGTGGTAATAGGTGATCCCAGTCATACTTACGGTACACCAACTCAGCGTCCTCTCTTGAACTGAACTCTGCGTTAGGGAAAGGCTTGGAGTCCCAGCTGTCCACTTTGAACTTCGGTTCAGGGCCTTTACTGGGAAAGAAGGTCCTAATCTCGTCCTTCAATTGCTGCCAGCCATAATTGGCAGAAAGCTATGAGTGTGACTATTAGATACCTGAACAACACCCTTCAACAGCAACTCACGTTCTGCATGGTAATTACAAACTTCCAATCATCTCCTGAATTGGATGATCGCGATGACCTCGAATTGGATGGCATGTTCAGTTCCGCAGAGTGTAACGACAGGAATGATGTTGAGATTGTTGGAGCTTAGCGCTGCAATGGAACGACGAATGATATAATGCAGCTATCAGATGCTCGAATAAGTATGCTGAGACCAAACGGACGGATCCTGCTTGAATTGTCTGCAGTCCCACACTCTCCAGGCTACAGCTTCTAGATTTTCAAAGACATTCATTTGAATGGGAGCACAAGGAGCTTAATATGGCAGTCCCTACCACGTAACTTCTCATCTGAGCTCAATTTCAGGCCCTAAGCGAAGCCAGTTACTTTTTGAGAGGTGCAGAGAACGTTTGGCCCTTCCGGCTCCATGGTTCACATTATGCCAACCCAAATGCGGCCGTGCAGACTGCAAAGTGCTTCGGCAGAGCCAAAGTTGGACTGGGGTTCGATGCAAGATCTGTCTCTCCGCAGCGAATAATCTGGATCGAATCGATTATCGATCTACGCAGGCCCTCGAGGACGGGAGAGGTCCAAGCACGAGCCATAATGCTCCATTGCGGCTGTGAGTGAGGACAAAGAGAAATGTGATGGGAATGCTCTCCATGTTGCAGACTTTATGCGCACAGTGGACTATTGACGTACCTCTCCACCACTAGCAGCATATTTCAGCCACACTTGCAGCGGTGTGAAGCATCCCGGGAATCTTGAAATTTGCATCTTCATTTTATTTTTTCCAATCTGACGTGCGGGGCTTTTACAGGCACTTGCAGGTGTCAACCTGGAAGGCCCGAAGCTGCATGTCTGAAGTGAAGCGCCACTAGACACTGCCCGTTAACCTGCTTCATAGTTAATACCTGCACCATGTTCCCCGGCGCGGGACGTCAGGCCTTGGTGCAGAGCCGAGCCTTTCTCGCCCCTTATACGCTGGAAGCTCTGCACATATGGTCCGACACCATCGTCGAATGGATTTCTCGTGTGCTTGAACAAACGTGTTGCTGCCTACGACGGCAACTGTCATTTGTGTAACATAAATCCAGAAGGCCGTCGAATTATCTTTTGCGACATGGCTACCAATGACTAAATCCGTGCAACGTAGGTGTGCCTTCCATAGGACGACCAGAAGGCTATCGCAAATCTGCACTTATTCAGGAGAGGAAATGTTTCCTCCACACATGAAAAACCACTGATCTTGCGGAAGTTCCCAGACAATCAAAGCCATGCTTTCCAAGCGAAGGCGGACATGTCGTCCACTCCCCGGAGCGAAGCTGAACTCAGGGAGCACGTGGCATGGATTCAAACTCGAGTCAGTAAGCCGTTTGCCTTACTCAACCTGCTTCCACACAATCAGACGCTGATCGAAGCCACCAGATACGAGCCATTCGTTTCCTCCCCCAGCTTGCTGACCGCTCACCATTCCCGCCCACAAGCATCGGATCTTGGATCCTGATTCATGAGACTCAAGTTTGGTCACGATCTTGCCACTGGCTGAGTCAATGCCACGAATAACGCCATCGTCGCCACTGACCCACACTCCACTGCCGTCTGGACGCCAAACAACAACAGGAGTGGAGTACTGAGTCTGTGGGGCCATCGCGTTACAACTTATGAGAATCGCTGCCTCCTCCCTATTTTGTCGAGCAAGTTCCGCCCTTGCTCGGGAGGTCACATCCATTGTGGAGCTCTCTGTATTTTCTCCTACAGAAGAAACAGCCAAACTTGACTCTCCAGATGCCCAAGATTGAACGGCAGTTGCGGCGTCTTTTGTTGGAAATAACAGACGAACAATCAGCACTTTCATGTGCGGCATCGAGGATGTGGCGACAGCGATGAGACTAGGGTCAGCTGGACAAAGAGCCATATCGGCGGGAGTAAAGGAAACCCAGGATAATGCATGTGGCGCAAGATTCTGCCTCCCAAGCAGCTCCAAGTCGCACACCGCACCCGGGGAATTACCAATATCAGGAAGGCGGTAGTAGTGAATGAAGGTAGAGTCCCTGCGAGACACCAACAGCACTGGTCGCGTATTCTCCGCGGACAACACAAATAGAACTGCCTCCGGATTGGACAGAAGCGAGATTCTCCCCACAGGACTACCTAGAGATGGCGAAGCATGATCCTGGCGTAGCCAATAGACAAAGACTGTTGCGTCCCAACCAGCGGTTGCAACCCACGCGCCATCGGAAGTTTCATAGGTCGCGACACGAACAACGTACTTGCGATGATCTTTTCGCTTGTCTAATACTGCTCTGCTCTGCGTTTCTGACAATACGATGTTTCCGGCCATGTCCCCATGGAGGAGATAACGGGAAGACTGAGCGACGGAGAGGACCGGGGCCTCATTGTTACGAGAAGTGTCCAGAGTCTCTAGCGTCGCAGGGTCGGAAATGTTGACACTTCGATCCGCGGCACTAGACCAGAGAACGTCGTTGCGCGAGCCATCGGCATGTATCCGTGCGATTACTGCAGCATTGAGGATATTCGAGCTGGTTGGAAGCGAAACAGCTGTGGGCACAGCAGGTGCTAATCCCTTGTTAGTGGCCGGTGAGCCGTGCCGACGAGAAACATACCAGGCTGCCGCCACCCTTTCGTATCGTTCGTGGCAAGCTTTTCGAAGTCGGCGGATATGTCGAAGGCCCTCTTTTCTTGCAGTAACTTCTCCAGAGTTAAACCATCCTTTGATGTTGTGCCGGCATCTGGCGGCAGTCCTGCTTCAGACAAGAATGACTTCAATGTCTGCAACCTCATTAGCGAACGGAATCTGCATGACGCATTTGGGATGAGTTGCACCTCAGCATAGTCGTTCGCCCTCAGGAATTGGGCGATAAGTATCTTCTCATCATCTGCCATGCTCGGAGAATAAGCCGGCTAGGTCTCCTCTGTATCTCGTGGCAAACAATGAAAGATAGAGCAGATTGATGAAGATATCCTGTCGGCTGTGGTTGATGTACCAGTTTATACTGTCGTCTCCGATGTTCCAAAAATATCTCACATTGCACGTGACCGATCCAAGCTCACGATGTTAAAGGCGCAGGTTCACGCGTTGAATTGGCTGCGAATGAGGATTGTACGGCCTGGAATTCAAGTTATAAGTATACCTAGATAAAGTCATTCTGGAATGGTTCTATTTGCACGGTTTATTATGAAATAAATGAAAACAGCATTGACCCACTGGACACTTTAACTACACCCCTGATACCAAACCCCAACACCAACATCAACTCATGGTCGGAATCAGAATGATATTTTATAAAAGATTTGCAAGTTACCATTCAATTCTGGTATCTGATGAGTAACATGACAACAGGCCACGTAACTAAAGATACTAGTTCCAGTCTTTTGATTAAGGTGACTCCTACTCTCAGTTCACCAGTAACTGAACAGTTCAAGGAGTCGTTGCTCTCGGTCGAGCAGTCGAGCACTTCGAGATTATGGGCCCAACTATCTTAGGGTTTTTCCGATGGAAAGTCTGCCCAAGATACGATGGAGTATTAGCTGGGCTGGTGTGACACTGTAACTACCCGACTCTGTCACACAACCCGTGTTCCACTGCAAGAGGCGGCCGCCGATTTGGAATGAGCGTATCGTGCCAATGATCAATCGGGATTCTTCGGGTTTCCATTTGCGTTGATGACGCTGGTAACCTCAAGGAAAGAAATAATTGTTGTGGTCTAACGTCAACATTCAATGGTTTCTAAACAGAAAGTGGCACTGGTAACTGGCGGAGGTCTGAATCAATTATGATGTGTGCGTCACAAGGATTCTAATTTGAGTCTCACAGCGTCTGGGATGGGCCTTGGAGTTGTCGAACGCTTGATTCAACTCGGATGGAACGTCACGATCCTCGATTTCAATCCTAAGAATGGAAAGGAGGTTGAACAGAGATTCGCGCCCCAGCTCCAGTACGTCAAGGGCAATGTAGTCAACTACGAAGACCAGGCAAATTGCTTTGTTCAGTCATGGGAGAGATGGGGAAGGCTTGATCTAGGTTGGACACCACTGTCACAACAACCAGTTCTTCCACAAGGCTGACGATACATAGTTTTTGCAAGCGCGGTATCTCCATCTCGTTCCACGTACGTGGCCGACTTCTAATCCGAAGAGCCGATTATCACAGGGTATCGGGGAGCGAAGCAACTTCTACGCTCCAGCAGAAGAGAATCCAGATGGCTCGCCCAAGAAGCCTGATACGCTCGTGATGGACGTTTGCCTACAAGGCATTGTCTGGACCGCCTATCTAGCGCTGCATTACTTCCGTAAGAACGAGTCGAAGGCAGGGAAGCTGGTGTTCAACAGCAGCCTGTCGGGCTTATACCCGACTCCCGCGATGCCTCTGTACTCAGCGTCCAAGAGCGGAGTCAGTATCCCGATCCTGCGCCTTGCCTGTCTGTTAACGTGGCCCATGCAGGTCGTTGCCCTGGCAAGGTCACTTGGGATGAGGCTCAAAGAGCTCGGAGAACCGATCACCGTTAATGCCATCTGCCCAGGCTGTGTGCCAACGCCGCTGGTTCCGCAGGCACTGGTGGATGCACTCCCTGGCGAGCACTTGACGCCGATGCCGACCATAGTGAAAGCCGTGGAAGGATTTATTGATGACGAGTCTTTGAGAGGACAGGTTGCTGAATGCAGTGCTCATGATGTCATCTTTCGTCAAATACTGCCGTATGGAAATGAGGCGTCTAAGTTTGTCACGGAAGGATGGTACACGATGCCGATGGACTATTCAGCTATAATGCAGTGGAGGGAGGTTAAAATTGCGGAACTGGAAGAACTGCTGCGGTCGTGATCTAGATGTGAACTCTTACTTTCCACCCTTGTTGCGTTAAAAAAATAAAATTGATTGCAATCCTTGTTGAGTGTGGAAATGCTCTATTCCTGAGCAAATTCCTAAGAAACTCCCAACTCCTACCGATCCATGTCCTAGAGAGGCTTCATCTTCTCTTTACCGCGGTCCCGTTTCCGTTTGCTTTGCTTGAGCTGTCACCATGGTCATGGGCGTGGTTGTGCTCATGCTCTTCTTCCGGTTCTGGGCTCGATCGAGCACTAACGCTGGGAGAGATGAACTCATTCATGAACTCAGGCTCAGCATCGCCAGGTACAAACCGGATCCGTACTCTTCTTGCACCGCGTACCTTCGCGCCGATTCTTTCGCGGACAGCTTGCTCGACTGGCTGCAACTCGGAAACCGTCCACTGGGCAGGAACCTTGAGCTCGATTTCCATTAAATATGTTTGTCCTGCCTTGACGCCCTGAATGCTGCCAACTTGGACATGGTGGTCCGCGCTTGCAGCAATCAAAGCTTTCGATGCGGCGCCATGGACCTTGGCTTTGACTTCGTCGTCCATTCCAGCATCTGCCAGTTCGTTCAGGGCTGCCCTAGTATTTCCCCATCCGGTTCGAACAACGAGCCATGTAATAAGCAGACCGCCTATTGAATCTGCACCGTGGAAAGCAGGGAAGATGTTTGAGATACCAATCGACACCATGGCGGCAATGCTGGTCATAGAATCAACGCGGTGATGGACCGCATTGGACTCCAAGACGGACGACTTCCGTTCTTTTGCCACTTTGAGAGCTGCGTATGTCTCGTGAGCACGTCTATTTCTTCCAAAACGCAAGGTGCTACTCACTCGCTCTATACAACCACTCTTTGATCAGTATTGAAGCCCCTGCGAGCCAAGCTGCGCCCATGCCCGGAATGTGGTGACTGTGTCCATGAGAGTGCCCAAAGATGCCTAGAGACTCCATTGCCTCAGCAGCCACAGGGAGGTATATGCGACAGAGATCCATTATGGCTGACCAGCCCATGAGTACGCCTCCGAGCAGCAGAATGCTGCTGACTCCTAGCGATCCCAAACTTTCTACTTTGCCGTATCCGAATGGGAACTTCGGAGTGGGTGGTTTGAGCGCCCATGAGATGGTGGCAAGCGTCATGAAGTCGCTGACGAGGTCTGTTAAGGAGTGTACTGCATCGGCTAGGAGTGCTGTGGTCGCGTGGTCAGTTATTGTTCCAATGATGGCCATCAGGGGCTACCGCAGCGCACCTTGACTATGAAAGACATAACCGCCAACGCCTTTCCCAACGGCCATTCCAAGGTTAACATAAAGACCGATGCGGGTGATTCGCACACCCGCATCGTTCTTGTTGGTGGATGTGAGATAGACATTGTCCTGGTGGCTGTGGTGCGAATGGTGGGAGTGGCTCGAGTGCGTCCGGGTGAGCGGAGGGCCTAAACTCGCGGGATCCATAGTGACAGGCAGATGCTGTTGCTTGTTGAAGATGAAAGGAGAGAAGTTATGGCGTGGAGGAGCGGTAGGGCGGGGGGATCGATCCCTGAGTTGAGACGGTGTCCATAGCACGCGTGTGGTCTTACAGGGCTGAACAACGCCTTTTAGGCCAATGCTATTGGTGAAGCCACGTAACAAAGAGGCCTGCCCATTGCATTGTCGCAAGAGCATGAAGAGGTCGGATGCAGAGCACGACGTCACGAGCCAAATGCCGACGTGAGCATCAAGGGCGGCGCGTTCGAGGAAGAGCAGGCTTCCCAGAAATTTGGGAGAGTTCGCGCGTCACTCATCCATGAAGCCAGCTAGACCTCTCCCGCTCCTTCTCCACCCAATTGCATTTCGGCGCCGTTTGCAGCGCATGCAAAACTCTCCGCCAAATTCCACTCCAGAGATGCTACGAAGCACATCAATGGGCCTCGAAAACCTGGCCGCAGACCAATGGCTTTGCGCGTCCACGGTCTTTTTGAGAAGATTAAGGGCAATTTCTGCCCGAAGCAGCTGGATGGCGCGCCTGGCCGCATAGATCTGACCATTCTGGGGGATCGCCACGCCCTTAATCTCTATTTCAACCGGGCTTCAAGCCACTATCGCCGTTTGCAGTCCATTTAGCGGTTGTTACAGTATCAAGCGAAAGAGCAGAGCAGCCACAGGCCCCTTAATAGACCTCAGAATGGGGAGGACCCATCAACTAAGCGCCGGCCTCCTGCGACCAACACCAGCCCTACATCTGCTAGACGCGAACAGCTCACCACTGGCCCACTCCACGACCACAAGCGATTACGCCCAGCACAACCAACCTCGAAAAAACGCCTCTCGTAGGCGCCTGGTAGTCTCCCATGCTGCCCTCGAATCCGCCTTGACTCGGCTAAAGCCACCCTCGAGCACCTGTTCTCTCCGGCTGGCCTATCCATTCGGCCCCCTCCACAGTCTTCATTGTTGCCATGAGCAGACGCGCCTGCGCAGGCCTTCATTTCGTTTCAGGATCGGCGACTTTGAGCAGCCGTCGACTGTCACCATTGTCTTCTCCTCAGTAGCCGCGGCGTCTAGGGAAACTGGCATCTGTTTCATGCATCCGTACCACCACTGTGCATTGGACACTTGTACCTGACGGGCCGTGCCTCCCACTCTGCTTGCCTTTAACGTCCTCTTAAAATGAGGCACAGCAGCAGAGTCTGATATATAGATGGTGTGGAGCGTTGTGGTATCCAGCCTGTCAGATTTTTGCTCACAGGCGCGTGAAACATCTCAAAACGCCTTTACTGCTCTTACCTCTCCTATATTGCTTCATATCCATTATCTCTTGTTTGAAGTTCGATCATTTGTCTATTAGCGAGAGTGTCGCCTCTAATATCTCGATACACTAATCATAATTGACCACCCCCTTGGCCTCTCCTTTTCCCCGCATACGCCTTCCAGTCCTCCCCTTTCACTTGCATTCCTCACGATCTCAGCGACAACCACCAAAGCTGGATCTCAGCATCCTGCTTCTGTCGAGGCCTCATTCGTCCAGTTGGGACATGCCCAAGGAACTCAGGGCAGCCTCCTACATGCAGCGAGCAGCTCCAGTCGTTCTCCCGTCCGATTACACGCCGTCCTCCCGATCATCATCAGCATGGACGGCAGAGGAAGACGATATCCTCATGAACGCCAGAGCGGCAGGCCTCAATTGGAAGCCAATCGCTAGCCGACACTTCCCAAACAAGACCGACAACGCCTGTCGGAAGCGACACGAGCGGCTAATGGCGCAACGAAACGCCGAAGACTGGGATGGCCCGAAGCTCGAGCTCCTGGCAAAGGAGTACATGAATGTCCGGAGAGAAATGTGGACTTTGCTGGCCAATCGCGTCGGTGGAGAGAAATGGCAATTGATCGAAGCAAAGGTGAGCGAATCCACTCTCCCTGAATTGTCCTGTTTATTCCCTCTCCTATCTGATCGAAGCAACTAATCTAACGCTAGTGCATGGAGAAGGGCCTCAAGAATTTGCAGGCTGTCCATCGCTCCGCACAGCGGAGAGAGCGAGGTATGGACGGTGATGAGAGCCGCATCGGTTTCTCTGATGCTGAGCACGACATCATTGATGACGATCCGCCGCAGATGAGTCTCCAACAGTTCCATCAAATGCAGCAGCAATACCATCAGAATCAGCTTCAGCAGCAGCGTCATCGGCCGCAGGGTGGAAGACTAAGCATCCAAGCAATGCTTTCACCTTCGCCTAGTGCTTGAAGAGCCCCTTAATGCTTTGTGGGTTGCGGGGGAACTCTTTGGCCCCCTTAGATGCGTAGTGCATCACTCGATGGCACACTCTCTCGCATTTTTCTGTATCAACATCTCTTTGGAAGGGTTCATTTGCACACCCAGAGATACTGGGCTTTGATTCTGGCGCTCAAAACTCTCATTGAACTTTTTGGTCCCACGATACCACGCATTCTGCAGCATCTGCGATGTATATTTTTCATGATGGATTATTGTCCATAGATTTACCTGGCGACAGTCACATAGTAGACTTAGAATTTCAATGTCTACAGCATTCGATTTTCGTCCTGTCAAAGTCCTCCTTGACCTCACATCCCGATTCTCTCTTGCCGAAATCGTACATTGGATCTGTCCCTCGAGCACACAAGCATTCCTGCATGACTCGAGAAAGCCTTGGGTCAGCCTAATATAGCATAGCCACCCAACACTTACGACCTCCTACATTTCTGCGGCATTCCCAAAGTCTTGGAGCTCAAGATGCCAACCAACATGCACACTTCCCAATGCAGCGTAGCGCAGCCGTCCCATGCACCGTCATGCAAGCCACGCCGAGAGATCTAAGCGCGCGCAATCAGGCGAGCCTATGACGGCACCGGACGAGCTGATCGGCAGAGCTTTTCGCTGTCACCCTGGTCCTTCACCAGTTCCCCTTCACCCCGTCCCCTCGGACCCAACAACCTCCCCTCCCAGTATGTCTGGCCCGCCGCGAGATGCCATTGATGCGAATCCCCTACACGGATCCGCTGCCGGCACCTAGGATCATCCCGTCGAGCGCGGCGTCGACAGCTGGTGCCGTTGAGGCTCTGGTGCGATTTCTCACTTCCTCGCCCGGCGAGCTGCCAGCACCGTCGCGAGCGCGCAGACACCTGACACCACCTTCTGCAGCTCTGCAGCCCTCTCCAACTGCGCCTCCACCATCTGCCGCAGCTGCAGACGATGCTCGACTTCGGGAGCGCAAGACGTTGCTCCTCACAGGCGCGGGTGTCAGCGTGGCCTCTGGGTTGGCGGACTACAGAGGCACGCGGGGGACATACACCCTAAACAAGACATATCGTCCGACATACTACCACGAATTTGTTGCCCGACACGATGCCCGGAAGCGCTACTGGGCAAGGAGCTTTCTGGGCTCTGCGAATCTCGAGAGAGCGAAGCCGAATGCTGCGCACTATGCAATCGGGGAGCTGGGTAGGCAAGGCATTGTTGGAAAAGTCATTACGCAGAGTGAGCTATTCTCATCTTCAGGCAACCTATCGAGCTCTGCATACATAGCTAATAGACCCAAATCGAGTGTGTGCGCTAACGTCTTGCTCTCTCTCTCCACAGACGTCGACTCGTTCCATCCAATTGCGCATCCGACCCTACCAACCATTGAGCTGCACGGCTACCTTCGCACCGCAGTCTGCCTTTCTTGCCGTCGCGAATACCCTCGCCAGGAGTTTCAGGAAGAGCTCGCCCGCCTGAATCCGCCTTGGGCAGCCTTTCTGCAGGAGATGATTGCATCCGGCGCATTGGATACTGAGAATCCTACCGAGAGGCGGAGAAGAGGCCTTAAGACCAACCCAGACGGTGATGTTGACCTGGGTGGCGGAGTGGACTACTCTACATTTCAGTATCCTGCATGTCCTAAATGTCTGGCAGATCCGCCTGTGCTTGCCAACGGCGAAAGGGGCATAATTAACGTCGATGCAAATGGCGCGTGGCTACCAACTTCAACCGCTGGGGTTTTGAAGCCAAATGTGATCATGTTCGGCGAAAGCATTTCAAACGCTGTCAAGGAGGCTGCGGAGGCTGCAGTGGACAACGCCGGTAAGTTACTTGTCATCGGGAGTAGCTTGGCGACATATTCGGCATGGCGACTTGCGAAACAGGCGTTAGAGCTAGGTTTACCGATTGGAATCCTTAACATGGGTGGCGTTCGAGGCGAAGATGCCTTCTTCGCTCATGTTGACGAAAGCGATAAAGGTGAGAGTGCGTTCAGGTGCGCCGGTCCTGCAGAGGAAATTCTTCCTCAAGCTGTAGATGAGATTGAGAAGCTCACTGGTCGTCGAGTGAACGCTTCTGAGACATGCGCGAATATAGAAGCTGTTGCATGAGCATTCTTACTGGCGCCCTCATCAATGTCGCACAGATTTGGCTTTACCCCGCGCCCATGCGATATCAGATGATATGGAGTCTTCTCCAGTTTCCTTAATATCCATGGTCATACAATCATCGATGTAGCTGGGCATCGGCGGATAGAGTCGGTACAGCTGAAGGCTGGAGGATGAAGCTGCCGAATTCAGCATAGGTTCGCAACGTCATCGCACCTGCAGCTTCCGACTTCACCTATTAGCTGTGCCCGTTCAAAGACAGCGGAACAAGCAGTTGCTCGCTTAGCGCACATCATCCTCGAGACCGCCTTTTCCTTACTTCCCTAATCTCTACCTAGTATTCATTCCAGTCTCACCGGCCTATTTACGCTCCTAGTTTCCGTTCCTCTCTGCATGTCAAGCCTTTCTTCCATCGCACTATGGAAACCACTGTCTCTACTTTGACCGCACCAGGAGTGCAGATGCATATTCCTCCAAGGGATCTGCCCCGGGATGTCGCTATCGAAAAGTCGAAAATGAGCGGCGCTCTGTTAAATACCACGAACAGGGATGGCGGCTTTCCCAAGACCACTGATAATGCAGATCAAGCAGCACAAAGGTCAGTATTCGTGCGAAGTGATATGTTACCCTCCTCTCACTCATGAAATTTTTCAATTTACGCACAAATCTCACACCTGTCAGCATACAAAAAGAGAACAAGCCCTTATCAACGCGGCTCTTCTATCTAGCCGATCTGCCGTTGTACAGACACACGAAGCCCGTCCAAGTTGTGCCAGGCTTCGCGGAGGACAATAAAGGCGTCCACAACGTCGAACTCGAAGCCGGCCCGAAGGAGACGATTAATGATGTGCGCGGTCGAGAGCACGAGTTTACGCTTGAAGAGAATGGCTTCCGCTACCTCTATTCTCCGACGCAAGTCAAGGACTTCGCTTCCAAGGACGCATTAGAAACGGACTATCTTCGCGAATGTGAACGATTACTCAGGAGGGAGGTTGAAGGCGTTGATGAAGTTGTCTTCTTTGATGCCAGAGTTAGTGGTTTTGACATTCTGTTCAGTTGGACTAAATACTAATTTCTCTTCCTATCTCATTAGCTCCGGAAATCACAAACGAAAGGTAGTCGAGGTTCTGATGGACTGAGCACAAATCCATTTGCAAGACAAGTTCACGTTGGTCCGTCGCCGGAACGATACTACATCCGATGATATCAGCATGCTGACTCACACAGATGAGCTGGAGACATCAATCGTCACGCGCATCCGTAGCCAGACTGAGCTGAAGGCCGATTTCCTTCTTCGAGGCCGCGTCCGGGTAATCAACATATGGCGTCCCGTGTCTCATCCGGTATGGGACTGCGCACTTGCACTGACTGACACTGTTGGCTCCTCGTTGACGATTCGTGATGTGATCGAATGTGATCGAGTCCGTCGAGACACGGGCAAATTCTGGGACACCATGGGCGTTGTCCAGCACCGACAAGGATATAAATGGTATTACATGAGCGAGCAAACGCCCGACGAACCAGTGATGTTCATGGGCTACGATTCCGCCTGCACGAAGAGAATAGCGAGACAAGAGGATGTCGATGGGAATCCAGGATTCTGCTTCCACACTGCATTTGATATCCCTGAGCCCTATCCGGAAGGTTGGCAGCCGCGAGAGAGTATCGAGGTCCGGGCACTTGTCTTTACTTACCCGTACATCGAGCGCGCCACGCCACTGCGCAACCAGCCATCGCCAGGTCAGGAGAAGGAAAAGAGACCCTTCCGAACAAGGAGTTTCTCGTACGAACCTGAGCAGAATGACCTCAATTTCGTGGGTGGACGGGGAGCCAAGAGAAACAGCAGGCAGGGCAGCAGAAGGGATTCGATGAGGCTGGAACCTGACACGGGAACACCGAAGGAGCAAGACGAGGACATGAAGAGCTTGATGGAGGAGCTTGCGGCTCTGAAGGCTGCATTGAATCAAGAGAAAAGTGCGAGAGAGCAACTGGAGGCACAGGTAAAAGCATTGAAGAGGAAGGACGCGTGAACGATTTAAAAGGATAATGAATGGATGCAAAAGGCGTTGAGTGGGTAGTTATAGATACCAAGCGATATTTTAGATGATAATGATAGAGATATCTTTAGCTCAACTTCTTGAGATCAGATGAAGTGCAGGCAGCAAGTTGATATCAACCTTGGGGGCTCCTTGAGCCAGGGCCAGGCAACCATGCAGCCACAGTGAATAACATTTTTCCGGCCCCGAAGCGGAACGCGAGAGTTTAGCGCGTCTGTGGCGTCAGAGCGCGATTGCGCCGCTCGAGCAAGTGAAAGCTGCGATAATTCCGTCCAAATTATCATCACTCCGCATTGCTGCATTCAAAACTCATCGAGTTCATATGAATAGCTGCAGTTGAAGTGCTTCAGATAACTGCTAAGCTCCTCTGCAGTCGGCCGGCTGCAGAATCGCTTCACCTATCCGCGGCGCAACACTCACGCTCAACACTTCACCAGGCGTCCCCGCGCAACGCGCCTTCCCGTATAAAATGTTCGTTTGCCTCTGATCACAGCTCTCCAAACTTCCTTCCTTCACCAGCCACCTTTTCAACATGGCTAAGTCCAACGCAAAGAAGCATGTTGACACTGGTCTCAGGGAAACCTTCGAATCTATCTACCTTGACCTCTCTAAAGAGCCTGGTAGATGCCGTTTCGCAGACTCCGGCCTAGGCTGGAAGCCTTCAGGTGGTGGCGACACATTCACGCTCGACAAGAACAGCATCGCATCTGCACAATGGAGCAGGGCGTCAAAGGGCCACGAGATCAAGGTTCTCACAAGGAACGGAGATGTAGTTCAGCTCGATGGCTTCAAGGAAGAGGTGAGGCAATGGCGCTAGATCTGGTCCGACTTACTCTGACACTCTTAGGATTCTGATCGTGTTACAAAAGTGTTCCGAAACTGGTGGAATATCCCCTTCGACCACAAGGCTCACAACATTCGAGGCTGGAACTGGGGAAAGACGAATTTCGGAAAGGCTGAATTGGCGTTCAACGTGTCAAACCAGCCGGCGTTCGAGCTTCCCTACAGCGAGATTTCAAACACGAACCTGGCAGGCAAGAACGAAGTGGTTGTAGAACTCTCACTCCCCGCGAACGGCGAAGACACCGGTACGAATGGACATCTTGGCGGCGCTCGTGGACGAGGCAAGAAGTCTGGCGGAGCAAGAGATCAGCTTGTCGAGATGCGGTTCTACATACCTGGCACTGCGAGTAAGAAGGAGAAGAAAGAAGTGAAAGACGAGGATGGCGAGATCAAGGATGAGGAGAATGAGGAAGGGGAAGAGGAAGAGGAAGATGACGCCGAGCAACAGAACGCCGCACAGCTCTTCTACGAAACCTTGAACGAGAAGGCAGAACTTGGAGAAGTGTCCGGCGACACCGTCGCGACGTTCCTCGATGTCCTTCATCTCACACCTCGTGGACGTTTCGATATCGACCTCTACGAGACCTCGCTCCGTTTGCGCGGTAAGACATACGACTACAAGATCCAGTACGAATCCATCAAGAAGTTCATGCTTCTCCCGAAGCCCGACGACGTCCATACACTCATCACCCTTGGCCTAGAGCCGCCTCTGCGACAAGGCCAGACTCGGTATCCTTTCCTTGTCATGCAGTTCAAGCGAGACGAGGAAGTCTCTATCGACCTCAACTTGACAGACAAGCAGCTCGAAGAGTACAAGGGCAGGCTCCAGCCGCACTATGAACAACAAACGCACACGGTCATCTCAATGATTCTGCGCGGCTTGGCTAACAAGAAGGTTATCACGCCATCGAAGGACTTCAGCAGCCACCACCAGCAATCAGGTGTCAAATGCTCCATTAAGGCGAACGAAGGGCATTTGTTCCTGCTTGATAAGAGCTTCATGTTTGTCCCGAAACCTGCTACTTACATCTCTCACGACAACGTGGCCAGCATTACCATGTCCCGCGTTGGAGGTGCTGTCTCCGCAAGCAGGACGTTTGATATCGCGATCACGATGAAGAAGGATGGTGGTGAATACCAATTCAGCAACATCAACCGGTATGTTCTGTGCCACTCAAGCAAATGTAGCAGCTACTAACCCCTCCGCAGCGAAGAGCAACAATCTCTGGAGGAGTTCTTCCGCCTTAAGGGCATTAAGACCAAGAACGAAATGGTAGATGATTCAAGTAATCTTCTTGCAGCTGCGCTTGACGATGGTCTCGATGAATCGAGCGAGGATGAGGGTGGCCCGGCACGCGGAAGCGCA
The DNA here is from genome assembly GCA_010015805.1 of Rhizodiscina lignyota. Taxonomy (NCBI): domain Eukaryota; kingdom Fungi; phylum Ascomycota; class Dothideomycetes; order Aulographales; family Rhizodiscinaceae; genus Rhizodiscina; species Rhizodiscina lignyota. The sequence goes on from ML978137.1 coordinate 380,986, forward strand.
GACGATGAGGATGAGAGTGTGGATGAGGACTTCCAGGCCGACTCTGACTCTGATGTTGCGGAGGAGTATGATTCTGCTCACGATACCAGCGGCAGTGGGACCGATGTTGAGATGGACGACGCTGATGCGGATGGAGATGCGGATGAGGATCCTGCTGCCGACGAGCGGCCGAAGAAGAAGACGAAGACGAAGAAATGAAGGGGCATGGTCCCGGTGACAATGAGCTGATAAGCAAGCTCTTCTATGACTTGCAAGGATGAAAGTGGCGGATTTGCATTTCGTTGGCGTTACAAAACTTGGGATACCTCGAGGCAGGCAACCTTTTCAGTCATCGGTCCTCCGAATGACATGTATGTTGCATTGCCGTAACATGAAGGCCTACGGCCAAGCAGCACAGGAATTCTACGACGTGCGGAAATTGCTCAGTTAAATTTGTTTTCTCCTAGACATGACACTCTATCGAGTTGAATCTTTTTCGCGAATATGCTTCACCAAACCTTCCCTGCGCTCTGTGTTTGGTGAGTAGGATCAGCTATATGAAGACCGCGCGGGATCCATTCGCGATACTACCGCCAACTGAATAAATCTCAAGATCGATGTATACGTCCTTCCCAGAGCGTAAGCATAGTAATATTCCGAGTAAAATTTATTCCGTATAGTCGCTTTCTGAAGGAGGTATTCCCCGCAGAGGCAGAATGCCTCCAAATTTGGTGTTTTGGTCTCGATGTTCATGCTTACTCTTATAATTTGTGTCAATTAACGACATAACACATGCGATGGATACGAAACGTAGTCGGTAATTATTGTTACGACCAAATGTAACATACAAATGAAGAGATACCTTCCCCAATCTTCTCAATTAAGCTAACTTGGGCCAAACTTTATCCCCTATTTAATCGTTGTCGATGCAGTTTTCTCACAGTGGTCTTGTAACGTGTTCGACCACCCTTGACTGCTGGCTCCCTTTGATGCATATTAAGGAAATGGGGGGGTTTTTCGACCCTTTAGCTTCAATAGGGTTAAACTAATTATTAATTCGTATAGGATTGAGAGGTTTTCGAACGTTTTAAGTATGTGATTGCTTGATTTGGTTAGCCTGCATTAGTAAGCACCGAAGGGCCCCAGCAGTCAAGGGTGGTCGAACACGTTAGGGTTGGAAACCCTAAGAAACAGTGTCGTGGGCAACAATATAGTGGATTAGGGTTAGGGTTAGAGTGCGCAGTCATCCCGACCTCCTTTCCTCTACCGTGAAGAAACTGAACGTCTCCCCTCTCTTGCTCTCAGAACTTCGACATTGGTACGATATATGAACTCGCATTGCCTCGCATTGCTGGACAGAAGTGTCTGCGCTCAGGCGCTTTCTGGCCCCTGCTATGAGCATCGAACTCCCGTCGACAACTGCGATGGGAATTGTGTCACCCTGGTTGACATGGGCCCGGAAGGGCGCGACATATCAAGAGCTACAAATACGCCAAAATGGTTCCATCGGACAACCAAAGCCCTGAGATGATTGGAGCGCGAAATGGAAGGCACCCTTTTCTCTCCGCCGGACGGTCGGGGTAATCTCCCAGGCACGACAGCACCAACTCACAAGGCTGTTCGATCGACCCTGCAACTGCTCGGGACAATCACTCTGTTCATGCCAGTTCAGATTTTGCCATCTGATTGATTGGAAATGCCACGAATATAGCGCTGTTGTCCAATCACAGAGCCCACCCTAGAATATCCATCTTGCCCTGCATGTTGGATTCTTGAGGCTGAGCAGCCACGACGAAACTCTCCGTCGCCCCCAAACCTGCAGGAACTTGAGTCTCTCTGCACTCTCGCACATGCCAGTTTCCGATTTCCGATTTCCGCATCTCTTTGCATTGTGAATTTGACGTTCGCTTCTTCTGTCGTAGCATGATTCCTTAGACAGTCGTTTCTTACAATTTGACCATGCCCTCTCTCATTCTCCTTTATGCATTTTTAGCGAGCATTTTCATTGGTGCAAAGGCTTCACCAAACATTCGTCAGTGTAGTCCAGATAAGCTTCCCCACAGTGCTTAGAGTTGTTGCTGACAATCCTTTCGACGAAGAGACCACTTTCGAAATTCCACTATAACTCACACTTCGTCTGCGCCCCCCACAACGTCGCCGACGGGATGCCCCGAGGACTGCAATGTTCTCATGTGGAGCTCGATAATAGCATGGTGGCCGAAGAGTGAGATCACTTTAATACCAGTCGCTACAGTTCTGCATGTCATCCGTAATGGCACGAATGTCACAGATATACAAACCATCACGAAACCGCCTCCAAAGGAGATACATGGGAACAAGACAACGATTATGTCCGTCGAGCCAGTCGAAACTAATGCAGCCGGAACGGCATATGCAATCATTTCAAGTCTGGACAAGGATAAATTGACTTCAACGACGATGACTTTGAGATATCCCGATTACTATTACGATTATGCCACTTCGTATCATGTGGGTAAAGGGCACGCGTATTTGACAGATGGTGCACATCCCATATGTACTACTTATAGTCATTCATTGGCAATCCTACCATCGCATCCTAGTTACAGTACACCAGGTGCGGACGACGACACTATTTCCATATCGCGTGATAATAGCAACGGGGACGGATATGTTCCGGTATGGGAGACTTTCCAGGTCTATGGCTCAGATCCATTCTATGCCGCAGCATTTCCCACCGAAATGCCATTCCGCAGCTGCACATTTGGCGACTATGAACCCCTCCACCTGACAGCATCGAGGCACGGCTTCCCAGACAGGCCACCTGTCGCGTTATCGACTGTCGCAATGATAACGGAGACTTCAACTTCTTACGCGGCGTCGCTAGCATCACCGCGATGCAGCCAACTCGGGGACGATTGCGGCGCTCATTTGCATCCGCCTGAGACAAGTAAAGCGCTCGGTGACTCGACGTCGGCGTCTTCAAGTGCTGAGCCCCAGGTTACGCCCTCGCCAGCGCCAAAATCTAGTCCTGCGCAAATGGTGACTACAACGAATGTTGCCGGAGGAATAGCATCCGCAATTGAAAGCGCCGCAGCCGCCTCAACTGCAGTCGGTGTATCACAAAGCGCTGCTCCTTCGCCGACTCATTCTCCTGAGATCTCCCCCGAGGCGGCCGATCAGGGGCGGAAGTCGTTGAAAACCACCGAAACCGGCTCAACATCACCAACGACGGAAAAGACTGCGCCAGAAGGCCTGATCTCGGCGATTGAGAGTGCCGCTGTAGATGCGAGCTCTTCAATCCTGAATCATTCCGCGCAAGTCGCGAATACTGCGGCGGCCGCACTTGAGGCCGCAGGACCCGCCGCGGCGACTCATGCAGCTTCATCTGGGACTACTTCTGGGGCAAAGGAAACCCCAGAGTCACCGCCAGAACAGGCATCTGGGATGAGCTCGACGGTGCCGAACGGATTCGAGCCTGCGGAAGGGGGCGCATCTTCAACGCAGATTCCAACTAGCGCGGCGAAGCCATTACCAGGTGTTCCAGGTGGCGCAATCGTTTTAACATCCGCAACCACGGATATTGGTGGGAGGCTGAGCACTGTGCCAGTTTACTCAATCGCCTCCCACACTGCTGCTGTTGGGTCAACAATGACGGTATCGGGCACTCCAATCGCCGTATTCACTTCGGCGAGCAGCGCATACTATGTCGTTGGAAGCCATGGCAGCGTAACAGAAGACTCCACCTTCCCATTGCCGGTGGCGAGTTCAAGCTACGCCGCAGTCTCGTTACCCGGCGCCCCAGGTGGGACGATTGCTCTTGCAACCGCAACGACGCTTATCGGTGGGAAGTTGACCACCGTGCCTGTGTATGCAATTGGTTCCCAAACTGCAGCTTTAGGATCCACAATCACAGTATCGAATACTCCCGTCGCGGTGATCACCTCCGCGAGCCATACCTTCTATGTCGTGGGAACCCATGGCAGTGTGACACGGCAATCGACCATCGCCCTGGCCACAGTCCTTCCAAGTGCATCAGTTACCGCTGGTGGAGGAATCGGTGGGTTCATCATGAGCGGACTCGGGGCGTCACAGTCGAGTGAGCCTGACACAGGCACCGGTAGTGCGGACGGTTCGTCCAAGGTAACCGGTGGAGGCGCCGAAGTGACGTCGAGTCCCTCACAGCAGAGCACTTTAGGGAGTCCAGCCAGTGTATCGCTACCTGCGGCCTTCACAGGTGGTGGCGAAAGTGGATTCGTATCGCGTGGCCAATTGTTGCTCGTTACGGGGCTCGTGATCGCGTTCAATGGCCTCTCGACATGGTGTACGTGAGGATTAGTAGGAAGTTAAGATTTGCGAATCCTAAAGATTAAGATATCCTAGAGTCCTCCATTGATTTGGCATCTTTCTCGCCACAACTATTCCAAATATTTCGTCTCGCGCGAGGGTATCAGCCACAAGCCACAGGTTGAGCCCTTGCAGGGATCTGCCTGTTGTGAAATATGGACCGTTTCATGCATGCATGCATTGACATTTCCGCCGTTCTCTATCTGTGGGGTCGTTTGGTGTTTTGGAATACCTGCCGTATGGGAGAGATTCCAGTTTACCGGGCGTTAGTATCCGAAAAGAGGTCGTGTTGAGTTGAAGTGCCTGACATGTTCTGGACCGCACACCGCCCATTACCCGGTAGCTGGTTACACGGTGTTAGGCACAGTGGTAAAATGCATTTGACGGAGAAACTCGAATTCGTGCTGTATTAGGTGTTATCGGCTAAAGAATACCTTCGTATGCCCTAAAGGAAAAACTTATTTTATGGATAAAAGATGCTTGGCACTTAGCGGTCGTGAGCGGAGAGCTTGGCATCTCGGAGGTGTGCTCTACTCTCTGAGGGTACAGACCAACCTCGGCAGTCCACGAAGATGTTCCTCTCGCTGCTTAACATCAACTCAGGCGTATTATGAAAGGTTCCCGAAGTATCTCGTGGCATCCGGCCAATTATCCGAATAGTTCCTTAAGAACTTTCTGAGGCATTCGCAACGCCGTAGTCTCGCAATCCCCTAAAGGGAGACGAGCAATTATCCACACGACGAACAGCTACTCCCCAGATCCGGACATCAGGAAAGTCTAGTTCTAGCAAGCGTCGGAAAGCCGGCCTAAAGGTAGGTGAGGGGAAGATATTCAGGTACCATTTATTTTTAGGCGGTTGCTGTCGTTCAAAAAATAATAAAATCTGGTCCGTCTTTCAACTCTGTGCGCTTCATTGAACGTCTCTACGATGTCTTTACGTGCGTGTCTCCTTGCTCTCGTAGCTTCTGCTGGTGCTTCCTCTTCCAATGGAGGGCACCCTTCGTCGGCGCAAGTCACAATCGATGCGTCGAAAACGTTTCAAGAGTATGATGGGATGGGATTCAGCCAGGCCTTCCAGCGCGCCACGCACATCCACGGCACGCGTGCCATTTCTCCCCTCAACGAGACACTGTCCCCAAAGAACTCGTCTCTAGTCCTCGATCTGCTTTTTACTGAGAAAGGCGCAAATTTCAACATCCTCCGCAATGGGATTGGCGCCTCGCTGACCGATACGTACGACCTCGTATGTTAGCCTGTGGTGCAGACATGGAACTCGGATGCATGTTAATTTGCTGCTCTTTAGATGCTCTCCATCATTCCTGTGGACCCAGGCTCTCCGAATGCGAAGCCGCACTACGTCTTCAACCATGATGATGGGAGCCAGGTCTGGCTTTCGAAAGAAGCGAAGAAGCGGCAGCCGAACCTGCTGATCTACGCCGACGCGTGGTCCGCACCGGGCTTTATGAAGGACAACGGAACCGAGAACTTTGGTGGCCATCTCTGCGGAGTGACTGGGACGCACTGCAAGACCGGAGACTGGAGGCAGGCATATGCTAATATGCTCGTCCAATATATCCGCTTCTATGCGGAGGAGGGCATTAAGATTGACTATCTGGGCTTTTTGAATGAGCCTGTAAGCGCCATTGCACTAAACATTAGCTGCTGGCTGCTGAATGAGAATCTTAGGACCTTGCAACTTCCTACGCGTCAATGCAGTCTGATGGCACTCAGGCGGCCGATTTTCTTGAGGTCCTCTATCCGACGCTTAAGAAATCGCCGTTTAAGACAAAGATCTGCTGCTGCGATACCGCAGGGTGGGAAGAAATGCGCCCAAGGCTAGCAGAAATCCAAGACAGGAATCTGGAATACACCGTTGATATTGTCACGTCTCACGGCTACGATAGTCCCCCATCTACGCCATTCGACACGACACACAAGGTCTGGCAGACGGAATGGGCAGAGCTGAATCTGCCTTGGAGCCCTGTGTGGGACAATGTGAGCGCACCGTTCGAAGGCTTGGTGAGTTACCCTCTTCGAGAAACTGATAATGGCGCCGGATTGACAATGCGGAAAGGTTTGGGCGCAGAACGTGCAAGACGCGTTCGTCAAATCGAACGTGAGCGCTTTTCTCAACTGGATCGGCTCCGAGTATACGACAGGCAATTCGCCACTGATCCTCAATTACGGCGACAGTGTTGAGATCTCCAAGCGCTTCTGGGCTTACGCGCACTTCAGCAAGTTTGTGCGGCCTGGAGCGCGTCGCATCGACGCTGAATCGAGCAGTGACGATCTTCATGTTTCTGCGTTCAGGAACCCTGATGGCACGGCGGCGATCCAGGTCATTAATGTTGGTAATGGCACTGAAGTCGTCGCTTTCAAGACGAGCCACGCCCGTGGGCCGAGCATTAAGAGCTATCTTACAAACAACCAGTATGATTTGAAAGAGAGCACTGTGAAATACTCCGGACGAGGGTCATTTTCGGGCAGTGTGCCTGCCAGGAGTATGGTTAGCTTCGTTATGCGATAAGGTTCGAGCGTGCCGGGACGTGCTTTTTGGCACCTTTTTCCCGGGTTGTGAGTCGCAAGGAGAGTATTTGAGAGGTATTCAGCGCGATGACAGATCTGCGCTCTTGGCATTCCGCCTCCCTGCCCAGAGGCTCCTTCAAACATTACCTGAAGAAGTAATCTTGTTCCCCGCACGTGAGAAACGGGACTTTGACGTCTGAGCTCTCGAGCTTGACGTGTGGCTGTTGACGTGTTGTATGACGAAACACGAAGGATGACAGATAGTGAGAGCCGAGCCAGGTAAGGCGAGCGCGAGCGCGAGCACCAGGGAAAGCGACACAAGGGAAAGCGAATGCTACCTTCCGAAGCCAATGCAATGCTGCGACTTCGTCAATGCGAACGTAAAACATTGTTTACGCATGTTGGCTGCTATTTGGGCTGCTTGTTTGAAACAACGACGTGGTTTCGAGGTGCTCGCCGTTATATGCGATGCATGCAGGTGTGCAGAGCGCGCATCTCGCCAACTTCATGCAGACAGCCTGATCTCGTTAAGTTGCGATTGGCATCGATTCATAGACCGGTCGGCAGTTGGTGTAAGTATCCATGCTTATCGTATAATTTCATGCCCGCTATTAATTTGTTTTGCAATAGCGCCAGTGGAGTGATATGGAGAGGGCGGTTTGAGACAAGTTGAGATCGCCGTGGGCATGGTTGGAGCTTCATCTAGGCCGCTGTATGAGGGAGAGGGGGAGCTAAGCACTTGACAGAGCCGTTAAACTTTAGTTGGGATCAGGGTACCAGGCGGGAGGGAAGGACGGTTCCGAGTTGATCGTTACCAAACCCTCGGGTTCGGGTCTACTTGCATTTTCGACAGGCGCCACGGCAGAGAGGTTATGTCAACATGATGTTGCGAGCCAGAAACTATGCGGAGACGATGCGATTACAATGTTGTGGAGAAGGCTCAGCTATTATGCTCGTGCTATTGACACAGATGTTGGTGATGCGGAATCTATTGGTCTTCGTGTTGGAATGCGAGCACTCAGCCTCTCCGGCGAGCACCTGCAGACGTAGCTGTAGCGAGAGTACATTTCTTCCGCACGAATGAGCGTGTAGGGACACGGTGTGCATTTCACATCTCGCGTGCCGGGTAAGGCGAAACAACCACCTGCGACCTGTAATTCACCGACAGGATAGTGAGGAGGGAGAAGAGTTGAAGTGCGCGCGATATGAACTTCTGGCGGTGGAGGAGCGCATCCTTGCCGAATGACTTGTGCAAGGGCATCGAGGCAGAATTTTGAATGTGCCGGAGCGCAGTGCCTATTGGCTCCCTCCGCTGTCCATCATCAGCGTTGGACCCATTTCACAATGCCTGTCGATTGTCCCAGGTTCCTGGACAGGCGGTGGGAACCAAAGAACGCTTTCATGAAGCTGCGCACCGGTCTCCCACCGTGGCACCGTGACGACCGTTATCCCACGAAGCCCGCATATCCGGCGGCTTTGGCGGATCTCTCCCGGTATGCTGCCGGCGTCTGGGATCCCCAGACGCAGTGGGTGGTTCATTCGACGTCAGGCCAGGTGTCGCAAGTCGCGCACTCGAGTCAGTATCCAACGCTTCCGCGATCTAAGTGACGCCGACGGCGCGAAAGGCTCCCCTCCGGCGCGAGGTACACAATTTCATTCAGCGTGCGAAAACGTCGTCGAGACACGTCTAAGTTGACGGCTTGGCCAATGGACTTGAGAGCGCCGCACCGAATGTAGCGGAAGAGGGTTCGGCCATGCTTACTAGGCTGATTAGGCTGGCTATGTGGCTTTCAGAATGCCACGATACCACAGTCACTACGTGCGGAAGGGTGTAGTCGCACGGTTACGGCCGCTACAGGCTAAGGGCATAGTGATGATGGATAGTAGAGTAAAAGCAAATTCGACTGATGGGCATTCCAGATGCCCGTGGGAGAAAGTCGATGCCCCGGGAGTCCCGACAGAGGTATGCCGTATTAGGGTTCGGCGCTTTACGCATCCACGTCCACTTGCATTTGGCGGGTGCGATGGCAGGCTCAGGTGCGGACTGCCCGAGACGGCTCTGGCAGCTCGCCGATCGCATCGTTTTGTCATCTCGAGGTCGAGACTGAAGCGTTTCTAATATGTGGACAGACAGACCTCGCGATGACAAAAAGCACAGCGTCCAACTTAGCTCTGCGCCGCGGCTGTGGTTGGCTGCATGTTATGAATAGCAAAGTGATTATAACACTGGAAGGCCTCGTCTCGAAAAGCAGCTTCGCGCAGGCGGCAGGGACGGCGGGGGCGCTGATAGGCCGCTGCCGCCGTAGCGTGTGGTTAAATGGCAGCAGCAGAGGCCTCCAAAAATAGGCGGCCGCATGCGGCGTAGCGCGTCATCATTTGGCGTGCTGCGCTGATCCATGCCTCCCAGAAATCAGATTCAGAACGCTGCTCCCCATGCTGCTGCTGCGTCTGTGCATGTGCCTGTGCATTTGCACTGACCGACCAGCCTCAACCCTCTCCCGCGCTTTCAGTCCGCTCTCCAGCCATGCCCGCACAAACTGTCAGCGCCCATTGGCGTTCCTGGCTTAGTCGATGCCACCAGAGTGCGGTGCCTGCATGGAAGCTCCGATACCCGCCTTCCATCTTCCATGACACACGCCATATGCCTCCCAAGACTCCGCCCACTGCCAAAGCGCGCTCTCATCTCAGACTATTCATAGCCTTCCCCTCCACCACGCACACCCTGGGAGCCCATCTCCCGCGCAGAGCTCACGGACATTTCGAAACGCTTTCTTAAACTACTTAGTCTACACATAGCCGCAAGCCCTATCCAATTCCAAAATAACTGCATCAGCACCTGCTCCACCCCCCACCATGCCAACCCTGTGATCATCAACTCCTGGCCCTCTACAAAGATTCCCTTTCCACCACTGCCGACTTCATCCTCGCCTCAAATACGTCCTAGCGCATAGAGCCTCATCCGCTTCTGGATCCCCATCACCGGCTCGGTGCCACATCTCACGAGTACATATGTAAAGGCTGCAGCTCCGCCCCCTACTTATGCCCGGACTCTTCGACGTCAGAGGAAAAGTGCCCCATCTCGTGAGCCCCAAGCAGCCACAGCACAACAACACACCCTCGCTCCACAGTCGAACTCGCCGAGCTCAAATGCGGTCCTCCGCCCCAGGCGCCGTCGGCGCCAGGAACGATCAACCGCAACCTGGCGAGTTGGCAGACGCTTCGATATCAAGTCGTCGACCGACGTCGAGGGCGGCCGACACTAGCAGCCACCCGCAACAACAACAACAACAACAAACTCTTTCAGCTCCTCCGGGCGATGCATCCGCAGCTTCATCCTCCAGAACTCCTTCATCAAGACGAACTGGCAGGATGCAACAACGCTCGCAGAACCAATCTGATCAAATGGCCCCAAGATCCATCACCTATACCAGGACAGGACGGATCAGCAAGGCGAAGAAAGGCGTGAAAGGCGCTCATGTCTGCGCTTGTGGAAAGGTACCACTTTTCATTTTAGCCCGTTCATTATCAAGCATGCACTAACTAATTTTGCGTAGACTTATTCTCGAGCAGAGCATCTAAGGTATTTGGACTCCAGCTGAGTTGTGATGTAACCAGCTTACTGATGGCCCCCACTAGGCGACACCAGCAGAATCATGGCGAAATCCTCTATTGCAAGTATCCTGATTGCGACAAGACCTTTCACAGACAGGACCTTCTTCGACGCCATGAAGAGAAGCAGTATGTGTTTCTCTGTCAAAATGAATGGCCCTTGCTCACCTCTTCCAGCATGCACGGCGACGCGATGCAGGTTTCCGAGTCGCGGAGTCCAAGCATCAGCTACACCACGGCAACGGAAATCGAGCCACTACATGGCACAACCGGTGTCTCGCACGCAAATACGCCAGGCTATTCTCCAGCTCCAACTCAAACAACCTCTATCTCGCAACCACCAACTCCATACGATCCCTCTGGCATTATGTCTGCTCCAAGGTACACGGTTTCTCAATTCAATCAGTTTCGTAGCATAAGTCAGAGTTTCTCTGGACCTTTTCTTTCTCCAGATGCCAAGTGAGTCCCGCGGTGGATCCTGCGGCATGAGTCGTCTTTCATTTCTTATTCGTCTCTTGTCTTTTGTGGGCGCGATAGCAGTGGATTCAGAACGAAACTGACTGGTCTCGTAGTGTGACGAAGGAACGTCGAGCAGTTGGACTCGGAGTACAACCAGCGGCTCTTCAAATCCCTTCCCAGGGCGGTGTGGAGGCAACTCCCGTGTCCTTCCAAGAAGTTTTGAGCGCTGGCTCCCACTACTCGACATCGAGCGACTACCCGCAATGGCCGGCATACGCACCGCAATATATGGCTCATCCCTCGATTCAAGACCTCTACCCGCAGAGACCGTCTCCGATTGTCACAAGCCAAGAACAGTGGCCATCACAGCATGCGCAGAGCATGATGTCTCCTGTTTCAGCAACTACAGCACCTCAGCCGGCGTTCTGGTACCAAGACAAGACATTCTCGACCCCTCTCAACACCACCCTCGACCTGAGCTATCCTCTGGAACTTCAAACCCTCCTTCCTACAGTCACTGACACAGTCTCTCCATATGTACCATACGCGACAACGGATTGGGACCAGGCGTCGGTTCAGTCAATTACGCCAATTGGCGTTAAGGCAGAGTCTTCCTCCCCCATTGCTGTACTGGACAGTCAACCACTGTCAGCAAGTCTAAATCATCATGCAAAGCAGTCATACATTGACGCTTATTGGGAGTACTTCCACCCGCTCTTCCCCATACTGCATAAGCCAACAATGGAACAGCAGCGACAGAGCCATCAGCAACAATCGGGGAGTAATCTACTCCTCAGGGCTGCGCTCGTAATGTGCGGTGCGACTTTCACGAGAGAGGAGTCTAGGTGGTGGGATGGGAAACTTCTCTTAAGAAAGTGTCTTCAATACATGACGCAGGTTAGTGAATATTTTGCACTTTTAAACATTGAAAGAAGATGGAATCGAGTGCTAACATGGAGAATTCCAGGAGCACATTGTAGCAAACGACATCGCGAGCATGCAAGCGCTCTTTCTCATCGAAGCGTATACCCAATTCCACAGCCAGCGCGCTCCGCCTCAACTGTCTGATCAATTCTTCAGTATTGTCCATCAGGTACGTACAGCACCTATATACTCACAAACAGGTTGCTCAGAAATCTTAGCTCCAACATGACCCCGATACTCACACTGCTGCAACGAAACCGAACCGTCTCGCCTCACCATATCTCGACGACCAATTGAACCAGCAGTGGAACTCATGGATACGGGCGCACTCGAAGCAGCGACTTCTGCTAGCTTGCAACATTCTGATGACACAGACAGCTCTCTACCTTACACACCACGCCAATACAGCTCGACTCTCATGGCAGGACCTGCATCTCCCCGTTTCCAATCCGCTGTGGGATTCCGGCAATGCGGCGCATTGGCGCGCTCTTCTACCGCATGAACCACACTCTACACCTGTGGCAGATACTCTCGCTACGCTTCACGCAGTGCAATATTACCCGTACGACCACTTTCAGTCCGCCATTCTCATTGCCGCACACGCCACTCTTCGACCAGCCGATCCGACCACCGCGCAGGCTCTGACTTATGCTGTTTCTCACGCCCCGGCAACGCAGCTTCATCTGCAAGCCACTCTGATGGCTTCTTGTTCGCCTCTCCGAGCGCTTTTGGCTGTTGCAGGAGAGTCGTGGACGCCAGCGGGCGGACGCCTCGCAACGCATGCGCGCACCGCAGCCGTAGAGCTTGGCCACATGAAGAGCGCCTTGCGAAACTGGATAAATCAAGGCTTTGCATTTGGAGGCGCTGGACCTACCTCTGCCGGTCGACGAACGTCGGTAACTTCAGATCCCGGTTCAATCAGCGCACCGGTACACCGCGCGGTGCAGCACGCCTTGACAGTCATACGTCTGGCAGCACAACTCGAAGACGAAGGCCGCTCGCTTCCTTTCGCAGGCGAAATGCCACTCTTTGCAGCAACACTCGTGCTCTGGGCCGTTGGCTTCGAAGCCATGCGACGTGGCGTGAACCCACAATACGGCGCGATGACTCCGCCTCTAACAACATCCTCGGACACCAGCACAGCCGCAGCACGACAAGGCGTTGCACTCTTTCTGGCGAACGTGGATGCAGGCCTTACTGAGCGCCTCTGGAACTCTACGGATATCAACGGCGCACTGCAGTGGCGGCAAGGCGTCGATGCTACCATGCGCTGGGCACGACTGCGCATAGCTGGTAGCAACAACGCCGTTGCAGCTGCGGCAGCAGAGAGCGCGGCAGCAGCAGCAGCCAGACCACGATCACAGTCTCTCCCCCAACTCCAGAGCCAGACTCAATCGCAGATGACCGTTCAGGGTCAATCTCAGGCACAATGGGGTGAGCTCGCGGCTGGCGCAGTCAATGTGCTGCGAAGAGTCGAGAGTCGCGGCTGGGCCGGCATGTGGTTCTGAGGCCATGAGACACCACTTCGACTATTTTCTTTCTTCAATTCTATGATACCCCTTTACTCTTTCTTACGGTCTTTTGGGCAGTTTACTCGATTTGCATTGGCTTCTACGGCGTTTTCTGGTATTAACGGGTTCGCTTTGTCCGCGAGGTGCATGGCATGATACTGGAAACGCATTTGCATGAGCGTGGAGCAATTTCTGACGATGGCACGAGGGTTTGAGTTTTCTCAGTTGTTTGGCGTTCAGTTTTGGATTCCTTTTTTCTGCCTCTGGACTCGTTTCCATCTCATTGTACTCTACATGCGTTTGATTTCCTGTATTCTCTTCTGTGGATTCGGAGGAGGTCCCCTTTCTCTAGCGATTCAGATTTCCTATCTTTTCTGGAATGTCAGCTCTTTCCTCAGATTCCAGAGCCGTCTCTTGTCTCTCACGACGCTCTCCTAAGCGGTTTACGCGTTCTGTCTCATTTCCGCAAAAGGACGTGCAGCTAAACGTTTCCACTTGCACGACACGCGATGACTCTATTTCTGTTTTGATACCCATGCATGCATGAGTCGACTGCGACTCTTTTTTGTTTCTGGTGCGCTAGAGTACATACGTCGCCTGCATTTGGCTTTGTCGCAATTACGTGCATTGTACATAGTGTATTTTCGCATCTCACGTCAACGCTTTTCTCGGCGTGGTGTGGTCTCACGATAGAGTTCTGATGCAGCGCCGTTAGATCTGCAGCGGCTCCCGGTTGGTCCGTGTGGTTGGTGTGGAAGCTTGTGCCACTGGCCCGTGTGCGTGTGGCGCGTGCATCTGGCGTTGCTATTTTTAGTTATTTTTAGAAGCCCTTCACGATACGAGGGTACCTTGCTGCATATGATTTCCGCACTGTCGGGTCGACGAGACGAGACGAGACTTGGAAACACGGCACTCCCGAACGGCTCTCTTGTAATATTAGCTTGGGGCTTGAGCCTGTATGTACGATAGACGACGCTTCGGAAATTGTGGTCTTCAAGATCGTCAATGCCGTTTCGCCGTGGTTGTTGTTAGCCCGACCTTGTGGTTCGGTCGGATTAATGATACCTTTCACACACGAGCCACGCAACCACCAACAGCTTCGCTTGATGAAATTAGAACCTTCTCGCTTCGCGCGCAAGCATGCGAAACGTCGCTCCAAAGTATACTCGATATAGCGAAGAGGTCGGTACATCCGCCAAGATTGACGGACGTTCAAATTTTTATCTGATCGGCTCAGGCACGCCGAAATGCCCGATGCGCTAGCACAAATACGGACAGCGCCCAGCATGATCGTCTCGAAGTCGCGAGATATGCGACTGTTCTGCAAGTCGATGAACTTACTCGGGCCCTTTTGGCATTGCCTCATTCTGGAGAATACTATCAAGAGCATGGGTCCATTGACATAATGCACCTGGGCAAAGGGTTTGTCATCAACTTCAGCGTTGCTGATAATGGGAATGGCTGGAATGAGAGCGTGGATAGCCTCAATCTTCATTGCCTCAACGCCGCTAGAAAGCGTCGCGATATCGGTCCCCCATGGTATCTTGCCAAGCCATTGATAGGGTCTCGAACATGGCAGCAAACGAAAGTACGTCTCGCTTACCGCTGTCGGAACAGAGCCGAATCGCTAGTCTCTCCACGCTGTCGGCGGCTTGTAGATCTTCTTTGAAGTACTAGCAACGTTGCATCCTACACATTTGGAAAAAGGTTACTTTACATGTTGATGGGTGTAATGAGGCCAGCTGTCACAGCTGCCAAGGCCACAGGCCTCGTCAGTACGTTCTCCAATGTTGATTGCTGTTCCTGCTCGAATATTGGCTTACCGTCTACAGAGGTTTTCTGTACATTCCATCTGAATCTTCCTACAGTAACACTTTACACTCGGTACTATTAATGATATCAAGCTCAGCTAGAGTCATTTGTATAACTCCTGGAGACTCAGTACAACGAGATAACTTACATCGAAAGGCTTCAAACGTACAGAGCTTTCTGCAATAAGATGATCGATCACTGAGACAGTTAGTCTTGCAACGCTAATCTCTTTAAGCGTTTATTTTTCAGAGAATGCATTTACTTTAAAGCTGTTCAGTGTGCTGAAGGATGAGTAAAGACTGACAAAGGTCTGCAGGTGCTTAGCCAACACGAGTTGCGGCCTTTTGCGGCCGACAATCACCTTTTAGGCCGACGTGCGCTATCAACGGTGACAAGCCACAGACAGGTTGCTTTATCACAGGATGGGTTCAGCTTCAAATTCATGAATTCCTGCGACATCGGCAGTTCTGCTATCGAAATATTCGACATGCGTGCTTTAACCCGTTCGGCAGTGAGCGGCGGAGTGTAGCGCTCCAACGACCGAACCTCGGATAACTACGATATTTCACTATCCTCGATTCAAGGATACGAGACCTCTTTGAGATCTCCAGTCTTGATATCGAATACGAATCCTCGGATCTTTGACTTGAGTTCGTCCCGAATAAAAGGAGAGTCCCGCAAGAAATCAATACTCTTCTTGACATTGTCGTCCAACGACCTATACCCATCGCGTCAGCCTTATCAGCAGAATCCAGAGATTCAAGAAAACATACCCCAAGATTTGGCCAAAGGTCATGTTGTCAATTTCTGTCTCTTTCCCTGGAGCCTGCTTTTTCAATCCTTCTTTGACGGGATCATCTCGGAAGTGTGTGGCTCCACAGTCTGCGGGAATTAGATCAATCACGCAAAGCTGGATATCAGTGGATTGTCAATGCATCATACCAGTGTGCTGGACGACCAGCAAGTCCGTGAACTCCACCATCGAGTCTAGTGACAGTAGATGAGGCAGGACGTATTGAGCATTACCGCCAGCGACTCGGAGAACAATCGTGTCTACCTCTGAAGCGGAAAGAGATCATATCAATCGCCAAATCTCTGAGGGAGTTGCAAGAGAGCCCTTACCGTGTGGCTGAATTCTGAATATGAATTCAGGGACACATCGGGGATCGGCACACGTAACTGGTGGTCTGAATTAGCCTTCTCTATTGAGTGAGGGCTGAAGATCATCGCGGGATACTACTTACTGATCAAGATTCGCGGAAGCTTTTCGGCAGCAATAAGCTCAGAGAAGAATGGGAGAGGCTGATGCGCGCTCTGGCTGGCTCTGTGCAGAAGTGGTCAGGACTCTTCAAGAAATATGAATCCAGTTGCAAACCTACTTATGGCGAGCAAGTAGGTCGTCCGCTGTCAAAGGCATTGTCGCTTCGGAGATGCTGAATTTAATAGAGCCTGTATTGAACTGGACCTGTTCCAAAAGCAGGCAATTTGTTTGAAGAGACTTATACTGATGGTTACGAGCTTGATATGGAGATCGAGTGAATCCATTGTTGTTTTATAGATAAACATCTTTCCGAATCCGTTAGGAGATTGTCCCATTACGGTCACTGTTGTCGATACTAGCTCCACTTAGTAATACTTAGGAGAAGGCCTCAGACAATCGGTGCAATCACAGCACAAGACGCCATCTACATTGCGCTGGCGAATAGAACGGAGCTTTCATAAGCCGGTGGCAAATTATTTCATGTTTGAGGTTGTTGACTTTGCATGCGGCAACATTTGCCGCATACCCCGCGGAAAACGTGGGCGGTTCACAACGGCTGGTCTGTGCCATTTTCGAGACTTTTGGCAACGTCGTTTCGGATATCTTGCCTTCTGTGTGCTTTATATCTGCCATGAACAGATACCGATCAGTAATGCTTCTATATAGATCAACAAATACCACCGGAGCTTCTCGGGAAGTTATTGATTGGTATCTTGGCCACATCGCGTTTCCTCTCTCCTTCAGTCTACCTTCGTATACTGTTCATTTCAAGATCTAGTACAGATCAAGACAGGGTTGCGACTCTCATGTCGCTCGACCTAGCAGAGCGCACTATGTGGGGCTGTACGGTCCCCGATTTATGTAACAGGCGTGGCGGTTCCAGCTTTGACCATCGCGGCATAGTATGCTGAATACATTCTGCATCTTTTTCTGCCGTTCTCATAGCAACCTCGAATCAGAGTCGAGTCCTACCGAAGCGGTGAGCTGTCGCGCGAGATGCTCCCGTGGTCGCTTCCATTTCAGCAAATCGGAGCCGGGATGGGATGCATCACGAAGAAACATCGATCCGCCAGGGCCAAGTATGCAAGATGTCTGGTGAAGACTTCTAATCGCTGCAGCAGAGTATGGCCATTGTAGGACACGTTGTTGCTCATGGTCCACATCAACCACGAGGTCTCCGCTTCAGCGAACATGCCATTTTGAGTAATTTTGCAGCAAGACGCGGAGTTCTTGCATGGTTTCTTCGTTTCGATCCGGTTGCTGAGTCATGATCGTCTTGGTGGCTCTCTTGAATAAGCCTGGAGCATACGCTGAAATCATACAGAAGGCCACGACGCATTAGGCTCGATCCCCGCACGGCAGTCCAGGAAGAAAGTCGATAGAAGAGCGTTTTGCCACCCTGGTTTATCCAGGAAATTGCTCACATTCGCGAAGCTTAGTTCTACCATCTGTCCAAGATCAGTATCCTTTCATAAACATGCAAACATGCAGCTTGCTTTATACCATCAGTTCCGCCTGCGCTATGAACACCTCTTTCTGGACCTCCGTGGTGGGATTATGAGTGCCAAGTGCTCCTAAAACATCAAATGACCTTGGGAGCGCATTGCCCAGGCTTGCTCGCCGGAATTACCAAGCAGCTGCTCCAAGTTAAGCGAGGGAACAAGCATAGCATTGGCATCTCTCACCTCAAACAGAACCAATAGTAGTGTAGCATACTAGATGGCCCAATCGACGGCCACGGGTGCGAAAGAGGCGGATGGACTCTGCATCGCTCGAGCATACGTCCGAACAACGTGAGCGGCAGCCAATCGTCCTTCCGTATCCTGCAGCACGCAATGCCGAACAGATGTGCTATGACACAGTCGGTAAGGTCATCCAAACATTTGCTGGACCCATATACTTGAGGAAGGGTTGGAGGGGTAGAGTCCTTGGATTCGAATTTGCGTCAGCCACTGCAGCATGACTAAGAAGCATTTCGATGAGGTCAGACTGTACCAGGGTAGATGTTCGTGTCACATTATACGTCCCTTTGTTGGGAGCGGTAGCGGACAGTGGAAATTCCTCTCGAATGTCTGATGGCAGGTTTGCCTAAAGTTCGAGAAATGGTTCGATGGCCATGATAGTATTCTGATGTCACCCGCGGCAGCCGTGATCGACTGATTGAATCTCGTACATCGTTGGAAAGAAAGCCTGGTATCTGTCAGACACTGACACTTGCTTCTATTCTTCGGTTCCTGCGCGTTGCCGTACTCACTCGCCTAGATACACACTCTCCGAATGATGCGTCGCTCAGCGATGATCAGTTCTCGATCCTCTGTGTTCTAGTCGATGAACTCCAAGCGTCGTATGTTCGACTCGAGAATCTTCTACCTCCGTCATTTCCCTTCACGGAAGTTAGGCTGTTGTGGATAGAAGTATTTCATAGCGGAAAGTTGATTAATATACGACGGTGCCACCATCAGGGTACAGCTATCTCGAAACGGCATATGTTTGTTGCAATTCTTCTCTTGCTCGACAAATCGAAATGGCGTTCTTCTCTCGAACCCATTCCCTGGTTGGCCGCTTACTCTTCTTACTTTGGAATGGAGAATACTTGTCTCAGAGGTCTAGCTTGGAGTATCGTGTAATCACACTGGTCTATGTTCACTTGACACTGACAAGGTTTGTAGTCGGGCTGTGGACACTTCCATGAGAGTAATTGAATTAAGCACACCATGTTTAGTGCAGAGTAGCATGAGAGTAGCTTAACGAAAACGTGAAACAATGCCTTTAACTTGAGTACAAGAGCGAGCGATACATAATTTAGACATGGAGGTACGGAGGAGAAGTTCTGGTGGATACGGAAGTACAGCCGAAACGCGCTATTCCCGTTTTAGTTAGGGACGCTGTGGGAGTTGAAAGCCCTGCTCTCCACCCTCTCCTTACTCCTTGATTGGTAGGCACGTCTGTCGTATACGAAGGATCTCGAACACTACGCCGGAGTTTTCCAGCGATCTGCCACCCAAGCCTTCTACTCCCTGGATATTAGATCCTTCGTACGGACCGGGTAGTCAGCCTTGCACTGCGCAGTCACTGACGTCAACCCAAAATGCGTACTGCCACAGTCCGTCCTTCTACAGGATTTCCTTCCTATGTCCAGCTCGACACTCCTCGTTATATGCTCTCGTAGTTCGTTCCATGCTTTGAACGTTTCAGTTACACTGTCTTCGCCGAGTCTTGCTTGCTACCATACTGTTCCGCCAAAGGAGATTCGATTCGAACCCATTGGTCTTCGCAGGCCGCATCTCAAAGGCCTTAGACTGGAGTAGCTGACCTAAAGTGAAGCAAACCTTGAGAACCGCAATGGGCCAGAAGGCATCTATACCGGCAGGAAGATGTGAAGCATGTAGAGACCTCAGCAATTTCAAATTTGTCTCACACTGGCCATTCCCCGAAGGCGTTGAACTTTACTCTTCGTTCGGGGCTTTGGAGAAGTCGGCAACTGCTGGATGTGATCTATGCCGATACTGGCGCGCAAGTTTGATACTCAAAGCAAGAGACCACGGCCTTTCTCATGCCGCTCTCGTAAGGTCTTCTGCGCCTGTAAAGTTTACCGGAGGGCTTTGTCGGCTCAGCAGTGTGCCCCTTATCAAGCGCCCGAAGGAAATTCCAGTAACGCTGATGCGGTGCCTCCGTTTCGGTCCCTATCGTGAGATAAGGATCAGCTGTGGCCAGATCATTTGCGTGACCTGGTCCGACTGGTGGCAACGGGAGGGTCAAACGCAACTTATACCGGAGTACGACTCATCATCAGATATTTCCAAGACTCTTGCTCTTGCGAAAAGCTCGTTGGAGCGGTGCATCAAAGAAGATGACGAGTGCACAAGTGGTGGGACGGCCGATCTACCACTTCGCCTGATCGATATAGGCACTGCTCAAGACATAACCGAACCGAAATTGGTTGAGACTGCAGGTATTCAGCCCGACCAATCAAGCACGATCAGTCAATCTTCAACGGCTCATCTAGACTACTGTGTACTGAGCTACTGCTGGGGCGGTAGCGCCAATAGACTCCGGTTGAGCAAGGATAACTTACCTCATTTCTTGAACGGCATTTCGTGGGACAAGATACCCAGGACGATCCAGGACGCTATTGTTATCACGCGGGAGTTGGGAGTGAGGTACCTCTGGGTCGACGCGTTGTGCATAATTCAACCTACAGAGAAGGATCGGTCGGAATGGATACATCAATCCTCTAACATGATTTCCATCTATCGAGGGGCGGTATGCACTATTAGTGCCCTCGAAGCGTATAACAGTTCGCAAGGCTGCTTCCTGGAGCAGCAATGGCGGAAGTTCCCCATCGCCCCTTCCACCATCATGTTCAAGAAACACTTTCCTCGAGGTCGGTCCTGGACCCTGCAACCTCCTGATCCTCTTGATGCGAATTATCGGAAGTGTCCTCTAAACCGTCGAGGATGGGCTCTGCAGGAGAGATGCATCTCGCGGCGCATTCTTCACTGCACAGTTGCCGGTATAGTCTGGGAATGTAACAAAATCACAGAGAAGCCAATTGAGTGGCTTTTGGATGGATCTGTCGTCGCGCCTCTGATCTCAGCCGAGGCACTTTCCAACCGAAGCAATCGCCAACTTCAAGACGAGTGGAGACTGGTGCTCCAAGACTATACATCTAGGCGGCTTACTGTCGAGTCAGATGTACTTGTGGCGATCTCTGGTCTTGCTAAAGCCTTCTCGCAAGCACTGAACGATGAGTATTTTGCAGGGATGTGGAGATCAGAACTCATTCCATGGCTATTGTGGTCTCAGACACCAAGCGAGTACGAGGTTTCAGCAATCAGCCAAAAACCAGATGGAGAGACTCAGTATCTGGCGCCTACTTGGTCGTGGGCAACGAAAGCTGGCGTACCGACGAGGTGGCATTGGTCGTTGGATTCTCCGTATCAGCCTATAAGTGGAGTCATGGTCCACGACCAGGACACCTTCGTCACGCTTAAGACTGATGATCCCACAGGGTCCGTGGTTGACGGCCAGCTACGGATGACAGGACCACTTGTGACTGTGGTGTTCCAGGACGATTGGAAGTCGCAAAGTCTGTCATTCAGCTATCGCGGATCTGCTGTTCATCCGCCAGGCTGCGCGATAACTGCAGACTTCGACAATGGGACAGATCAAGTGCGTGGGTCGAGCGTCCTTTGCATCATACTTGAACAGGGCTTCTTTGGCTTGATGCTTCGTGCTGTTGATCCGTCAGTACATCGTTACAAACGTCTCGGACTCATATTCCTTCATCGCGCATTCAGGAACGATCAGAGCTCATTCTCATATGAAGAGTTTACTGATCAATTTCTAACACGGTATGTGGACTCATGGGAAACCATCACACTGATATGATCCTATTGCAGTAGTTGGGTGCTGCTCTATCGCGTATGTAAGATTATCTCGTACTTAATGACCTCCACCCTCGAGCTAACCTGAGTCTATATAAACTGTTGATCACAGACTTTGAGGCTATCAGTCAAGGATTGAGGTTCGAGGCTATCTTTCCGGAGCCAGGTTCCGTTTTTCGTTGTTACGCTCAGTTGTTGAGGCGAAATTTCCAAGCGGTAAGTACGATAGGGGACACCATACTTGTCCCTGGCTGGAAGCAGACGTATATATTGTAGAGTAACATGAGAGTAGTTTACCGAAAACGTGAAATAATAAGCCCAACTTGAGTGCAATAGTGAGTGATAATAATTCCAAGTGATACATGATTTAAATATATGTAAGGTACGGAGTGGAAGCTCTGGCTAATATATAGAGAAACTTCAGACGAAATGGAACTGCGCTATTCCAATTTGAGCTAGGGAGACGGGATTCCAGGCCTCAGCTTCATCTTCACCTTTGTGTTTCGTCCAGCTCCACCACCTGCTACTGTAGGCCTATGAATTCAGTGCCTATGTGCTCATCATCCCATTACTAGCTATGGGGCTTGCCTCGCAGTGGGATATTTGAGATCAAGCCGTCCTCGTGATAGATACGTCGTTACCGGTGGCTCGTTGCGAAGTCGCTTCCTCAGCTTTCACCTTTCATGTCCGACGCGGCCTCCCAGAGAAGCAGAGTACATAGTTTCCCTTTAGAATTCTTGTGTTGATACACCACTATTCAGGGCTAAAAGAAGATGAATTGTGGTCCCTCTAATTGAGTCGACTTGAGCTGCTCCCAAGTTAGGAGAGCAAGATGCGACTCCTCCAGACGAGAGCATTGAAGTTGTTCCAATTCTATGGCGATTTCATTCCGAGCTACGCGATTCTATCGCACACCTGGGGTCTAGAAGAAGTCACGTTCCAAGACATGCAAAATGGGAAGGCTGCCTCGAAAACAGGCTATGAGAAAATCCAGAGCTGCTGCGACCAAGCGGTAGAAGACGGGTTCCAATATTGCTGGATAGACACGTGCTGTATCGACAAGACGAGCAGCTCCGAGCTTTCCGAGGCTATCAATTCTATGTTTAGCTGGTATGCAAAGGCCGAGCGTTGCTACGTCCACCTCTCCGACCTTCCGCCAGAGCTGTCTGAATCAGACGTGCTTGAGGAGCTGCCAGACTGCCGTTGGTTCACAAGAGGCTGGAACCTGCAGGAACTACTAGCGCCGAAAGAGGTTGTTTTCTATTCGAGCGACTGGGCAAGAGATCGGCACTAGATCCAAGTGGGCGGCGACCATCTCTAAGATAACGTCAATACATGAGGATGCTCTTACAGGTGATTATCCAAATATCGAAGGATATAGTGTCGCACAGAGACTGTCATGGGCGTCCGAACGGCAAACGACTCGAATAAAGGATATGGCTTACTCTTTGATGGGAATCTTCAAAGTCCATATGCCGCTTCTTTACGGAGAGGGATGGCGCGCATTTGAGCGATTGCAAGAAGAAATTATAAAGATCTCCGACGACGATTCGATATTTACATGGCGGGATGCGAGGTCTGATGCTGACGACACATGGACGAGTCTGCTTCCCCCTGCACCGAGCTATTTTGGCGGATGTTCTAGCATCGCAGCTCCCGCGTACCAAGACTGGAAATCAGGTAGTGAGCCATACGAAATGACCAATGCAGGTCTGCGGATAAGAACGTCTCTTTTGGTCGATGGCCATGATTCCCCGAGAGTCTTCTTAATCCTTCGATGCTATGATGAAATCGCACCGGAGAGGATGATCGGAGTTCCGTTGGCTCCTTTGTCGTCTGACTGGGATCAATATGCGCGAAAGCCAGGCTGGCAGTACCTCACAGGCCGTGGCTGTAGGTTTCTTCCCAAGAAGACAATCTACATCAGGAATCATTTTGGCCGTGTCGGTGCCGTGCTCTCTCTACAGACTGGGAGGTCATTATCATTCCAGGTTTTGTTGAATCCTGGCGATCCAATACTCGAGGTCCAAGCTGCTTGGCCATTCACTCAGTGGGATCCAGATTCGAACCTGATTCTACCGCCGCCCGAATCTGGCAACGATTCGAAAGATTCGCTTGGGGACTTCCCCGATCCTGCCCTATTTAATTGGAGCTGGCATGTCTCTCTACATGTCTGTGTACGACTTGGTGAGCTTTCGATGGAAGAAGACCCCACCGAACTGGTCATAACCATTGGATACAATGGACGAAATGATCGATGTTGGTCTATGATTGGGCCTAATGAGAAAGGAGATTTGGAACATAATTGGTCTGTAACTCCGTACTCGGGTCAGCCAGAGTATATCTATGCGTTGGATAAATTCGCAGACAGCGGATTTTCAAGTTTAAGAGTCGCCCTCGTCGGTCCGGATGGCGATCTTGATTCTGATCCGATCACACCCAGCTGGACCGGAGAGCCGTTTCAAGCTATCATTAGCATCGAGTGAAGCAGGAGTTAGAGACTCGGCTGATATTGGACTTGGCTGGCGCGTCGCGCCATTTCCGGGTTAGCCTGAGACAATTAATAGCGTCAACTCGGACGACATCTTACGAAGAGCTGTAATCTGGGAATCAGAATCCTTCGTATGTTTTGTGGACAGATCCGATACCCATGGCTGGTACGTCGAGAGACGACCAAGCAGGCTGTGGAGACTTGAATCTCTTAGCTCCTCTGTATACCTAGCACAGACGGTACCATACGCCGAACATGTGTTCAATAATATGCAGAACTCACTCATACCGCTTGCGCTGACTTAGGGAAATCCATGTGTTTAGTAGAGGTGCGTTGCTAACCATATCAAGGTTGAGGTGGATATCTGAGTTCTTCTTCGCCCTCTTTGTAGGCATCGCCGTAGACTAAGGACGTTTTCAGCGAGAGATTCGCAATTTAGTTCAGGAATGAGCACTCCGTAGTGCCAATTACATGATTCCACGTGATGATTCAGGAGACGATGTGGCACATGCTGGAGGTGCCACACGCTGGAGGTGCCACGATGCCACTTAGGTAACGCATGAAGGCCCCGCGCTGTCCGACACGTTCATCCCACCAACGGCTGCCCCACCCTCCCGATGGTTCATTAGCGCTCCCGTTGTTCCCTTCAATGAACCTTCCTTCAATCAATTACTTCATACTCTCGTTTGACGCTTCAATGAAGCTTGCAAAGGCTTCAGCAATGCGCTATGGTTCGTTTTGTGGATCTTGACGCTGAGGCAATCGATCCTCATGCCGACCCTCACTTTCGTTCGGTCTATCATGCTCCTGAAGCCCGTGGCAGCGATTCGATAACGACAAAGAGCTCTACGCGCGATGGCGTAACGACAAGTGACGAGGTCACAGATAGGCCGAATCCAAACATTAACGGCTTCTCTGCTATCCTCAGCTGCTACCCGTAAGCTTGCAACTGCCCCTCAACTTCCAAGTCTCGATTCTGAAACAACATGACGAAGCATCGTATCCCAGCTCGCGACTCAGCTCGACCTGAACTCCCTTCACGATCTCGCCTCTGTATGCAGACAATTCAGAGTCAATCTCCTTCAATATCGCGGTCAGCTCGTCAAGCAGACATTGCGTTGCTCGAATGAGACCCTCAACATCGGCCCGCGCCTTGCGGATCGTATGCGCCAGTCGCGCGAAGCATGGAATGACCGCGGCGCTGGCGTATCGTTGATGGGATCCGGCCGAATACAAAGTGGCCGAGTGGGACAATGTGCGAGAGACATGGTTGGAGAATGTCGACGGTGCGGAAAGGTGGTGTGTCGTGTACGACTGCTCTTGTCGTGAGAAGCGTGTGTAGAAATGCTACAGCTTCCACAACTCTTCAGATCGCCATTTCATGTAGTACTCATTTCTCCGCAGAACTGCGTAATCAAGCCTCCACCGCAAAACGCGCTGACAGGGCGTTTCCGTCGGCTTTGCAAGACGTGCATTAAGGCACCGCTTGAATTACTGACCGCCCCAACGAACGACGATGAGGACGACTCCTCCAGCGAACTCCACGACGATGACGGACATTTGAGAGCAGCGCACCACTCCATACTACTACAGGCTCACAAAGGCTTGATTGGTCACAACCAAAGCTCTACAACCCAACCCGCCTTCACCTCTTCCGCCTTCACACGCGGTCCGTGTACCTGCCCGGATCATATGTTTTTATGCCACGAGTGCGGAAGGAAGTTAAGGTCCGACGACGCGACGTACATGCGCGGGTGGAAGTGGCGGACACATTACAGCGCGAAGCTGGGCGGACTAGGAGCAGGCATCGGCGAAGGCCATGAAGGCGTCAAATGCGGACGCAACAAGGCATGTCTTGCCGCACGCATTGTCGAGACGGAGACGGAGTGCTCGGCTGATGAGTTGGCGAACCTGCAGCGCGACTCGGAAAGAGTTGAGATAGAAGGCCTGGGCAGGAGTTGGGAAGGCACCAGCTACCTGGCGCAAGAGATTGAGGGCGTCGGAGGCGCAATGAAGCTCAAAGTCAGGAAGCAAGTGCGAGTCGGTGCGGTAGTAAGAGAATACGAGGACGAGCGAAAAGGTCAAGGTGGAGGCTTTCTTGAACGAGAGCGCAAGAATCTCATAAGGAGCTGGTGCGCGTGGTGCGAGCGCGTTGTTCCCGGCGTCAAAGACGCTGACGGGGAGTGGGGACGAAGAGGATCGAGCACAAGCAGCTCTGGCTCAGACAGTGGCCTCTAGTGTCATTGAGAGGCGTTTTGGGATTCTTTTTTCATTCAGACTTTTATGAGCGATCAGCAACAAGTCGGCTGCGAAGATATTCCACACGGTTTGGAACTAGCGACTCCAACCCCCGTGCCTCGATTTTCGTCCTCAAAAATAAGCGCCTACCAGAGAATGCAATAAATGGTCATAATCGCTCTTCCGACCCTTAGTTTTCCAGTGCATCATATATAACGCCCTCCAGCTCGTCCACCATAGCCCTGAAAGCCTCGTCATTCCAGGGGAAATAGTGGCTCGCAATCGTTACCGCAATGCCCGACTCCCAATCGACCCACCACTCCGAATTCCCAAGACCGTACCAGTACGCAGAGCCGGCTTTCCTACCGCTCTTCTTTTCTGAGTCTGGCATCACTCTGTCCTTGCCCTGAACTGCGCACGCGAGGCCAATGTTTCCGCCGGGATTGAATGTGTCCATGTCGAGCTTTTTGCATATCGGTCCATCCTCTGCGAAGAGACGATAACTGAGCTGCTCGGGCGTCAAGTTTGGCTTTGCCATCTCTTTAACAGACTCTGGTTTGAGGATGCGCGCGCCAGTTGTCGGGCTTACGCCGTCGTTGAGCAGCGCCGCGAGTATGGTCGCATAGTCGCCTGCACTGTAGTACATTTCGCCGCTCACGCTGTATCCATGCTTGTTACCTTCGGGAAAGACCTTATATTCCGCGTAATTCGAAGGAAGCTTGGACCGATTGTAGTTGGTCTCCTCGGACCAAGGCGTTGCTTCCAATCCATTGGCTCCTCTCATATACGGCGTATACAGCTTTTCCAGGGGCGGAGTGGGCTCCATCATGTGCTTGATATAAGTATTCTTGAGTCCAAGTGGTACAATCACGTTCTTCGTAATGTAATTTCCGAGATTCTCGCCGATCATGTGCTCCAATATGATGGCGAGCATGTCAGGACCGAATGAATACCTAAAACGGTCTCCCGGTTCCATGGTGAAGAAGAAGTAAGTCGGATCGGTGATTGTCTGCCAGAAACTCTCGACTGCGTCCAAATCCGGGTTCATGGGAGGTACAAGCATCCTGTATTCGCGGTAGTCACCATCCAACCAGCCGTTTGAGACGCCGCAAGTGTGATTCAGCATCATCCTCGGCGTAACCGGCTTTTGGCGGTCTTTCCACAACGCCTTCTTGCTCGAAGGACCATCTGCAGTATCCTCATACCCATCTAGGATCTTCAATTTCGCCATCTCCGGAAAATGCTTCTCCATCAGCGTTGGGTCGTCCAAGTCCAGAACTCCGCGCTCAGCTAGTTGAAGGGCCATGATGACGAGCAAAAGCTTCCCCGTACTGAAGCCACGCCAGACATCATCCACAGCGAGGTCGCGCTTCTCGTCGTGCTTGTCGCTCCTGACGATCTTTCCAGAAGCATAATGGACGAGTTGATTGCCTTTCGTGTCGAGGATGCTGATCTGGGCGCCGGGGACCTTGTTCGCATTCTCCTCGGTGTGCTGGTCAAGTATTTTCTTGATCTTCTCCACTCCCTCTGGACTTAGGCGTGCTGAAGGAGCCATCATGAAGGATTGAAACTCAGCCGCACCGAATAGCGAGAGGTAAGAGGGAGCGAAGGTACCAAAGCGCAAACACGCCTGGGAAACCGAAAGTATATGAGAGATCGAATTTCGCTCCAACAGCCGGAATTAAGATAAAACAAACGTCAGTGCATTGAATTTCTTGGACTGGCGGCCGAAACGGCTTGTGTAATCCTACAAATCCGTCGTAACTTATCATTCGGCCGTGAAAGCACAGCTCATGCACAGCGCCCCACCCCTGAAAGGCTGAACTATCGTGTCGCCCTCTAAAACATACGAAAACGAGTTTTTCTTGTTACAGTAAGCGGTGCAGGCGGATAGGGAAGCGTATTTCTTCCCCACACAGCTGAAAGACGCTTTCTGCCAGTCAGCGCTAAGTTGAGGATTCCTCATGAAGTCAGCTTCGCCAACGCTTTGATTCTTCTCGCACGACTAGCCTCTTCCAAACGGAACACAGGAGTCGATAAGTTGCCGAAGTAGTAAGAGTGGTCACTTTAAAGACGTACACATACCGCGCCTGTATTCGTCCGTGCTGGATCCCAAAAGGATAGGATAGCTGGGAATCCTGGATGCAGCTTACGATATCAACCTCGAGAGCGGAAGCATGAATGCAGAAATAGCTAGACTCGGACGAAGTTACTGAGACGTGCTTATAGTTAATGGCAGGTAGCTCAAGATTGCTGCACCACTTTCGTGGTACACACATCCGGGCCATAGAAGTCACTCGCTCACTCCTCCATCACAACGAGGCCAGATCAATTGTTTCTGGCCCTTTCCCAGGGTGGCATGCCCACAATCCACTTCAGACATGAGACGAAGTCAACTCAAACTGTTCGGAAGATGGTCTCGCAGGATGAGGCCCTATTGTAGTATGGCGCAGCAGCAGCGAATCATGGCGCTCGCTGTGTCACCACCGTGTGGCTGAGTTCAGCCTTGCGATTGCATCTGAAGAAGTTGCATCCAGATTGACTGCAACTCACGAATGATCTCAAGGAAGGTCCATATTTCCTTCATGTTAGTGCTGATGTGCAAATTCAACGATAAGAGATGGAGGCGGCAGGCTTCGTCGCATCAGTCGCTCAGCTCGCTGGTACAGGGCTAAAGCTCTCTATCGCTCTCTACGACTACGCAGAGCGGGTATCGAATGCACCGAAACGCCTCAATGACCTCGCAAAGGACGTCAAACTCACATCGTCCGTGTTGGAGCATCTCAGTGAGTTACTGACACAGGTGAGGATGATGAGGCCTGGCCATTTGCAGACTGCCAAAGATGCTATCACGGAGTGTAGTGCGACGTTCGAGGAGATGCAGGCGATCATTGAAGATGGAGTTAGCAATTTTGGTCGATTTATGTTCCCTTTTAAAGAGTCGAAGATGCAACTGCTGAGTGCCAGAATGGCGAGTTTGAAGAGCACTTTACAGCTGGTGCTGCAGGTACTGCAGTATGCGCTGACAATCGCCATGCAGTATGTATACCTGCTATGCCAGTATGATAATAGCCACGCTAATTGCAAATCAGGGACCCAATTTCCAGTGCCTTCAGCCTTACTGGACCATTGGCCATGGGGACGTTCCGAGCCCTCATTGAAGAGCGTGACGAGGCTAGAAAGCAGTACGAGCAGCTTAAGGTTGAAGTTGGATCCAGCAATGGCGTCACAGCAGAATCTTCCAAAGGAGCGGCCGAGCTTCAGAGGACCATGTCTAAGAATGCTGGGGAGTCCGACGTCCAATCATCTACGGCTCCAATCAACATAAATGATCAGCATTCACCGAATTCCGCTACAGGTCGAACGGCAAAAATGGGCTTTCCAGGTGAAGACGAGCTAAAGGCGGAGGAAAAGATCGTCCACGACGAAGCAGCACAGGATACTTCGGACCATCTCGAAGAAGGCCTTCCCAACAAGAGCAGAGATTGGAAGTGTAACTTCCCAATAGCAGACTTTATGCTCGTAATAATTTCGATTCTTGTCCCGTGCCTCGGATGTTATTGCATGTTGCGACGGAGGAGAAAAGCTGAGGTGAAGTCTACGGGGATGGGCGTCGGCGAGATTCCCCTAGGTTCATATGGAATGGAAGGCCATCCGAACCGAAGGACGGAACTGTATCAGTTGGAGCACTACGGGGCGGATACTATCTTTGAACTGGCAGGCACTGTTCCGAACCCCGTTGAACTAGACGAACCGTCAAAGTAGCCGACTGCTCCATGCTCTACTTTTCGTTTTCCGACAAAGGGGCGGACGAACAATGTCTGGCAGGGGCTTCTTCTCTTTGCTAACAGGGGATGACGGGAGTGCTCATCACATTGGTAAATGATGAGGAACAAGAATATGAGGCACTGGATAACGTCTCCTTTCGATTCCTCTTTGAATGGATTTGGAAGCGTTAGCTATCAGCATGACTCTTCATTAGTATGGACGGTGTGTCTCAGAACGATTTTGAAGACTTTCTGAGCATAGATGCTTATTTATCAGGCGTAAATAAGAATAAATGGATATCAACACACTTGCCAATAATGTACCATGCCGTTTTTCCACGCATGAAAACGCCACGCTGTCGAATATCACATAACACCGGCAAAATGCCCTTCCATTGAAATGTCCATCTTGGTGATCCGCTCCGCTCATACAGAGCAATATGCTATCGTGTATGGACGCTGACTGCTTTGCCAGCCTCCACAATGACACCGACATCCTTCCTCTCGTCGGCGTCTTTGCCGCAGCACTCGAGGCGCTTCCATGTCGAAATTCTCGCCTCCTGAGCATCGAATTCAAAGACTCGTAATTGTCGGTGGTAGGAGCCCCAGTTTCCACCGCCGTAGCCGCCGAAGCCAGAGCCACCGGCGTAGCACATCCATAATGCGGGCTTTTCTTTCTTTCCCTCGGAGTCTCTGTGGCGCGAGAGAGCACAGTGAGAGTTCACGTGATCACTGGGGGAGAGATGTTAGTTGTTGCTCAACAAAGGGGTGTAGAAAGTAACATACTGTCCGCAGCTTACAACGCTTACACCCTCGTTCACCAAGGCGTCTCTGAAATGACTGTTATACCCTGGCGCGGTGCAGTCCTCTTTCGTCTCTCCCGGCTTCCAACCGAATATCTCAGCATCGGGCGTCCCTGGACCCTCGTCACGATACTCCGGAAGTGGTATGTGCACAAAGGCCATGTTCGCGCGGATCAACGTATAGTCCTTATGCGCGGACGTCTCTCTGAGTGCTTGAGCAGTGCTTTGGAACCACTCAATCTGATCTGGCTTAATCCAGTCATAGCCTTTGTATTTGCTCTCGTCGGGGGTGTAGCTGTGCGTATCGAGGAAGTAGAGTGTGAGAGCAGAATGGTGAGATTCACCGAGAATTTCGATGTAGTAGTTACCGGTCCCCGAGACAGTGTTCGGACCAGGCGCGGAGAGTGAGAATGGGAGAGAGGTGGTGAGAGACATCATGGCGGAGCGGGAGAGAGAACCTTCATCGTCGTGGTTGCCATATATTGTGGCATAAGGAATGGAGCGCTTGATGAATAGGTCGGCGAATTTGAATATTGCCTGGAGCTGGTTAGCACTACGACTTTCGGTTGGCAGGGGCTCGAAGTTGAACATACACTTTGCGCATCTGGAGCAGTCTCTCCGTTGACTTGGTCACCAGATAGTACAACCATGTCCGGCTTCTCTTGATCCAGAACCCTCGCCACGAATTCCAATGTCCTCGTGTCCGCATCACATTTCCCGCCGTTGTGCTCAGGTGGTTCCGGTTCTCTACATGTCCCAATGCCGGTACTCAGATGCAGATCGCTGACTTGGAGAATCTTGAACTTTCCATTCTTCCTCACCCTTAGCTTGGGCTTGTCAATCTTATGCGGTGGGCCTCTCCGGATGCTCAGCCGCGCCTCAGGTTCGTCTGCCGGCTTGTCGAGCAATAGGGAATTCTCCCGTATCTCCCAGCCTGGACGCGGCTCGACGGCATCAGCACCGAAGAGCACATCGACGGCTGTGATGACTTTGGTCGAGTCGCTATCGTGCCGCCTCGAACTGCGTTTCAGCCATAGACCGCCGGGTCGAGACTCCCACTTCTCGTCGCCACGGTCTGCTTCGCCCATAGCCGGATCCAATCTGCCTATCCTCACATCCATGATCACCTTTTCCTCCGGGACCAGGTCCTCCTCCCTCTTCCGCTTTATGTGGATATACGCTGCGTTCACCCATGCTTTGTTCAAATACAGATCCTTCTCTATGCGATGCCACTCGTTCGGATCAAGCTGGCATGACGAAAGCGGGTTTAATGTTGAGCAAGTCTTGAGGGTGACGTCTGTTATTACAAGGCCGGGATGGTGGGCCGGGAGATGGTTGTGGATAGAGTTTGGCAGGACTCGATAACGGTTGTCGAGGAAGAAGAGCAGGAGGAAGACTGCGGATGCAAGGACGCCAATTTGGAGGCTTGTTCGGACCTACACGCCTGTTAGTATTGTAGTATATGCGATGAGCAGGCATAGTGGGCAGCCATACGATTCTGCGGTTCATTGTTGCGCCTGCGGAGAGAGGAAATCTAGCAGAGCGCTGAGGTTAAGGTTTCGGCCATCATCCTCTGCCAACATGCGAACTGCTGCTGGCCGAAGAGGAGCGATTCTGGAGCGGGGAGAGACAATGTCGTACTTTGTAGGGCGAGTTTGCGCCTGATCGAACTCAAATCATCGACGTTTCAGTCTTGGCGATGGGCGTGTGGCTGGAAATTCTCCGCAAAAAGGCGCAGCAGAGCCGTCATCCCTGCTCCTTTTCGCGAGCGTCGCGTGGGAGCTTTTTTTCTCGTCTCGTCTCGTCTCTCCAGCATGTCGCGAAATAAGCATGCAATTGCTACAGCGTACTCTCCGGAGAACGCGTAGCACAATCCCTAAGCAGAGGATATGTCGACAATGTCTTCGACATATATCTGCATCCACTGGCACCTTCGAAGGTCTAAAAAATCTCATCCCAAAGCTTGAGCTCGAAGCTAATATCCATACAGCAGGTGACCACGTCCTTATAAAACGGAACGACGAACTCCATTCTGAGGGTAAACTTGTTCTCAGCCTCGGACCGCAGAAAGGAACAAATTTTCATTCTGGCTCTATCTCGCACGCCAGCATAATTGGCAAGCGACCACGCGAGGTCGTAGAGACCAGCAAGGGGAGGCAGTATCGACTCTACGAGCCTACATTGGATGAATACGTGCGCCTCACACCTAGGATTTGCACACCAGTCAGTTCTCCCCGGCGTATCTGGTGCCTTCTACCGGGACAGTACGCTGACTACGGGACAGATCTATCCCGGTGATGCAAACTGCATTGTCTCACTTCTCGACATCCACGTAGCTCCACCACCTCCCGATGGCAAAGACGAGTCACCTCCATTTCGAATCCTCGAAGCAGGAACAGGCCATGGAGCCCTGACCCTCTACCTCGCCCGAGCGATCCACGCCGCGAACCCACGACCCCCTCCTCTACCTCGACCTTCAGAATCTTCATCAGAACCAGTCGACCCTAACGAACACAGCAACAAGATGTGTGCATGGAAGGAAACACGCCGCGCCGTAATAGACTCTGTAGACAACAACACACCACGCTCACAGCACGCGCGCCGCATCGTCAAGGGCTTCCGCCGCGGCCTATACTACTCCCACATCAACTTCCACGTCGCCCAACTTTCGACTTTCCTCGACCAGGCGGTGTACGGTCTATCAAATTTTCGCCCAATGTACAACCACATCATCCTCGATCTACCCTCACCGGATGCACACTTCGCCCATGCGGCGCAAGTGCTGCGTACGGATGGCTCGTTGCTCGTTTGGGTGCCGAGCATCACGCAGATTATCGATGCGATGAGGCTTGTGAAGGAGCAGAACTTGCCGCTTTGGCTCGACAGGGTGGTGGAGATGGGGCAGGGCCTCACTGCGGGGAGGAGATGGGATGCTCGGTGGACGAGGATTAGACGTGTGGATCGAGAGCGGGAGATGGCGAAGAGTGGGACGAATGAAGGGGGAAATGGCACTGACTCTGAGGTCGGTAGAGGAGCTGAAGAGGACTTGAACGATTCTGCTGTTGAACAGGAGCCAGGCTCTGATGCCACGGTGGAGCCGGCAGCGGAAGCGAAGAAAGATGCAGAAGATAAGGGGCTAGCAGTAATCTGCCGGCCCAAAGTAGGCGAGATGATTGTCGGAGGCGGCTTCCTTGGCATATGGAAGAAAACGAGACCAAACTCCGAATATGAGGACACCCAATCTTCGCCATCGACGGTGAGTGCCAATATGTAAAATAGAAGATCATGTAAAATAGAAGATCATGTAAAATAGAAGATCGAAGATACCCAATTCAAATGCACAACTCATTGATCATATTAAGCAAGCTCTATGGATTGATTGTGATTCCATTTTTAGTTCTAGTAAGGTAGTTGACCATCGGTATGAAACATGACATGACGCCCTGATTAGACCGAGGAAATCAAGGAAAGGTAATTCGGTATGTAACGCCTCTTATTAAGCATGCCTCAAGCCTCCGTGGTATCTTGAAGAATGAGAAATTCCCCGTTTGCAGACTATCTCAACTTTTCGACCCCTACGTGTACTCGGTCAAAAAGGTCGTCAGGTCGGTCCTGCGATTACAGTGTCAGCACTGAACAGCTTTCGTTAAGCAGGTAAATTTGAAACTTACGAAGACGTGCTGCTGGGAGCAGATGATAGACACTCGTCACAGAAGGCCGGAGCGGAGGTGCTGAGAGCAGCATCTGGGGCCGTCGGAACGCTCGTCTCAAGAGGAATCGATCTGCGTGCAATATTCCTGTTCTTGAATATCGCCTGGCACTGTTCCGGAGATGCAGCGAGGGCCGTCGCATCTTGCTGGCCGTTGCTCAACGCGTTGGCAAAGATAGTGCCCTGACAACCCCAAGACTATCCAGTGTCAGCTGAGTCCACTATAAACAGCGAACAGGGGTAGTGGTTCTTACCGTATCGGTCGAGGCCTGGGTGTAGCAATCTTGTGCCGCCTTTGCGTAGTCGCAAGTGGCGTTGTTATTGCAGCACTATTCAAGGCGAGTTAGCATGGCTGCATGATGTTTGAGGGGTTGCACAGAGGCTACTTACAACACAGTTTTGAAGTGAAACCAGGCATCCCAAGCCAGGGGTGGGAGTCTGTTCAGCCATCTTCGCTCCACCTGGCAATCCAGTGCTACCAACAGTAGTACTAGGGGTCGCTGGAGCCCATGGAGCGAGTGATGGTTGGCACTTCTGGTAGACATTATCCCAGCCATTAGGCGTGGGGCCTGTGAGGTGGAAGGCATTCCAGAAATCGGCTGAATCAAATTCACTCATGCACAAGCCAACAGTGAGGCCATGCAGTAGAAGATTCGGATCATTCTTCAAGTTGTCCGCAAATTGATCAGAACACCAGCCCGAGCAACTGGCTTTCATGCAAGGGCTCTGGAAGTCGCAATGATCGATTAGAAAAACGCGATAAGTAGATTGTGCGAAAGCCACGCTGCACTTACATTCTGGGAGCAGATGTTCTCAAGTGCCGCCGGAGCTGCAGAGTCGAGAGTATAGTTGCAAGTCTGGAGAATGCTCATCCATGTGGCAGCTTGGGTACACTGTGTCGCACAGTAAGTCCGAATCGAGTATACCAGGCCTCCAATAGAGCGGAGGATATAGCAAGACTATTCAAGCCAAAGGAAGAAGGTTACTTACGAGATTCTGAGTGATGCTGGCTATGCATTCTCCCACAACGCTGACGCATTGTGGCGGTGGTGGAGGATTATTGACATCTCGAGTCATTCCAATAGAGTTCGACGGTTCTTGAAGAGATCGTTTGTCCCATATGTTAGACGTCTTGTTCGCAACGAGGAAGCCGTTCGTTGGGTTGCTGCATCCGCTTGGAAGTGCATTGTTACTCGTTCCATCTTGATCTTGGTAGACCAAGGTCGGAACTCCATTGATGTTGCATTGCGGGAAGATGATTTGATTCCCCAGAGTCAGAAGCCAGGTATCGGGTCCGTTCGAACAAAGGTACCAACCCTGGCCGTACTTAATATTGCCAGAGGCTGTTCCACTTGGGTCAATAATGCCTTGGGAATCCACCACCCACACTGCCACGCCGGCGTTATTCGGATCAAGTATCTCAGTTCCCGATAAGGTATAAAGAGTGTCCTGTATCATCCATAAGCATGACTCCACAGACATAACTGCACCATCAAAATATGAGAGTACTCACACCCACGCCATTTACAGGTTGCGCGTTCTTGTCGTCGGTGCTGTCACCACCAGTGACGAACCGAACGTTGAACAGAGAGTTGTTGCTAGAGTCGGAACACCCATTGAATCCGTTGAGAAGTGGGGCTGCAGGAAGTGATCCCGCCTGTGGAGCTGCCGACACCGATGAACCCGGAGCACCAGCAGTTAGAATACCTGATGCTGACGAACTGGCTGGAAGTGTAAGTGTGCCGCTGAAACTAGCTCCTTGACGCTCCTGTAGCGTTTGTTGATTGGTAAGTGTTGTAGAGGGGAGAGCACGCTTTGATAGATTGCCGGAAACAGTCGTTGAGGCCAAAACACCGCCAGATGAGATCGGCGCGGATAAAGAGTTGGTTGGAACAAGAGGAGTACTGCTCGAAGAGGTGGAATAGCAGCCAATAGGAAGCGTCGCATCGATGAGCTCATATGGATATTCGTCGACTTGCGCTTGAGTGCGCGCGACGAAAGTAATGGATGTACAGTTCGGCACCGGTCCAACCATGAAATATGGCGATGAGCATTCTTTCCAACATCGGCTGAAGGGAGCGTTGCTAATTCTGAGAGTGCCGTTTGGAAAGACACTCCAGCCCGCATCATATGAGATTGCAGTATCGTGAATCGGGCCGGGTTCAATGACATCGTAGTTATCTATGATCCACGAGACATCGCCGTCCGGAACACTAAGCAATTGACCCTTCTGGAGTGTGTACAATTGCTGGAATGCATGTCAGCAATCTATATGCATGCAAATGATGTTGCCGCCACTTACATGATCTGTCCACTCCAGTTTTTTACCGCCCCATGGCACAGTAAATATATAGAAAGCACTGTTTGCATATTCATTGCTTCCTGCTGGTACCGGCCCCCAAGTCGGTGTGACCTGCGCAGAGGCAAAGGCATCGGTAGCCGTTAGTACTTGTGATGAATTTGGCGGATTATTCAGCTCCGAGGAGTCCCAGTATGTGGGTATCCATGTTGTATCGTTCGGGAACGCAGCATAAAGGAAGACGTAGTGACAACCAGGAGGTGTGTTGCCGTATACAAGTTTCCAGCTAGAGTTCGCAGTCTGTGGACAATACGCGAAAGTGATTGCCGATCCGAGGGTGAGGATGTTGTTATCGCAGATGTGCCATCTAAACAATTTTTTCATTAGTATGTTTTCGAAATATGAAGAGCGGCGAAATAGCCATACCCAGCATTGTACTTGAGCGTGGTTTCGCTCGAAACAGTACGGTTCAGAGGGTCAATCAGGGAGTTATCAAGACTAGAGACGACAAATGTGACATTCGAGCCCTCGGCTGTCTTCTTGACAATTTCGGTGTCCGTGAGACGGCAGGAAGCGTTTTGGCACTCCTACGAATGTTAGAGCTCTAGTTTCAATCCATAATTGTGAACTTGCTTACAAAAAGCGTAGCGTTGGGACTCGAATTGTACATTCCTTTCATGCCAATTGTGAAAGCCTTCCCAGTCGACTGGCGGCAGTTACGGTCGCTAGGTGGCTTTCCTGGGGCAGGATGCGGTGGAGCAGGAAGTGAATTCGTGGGAGTTTTAGTCGAATTAGTCTTGGGGCGACCTGTCGGAACATGGCCAGCCGTGCTTGACAGTAGCTTGGGAATGTTGCTGAAGCTCGCGGATCCGTTTTCACTGGGCCCAAGTATCTGTGCAGGCTTGCACTGGCCAGCGCCGTTCTGCAAGTAAAGCTTCTCTTCGGTCTCGGTCTCGCCGGCGTTTTCGCTGTTGCAGGCAGTGAAGCTTAACCAAGAGCCAAGAGTTATTGTGCCATTGTCGCAGAGGTACCATCCTGCTGTATATATCGCAGTGTCCTGAGGCGGGTTGTCGTATTCAAGTTGGAAATTGCTGACAACGCTGAAGATCCGGTTTTGCGCGTCGAAGATCATACCGTCTTTAAGAGTGACCATTTTGTTATCAGCCTCCATTTTAGCCGGAGTCCCGAGCTGATCGTTGGTGAGGATGCGGTCCAATACTTTAAGCTGAAATGGGACTGGGGAGCCGCTCTTCGGATAGTTGGGATGGCAGGTCGACGCCGGAGTTGTGTCTGGTTTCATCACCGTGCTGACGCCAGTGGGGATTACCGTGGCGAGCGTCGAGGTGATAACACTCGTAGGCACCGCGGGAGTGCTCATAGTTCGCTTGCCCAAGCTCCGCGGCGGCGACGTGACTAGGGTACCGTCAAGCCAGGTTTCCGTGCCAGAGGTTGAGACAGAGTGGGACGAAGTTGGAGGATTCGTAAAGATTCTGGTGGTTTGCGTCCAAGTTCCCGTGATAGGCGGGTGTGAAGCTGGAGCATTCTCCAAATTATGAACCGCAATGATTTGAACCTCGAAACAGCCAGGCCAGCTGTTGTTGCTCGAACCAACTTGTCCCCAATAGTCGGTATCATCGCAATCCCAGAACGTGGTGGAACCTGCGAAAGCTACGAGATTGCTGTTCTTGCAGTACGACCACGGCTGCTCGTACTGGACGCCCGATACACCGCCTTGCGTCGGGGTATCGAACACGATCCAATTGTTCGCATCTTCAATCCATATCGGCATTCCGGTGTCAAGACGGTAGAGACTATTATCTTGGAGAGTGACGTAAATGAGCTAGATTTCATGCGTTAGTCTAGTAGTAGATGAGGAACTCGAGTATAGCTACCGGCATTGGGATATCCGGCGTGCCAGAATCGAATGTCACAGGAGCATTTGTATCAGTGACGTTTGCATAAGCGATTGCGAATGGGACGAGATAGCTTGATTCACAGCTGCCATCCGCTGGCAGAGTAGCCGTCTGAGTATCCATCCTGGTAGGCTGGATGAGGTTGGTCATCGTGAGGATCTTCGTGGATGAAGCGGCGAGAACAGATTGAGCAAAGTTCAGGAGGACGGCAGAAATGAGAAGAACGACCGCCGGTCGGATGCCAGAACTCGGAGCCATCTTGACTAGTTCAAGCGATGAATGGGGATTGAAGATTGGTGTGAGTGGTGTGATATGAAGTCGGAAAGTAAGTGAGGTTCGATGATTAGTTGGGTATCTGGTTAGAGGGGATGTAGAAGGTAGAAAGGTCCTTGAGGCAAGGTGGAAGCTACATATATAGCCCCGTCTGCAAAAGCCGCCGAGAAGAATGACGTCGAATTGCTCTCGTAGCTTAAATAACGTTTGACTTCGAACCTTAATCGCTCCGATATCGAAGGCATAGGCATAAGGAATGGCGTCATAACACCGTGAAAATTGTTGAGATATTAGTGAATAACATATCAAATGACATCGGAGGGACAGCACATTGTGTCTTTCGGGCCGCGCTTCGGCAGCTTTGGGAGCTAACAGTGAACAACACAGAAATGACGATGGCCATGACGGCATATTCACTTACGTTGAGAAGGCCCGCGGCAGAAAATTGGAACGGACTTGAATGTAGACTATCTGACGAAAAGAGAAACCATTCACGTGCGGCCATCCAACCCATGGACGCCGAAGTAACCAGCAACGCCAA
This sequence comes from Rhizodiscina lignyota, assembly GCA_010015805.1. NCBI lineage: Eukaryota > Fungi > Ascomycota > Dothideomycetes > Aulographales > Rhizodiscinaceae > Rhizodiscina > Rhizodiscina lignyota. Next base: position 420,814 of record ML978137.1, read on the forward strand.
AGCCATGCATGCCTCTGCCATGCCAGTTCCGACAGTTGGACAATTCATGTCGAACCGCTAAAGCCTCCGAAGTAGACGTTTCCATCCTCCCCGATGTAGTGACCTGGCGCAAACTGATGATACAATCCTAGCAAACTCCGCATCAGTGAAATGAGGAAACGCAATGAGGAATTGCAACGAATAGAGAAATCCACGCGGAAAAAAAATAAAAATTATAACGCCGCCTCAAAATGTTTGCTAGATACCTTGAGGTGGGAAGGCGTATCCATTATAACTCGCCATCACTGACTGCGGCTGACCAGTCGTATGATATGACTGCTGTGTATCTTGCGGCGGCATATCCATGATATAGTAATACCTCTGGGGTTGCATTACAGCTTGCGGCAAGACAGCGGGCTGCTTGAACTCCTCCCAATGATAAGGTATCGACAAAGGTAGAGGAAGACCCCAAGCATCCCGCCCTAGTGCGCTTTCCACATCAGCTAAAATGAACAGCGCACAACTGCAGACTGTGCGAAGGACAACGCAACGCCAAATGGCGCCGCTCAGTAGGCACCTTGCGGCATTGCATAACCTCCAGCTCCCATGTGCCCAGGTGCTTGCTGCGGTGGCGGCATCTGTCCAGGCTGCATCGGTGTGATCTGAGGCTGCGGTGGAGGCATCTGCTGCTGCATCTGCTGTGCTTGCTTGAGGTCGTTAAACCACGGATGACGAAGCGCATCTGCGGCGGAAATACGAAGTTCGGGTCGGAGCTGGAGCATCTGGCTAAGCAGGTTCAGGCCCACTTGATCGATTTGGGGAAGAATGAGACGGAGGTCTTGTGTGGCGTAGACATGAACGTTTGGCTTGTACTCTGGGAATTGCGAGATTCCAGGCCAGCTGCGCTCGGATGGCGTGCCCATGAGACGGAAAATCTTCTGGAGCTGGTCCTCGTTTGTGGTGCCAGGGAACAGAGGCTTTCCAGTATACATTTCCGACATGATACAGCCAGCGGACCAGATGTCGATACTAGTATTGTATGTTCGGCTGCCGAGGAGAACATCTGGTGCACGGTACCAGAGTGTGACGACTTCGTTGGAGAATGTATTCACTGGAATTCCAAAGGCACGGGCAAGGCCAAAGTCCGCAAGCTTCAACTGGCCTTTTGTGTTGATGAGGAGATTCTGTGGCTTGAGGTCACGGTGGAGGACGCGGTTCTCATGGCAGAATGCGATACCACGCAGTAACTGGTACATGAAAGATTTGATGGTGGCCGCATCCAGAGCTCCGCGCTGACCGTACGTATCCATGTATTTCTTCAGATCCTTATCCATAAACTCGAAGACTAGCATAAGCTTATTCTCTGTGTGGATGACATCGTGTAGCGATACTATATTCTCGTGCTTGAGCTCCTTCATGAGAGAAATCTCGCGGATAGCGGTCGAGGGGGTGCCTTCTTCGGAATCGAGATGGATTTCCTTCAGCGCCACGAATTCGCCAGTCTGGCGATTTCGCCCTTTGAAGACCTATCAAGAGTGAAGGTTAGTCGCAGTCCCATAATTCAAGATCATACGAGGATCGTACAGTTGCATATGTACCCTCTCCCAGCTTCTCCAGCTGCTGGAACGAGCTTGGATGTCTTCCGTTCATTGGTGCGATTTTCTCTGAGCCACCAAGGCTTCTGACGCTGATGGAGGAATCTGTACGCTGCTCGAGGTCGAGTGTAGCAACGTGTGTCGGTCTTAACTTCCCTGGTGGAGGCCTGGAAGTGTATCTGGGATCGAAGAGGATTGCGCCTGCAGTGGTGAGCTGACTCGCGATGGCCAGTGGGGATGGTGGGGCGGTGCTGGAACGAGAAGTAGCTTTAGAGGTTGATTGCGCCGTTGTAGAGGAAGTGAGCCGTGTGAAGGAGGGAAGTCCTGGGTGGCGACGTGTTGGGAGGGAGAGGCGGTGTCTTAAATGTGCAGTTCCTGTTCCTGATGGCAAATGGAAGTGTAAACGGGCAGGTGGTGAAGGCCGGGGCTGGGCTGGCGTCTGCAAAAATGACTCTACGATTCCTGGCCAATCAGGTGGTTAGTCGCTTCCACCTTTGAGGTTTCGAGCCGCCAGCAGCTGCGAAAATGATATCCAACCTTTTTAAGAGTCGTCTTTGGATGACTGCGTCCCGAGAGTGTCTATGAATAGCATTTGCAAATGCCGTTCCGGGAGCAAGGCGCTTCGTGTCTAATAAGACATATCACAGTCGCAGATCGCTAATACTTAGTTTCTCGCACAGTCTTGTATTGCCATGGTTGCTAACTGAAAGGTGAAGAGCCATACATCGCAAGAGGACGAACAGAAAATGCCATGAAGGAGAGCCATTCCCGGAGCGCCTGCAAGAATTCTATCGTGACCACCAGCAACAGGTCCCTTCACTGTGGCCCAGCCCGTCCAGCCACAGAGACCAATCCGCCGACACAAACGACGAACTCATGAATTAAAAACATTCGAAATGCCCAGGCACGCAATGTCGACAGAGAAAATGGGGTCATCCGAAGCGCTAAACTGCACCACGCTGTTCTAACTTTTCTCGCTGAGCGCAGCAGCCTTTAGGTTGTAGACGATGTCTTGCCGGATCCACGGCTCATTACTTCTTCTCGCTGAGCGGGACCTTCTTCTTCGGCGTGAAAACGGCCTCCTGGTTGGTCATTCTCCTGCCAAGAGCCCTCTCCAGCTTCGCGCCGAGTGCGAGACATGACAGCTCCTCCCTCTTACCCTCAGAAGGCATGAATCGTTGGCTTTGTAGTCTGGCATCTTCCATGCGCTGCAGACGGGTGTGGAGAGTGTTCAACTGGTTCTCGTCGACATCGCTAGACGAGATTGTGCTGAAGCGCTTCGGCGAGGTGCAGGTAGCACGAGAGATGTCGAGGGAGCGCTTAGGATCGACGGAGAGGCGAGAAGGAGCCACGGACGGCGTCAAGGTAGTGACGGAGTAGGTAGAGAAGCGCGTCGATGCGCGGCGGTTGGGCTTGTGAGCTGCGTTAGTAATAGCGTCCATTCCATGCGACCCGACGGGTGTGTGCCCGCCGGTATATATAAGGACAGGATGAGGACAGAGGCATTGCAACTCACCATAGCGCGTGATGTCTCAAGCATTGTTGCAGACATTCTAGTTGTGATGTGGTCGAACTGTGCGGTGGTGTAGGTGGTGTGAGGTGTTCGGGTCTTGAAGCGAGGACAAAGGAATCGACCGGGCGGGTTTCACAAGCACGGCAAGACAGCTGGATGCGCCCAGGATGATTGCCACGTCGTTCAGTCAGGGCGGAATGTGCGTGTCGGATTGTCGAAAGGGACGCCTGTGTGGTGTTTTGCGAGAATCAAGGAGGTTGGGCGTGTGTCGGTCAGCGGCGGGTGGTGAGAGCTGCGGGGAGGGATGGATGGAGCTTGACGTGCAGCTGCTTGATGGAGATGTAGCAAGGTGACACCAACGGCTGACTCCACTGGCGGCGTGTGAAGGGATGAAGGGTGAGGAAAAGAAACGGTCAAGCCTCTGATGCTATAAAGAGGTGGAGCCGTTGCGCGCAAGGGTTGGTTAGGGGCGGGCGTGAGGAGATTGAAGGGCAGCCGCTGCGCCCTCCCATTCGCCGGCGGGCCGTGGTAGCAGCGGCGGCGCACGAGGCGAGATCAACCTTCCCACGTGGCTTTCGAGCGTCGCGTGGACGACACGATTGATTCGGCAACGCTCGCTCACACGCTCCATATAGCTCTCATGCTATGGATGTATGTCAGACACCTAGCTGCCTCCCCTCTCTGCAAAGGCATTCCTTTTGCCGTTCTTCTAGCTGGATGCGCGTGTAGCTTCAATTGCCAGTAAGCATCAGCCACTTCCTCCACGCCCAAAGCGCTGTCAAGCCTGATAATCGTGGCCAAAAAGGGATCAGCACCATGTCGGGACTTGCGAATTCAAGGCAATTGAGGGGTGGGATCCGGCTTGACCTTCCACAACCAAGGACCCAAGGCAGAAGCGTTCAAGAATCGGGCAGCTTGGACGGCATTCTAAGGATTCCATGGCAAGGGGGACGGTTATCGCCTAAATTCTCCTTCGATCGCCATCTCACGCCACAACCTTCTTCAGCACGGTTGAATCCTTCATGCAAAATGGTCTATAGAGACGATTGTCATATAATAAATAGACAGCGTGTAGAAGCGTGACAGTCCTCTAGCTTCGCCTCTGGCTTGGAGGTAGTCCGCTGTACTCCGTACAACGTAACTCGTCTTCCGTTTCAGGGCGGAAAGGGGTAATGTCAAACTCGACGTTCTCGCAACGGGTTCGTGCAGCGTCGCCCGTCTATTCTTGCGAGTCAAGCGGAGCACAGATGTGCGGGTCTTGTCGGATTGGAAAGATATCAGTGTGCCGTTGTGCCGTCACGATTGAACTCGTACTACTTCGTAATTCTAGAAGCAGGTTCGCAGACTGGCTCTCGGCCTGCGTTTACGACGCTAGCGTTAGACCAGACGCACCTGCCCTGGCTCATACCAACTCCAGCCTGGATGGAATTGGGATGGACACGCACAGGTGGATAACGTCTCAAGTATCTCCATAACGAGGCGAAATCATTTGGCGCGTCGAGGATTCAAGGTGTCTCTCAGAAATGCCGAACCTGTCAAAGGCAGTAAGAGGCCGCCCATTGCTGTATCAGCGATGATGCAGAACAGGTATTCAGTTCAACTCGAGTTCGACAAGTCCAAATATAGAGTATGGAGGAACCTGGTGGGCATAGGTAGTGAAGATGATGTAGACAGAAGATACGTACAGTGACGAGATCTGCTGTTCGTTTGCCTCAGCCTTGTGTCCTTCCCTTGGCACGAGAGATCGAGCGCGAGGCTGCGTACATAAGGCTGCGTACATAAGGCTGCATACATAAAGAGACCTCACATGTCATTGCGGGGTGTCTTCACAGTCTGTGAGAGCATTCGGAGACCAAACACTCTTGATGTCCTGCTCCCAGTCGCTCATCAACTGCGACTTGCCGCTCTTTATGAATGCCTTAAGCCAAGACATCCTACACTTCTTCCTTCTATATTGCGTTGAGAGGTAGGAGAGAGGCCTCGGATATGATGTGTGTTTGGCAGTCACGCAGGAGACGTTGCCCAAGACCAACTGAAGCCATCAACACGCTCCTTCTGGCGTATTTGCTCGTTTGTTGACGCTCTCTACTCATCATCAAATAGATTTTGTTGCATTGGAAAGTTTTCCTTCACGCACGGGGTGCATTGGAAGGACGATAAGAATTCCCCGCTCCGAGCAAACAGAGAACAACCAAGGCGCCTTATTTAGGACCTGCTTACGCTCACGACGTCTTTTATTGCAAATTTCGATCTTCACAGGAGCTTCACAGCATCGTGCTACGACTTTGCACTTGGCCGTTTCAGGTTGGCGTGACTGGAGGCCCCGCAAAACTTCAACCTTCCACCGCGTCCTCCTGACGCGCACTCTGCTTCCTACATCAAGGTCTTCCACGACACACGCGCCCTTGACGTCTAGGAGTCTCAAAATGGCGACAAATGAAGCCGGCTTGAATGGCAAAAGAAAGGTATGCCGCATCTTCTCCCGCACTCTTCCCCCAGAGTGCTTCAGCGCTTCCCACTGCTCGTTTCCTCCGGCTGTAGAGAAAACATCCAGTCTTCAGTGGTTTGCTATACCATTAGCAGGAGTACATTGAGCGCAGCATGAAGTCCCCTCCTGCACGCATCACGGCTTCCACGTACCCTGCAGATTCCAAGCTCGCTGCTGGAAAGTGAAAGCACGCAGAGATGATTAACTTTTCACCCAGGCCGATACAGAATTACCAGTGGATCCAACTCGAAATGTCCGATCTAAGACAGCACCACCTCCAGCCCTAAAGGAATTTGAGTATCAATTTAAGGTCTTAACAAATGTCCCGACCCAGTTACCGTTCTTTGCGGAGACAGCGCAAAGTATCATAGATCTCTATGCTGTACAAGTCCCTTTAACTCAGACAGCACTTGCACCTCTCGTCCAGTTTCTGCAAGACCAGGGAGCAGACGAAACAAAGGTTCAAGCAGCTTGTACAATATGGCAGAACAACGTCGACTTGAGCACTCTTCGCCAAATTGGGGCTCGATGTGGAACATCCGAAGCTGTGAAGGAAGCATTACATGCTCTGATTCTTGGATTTGGGGATGTCCCTCAATCCCAAATCACAGACCAGGTCCAAGCGCGTCTCAACGCGTCTATTCGTGCATCTTTGCAAGAGACGGGATCTAATGCTGGGGCGTCTCGTATGGAAGCAGAGCAACAGGTCGTCGGCCAACCATCGAAGCCGCGAGGGCAAAAAGAACCTCAACGTGCCTTTGACGATGAACCACGCCATAAACATCGTGAAATAACAGGTGTTTCGGAGGCAATTCACAAGCCCACTGGACAGCCAAAGGCCCCGGAGCAAGCACAGCTCCAGGCAACATCTGGTTATGACCAAGATCGAAATACAGAAGGACGTAGACCTTTACTCTCAATGCCTGGAAGTGCCACTATACAACAGACACTTGGGCCGGGTGAGAAATTGAATCTGTCCCGTAGCACACCTGCCAATGGCCTGGGAGAATCAAGAGGTGGACCGAGCGCACTTCATAAATCCGCCCAGGAACAGAATACTACTATATCGGAATCCGTGGACCAGGACGCTCTCAACCAGCTGATAGCCGAAAGTTCACAGCACTTCAAGCAAGAAAGAGATCCTTTGTCCTTATTGGAAGCGACGCTGAACGGAGAGAACCAGAAGCAGCCAACAGATCTTAAGAAGGAGAAAGAGCCTGAGTTGAAGATCAAGGATAGGGCTACTGGTCGGCCTATGGGCGGTAGCTTACCTCCAACGCCCCTCTCAGCAACTCCAACCAAAGCCCTGCAACATGCGTCTGCCGTGGAAGGTCGAAGTGGATTTCATCCTTTTACACGCACCAACTCCTCTCCTGAGGATAAGGCAGATGATAATCGTAGAGATCATAGTCCCATACGCCGAGATCCCGATCGCCGAGGTTCATGGCACATTGACTCTTACAGACCAAACGACTTTACCAATGCCTGGTCCGATCCACTGGATGTATCACTTGCGGACCGCATATCCGGTCGTGAAGCTCCAAAGGCGGTGAGTTCAAGACCGCAGCGTCCAAATGTTTGCTACTGAATTCAACAATGTAATAGATCTACTACCACGCTGACACTCTTCACAGGATCCACCATACCTTCCGCAGAACAAGATGACTTGCTACTTCTGGTTCTGTCAAGGCAGTTGCAGCAGAGGACACAGATGTAGTTTTCTTCATGAACTCTCCGACTACGTTGCAGAATATATCTCCGGATACGGAAAGCCGCACAATATCCCCTTGAGGATCATTCAGATGGACACTATGGAGGCTACCAGAGAAGCTACACTTGCAAACGCCAGATCCAGGAAAGCTCCACCCATGCCTGATACTCCGCACGAATTATTTCCGAAACATCGAGTCCCGCTATCTGATACGCCAATTGTTGATGAACTATGGGGGGCCACTGCGATCACTCTGGGGCTTAGAAACTCAGCAATCAGTACAATCATTAAGCATATCAAGGAGAGACATGGTCACTCTCCACGGGTGAGTCGCTCTTAGGCATGCCTGATCCATTTCATAACTTTTACTTATGCCCAGCAGGAGTTCGTGACGGAGCTTTACGATGAGAACGGGAAGATGTCGAACTACGATCTTAGCACCAACAGCGGCCTGCACAGCAAGCTTATGGGATTGTTCAACCAAGCTCCTACGTCTTTCGACCCCCAGGCGGTTCGGCTCCGAATGGAGGACATGCTTCGTCCTTTCCTTGTCGCCAACAAGTCAAAGTTTCTCGACTTCCCTCACCATGCGTTTTCGACAACCAAGCCAGACGAACGTGAGCATTTGAAGAGTATTCGGGAGCCAATTCATAAGAACTGGAGCCAGACATTTCATCGCTCGCCTCCTGCTCGGGAGCTTTAATGCACGTTGTATGGACGTATTCAGACGCATTTGTCTGGGAGTTCTATGGCTGGGGGTTCACAACATAGATCAGGTTTCGGGAAATTCGCTTCACCTTGCAGTCATTGATGCATTATAACTGTTAGTGCATAATCGGCGGGCCCTGACAGCTCCCAATCGACGTCGTTACCTGGGACGGCCACCGTCTAGCCTCTACACTGGGCGCGAGCGTAGGGCATCAAAAGTACTTTCGTATTCGGCATCAGATTTTCAGCATAAGCAAAATGAGAATTTCAGGCAGTTCCTCCACGTAGCCTGGTATCACAGGAGGAATGGAAGACATCACTTATCAGACTGTTCGTTACTAGCAAAGGGGATTCAACTGGCTTAAGCGTCACAGGTAGCAGTCACACTATATACGGTAGCAAATCTGATGCGTTCAGAGAGCCTTGAGATATTCATCGAGGACACTTGTAGTCCGGCCTCGTGCTCGTCGAGGTGATGTGAGCATGAGGTGGGCCAATCCACTGCCTTGTTTCCCCTCCACGTGCATTCCTGCGCCCCAAATGGCTAGCCAGCCAGCCAAATGCCAGCCGGCTCCCTTTGAACCCCCCGACCCGCGAATGCCCAGCTGCCGCGGGCAGCTCTGGCTTTGCCCTGCGTGAGCTACCTTGCCCACCTTGCCTTTAGCAGCACTCCTCGATGCGAGCTCCCCACCTCCCCCTCCGACATTGCATCCCATATCAGACGGAAGACTCACAACACCCTGCTCTTGCTTCCCAACAATCTGCAGACGCTCAACAGGCCCCGTATCCTGATAACAGCCATAAATCGGCACTCACGCTCTTTGTTTCGACTCCTGCAAACGTGCGGCTCGCCAGCGAGCCAGGCCCGGATACCGTACCATCGCGGGTCACCTTCCCCGCGCAACCAAGCACCAGACTGTACTGCTGGGCGGTGCAGGTGGACAGCCAAGCCCACGTCTGTCTCGTCCGTAATCCCTATACCTTTTCACGCTCTCGGAACACCTCGCATCACGGGTTGAGGCTCATTCACGGGACCGAATCACCAGGCGGATGACAGAGCTGCGCGATCTCTGAGATCATCAGGCACCGCTTGCAGCTCCACAGGTACACTCTCTTAAGCGCCAGACGTCATGGACTTTGGATTTGGCTAACAATCTCGCAAAGCCCCTTACAAACAATCAGCGTCCACCGAGCCTTCCATCATTTGAATGCCCTCATCATCGAAACGTTCGTCTGAGTCGAAGCAATCGAGCAACAACCGTCAACGCAACCGAGCCCAGCAATCCCTGGGTTTAGAGAACCTGCAAGCGCGTGCTACTAGTAGTGTGCAGAATAATGAGTTGGGAAGAACTGATAAATATGCGGAGAGAACAAATAAGATTCATCCCGTGAAATTGTACGTTCCGTCCTTACTCCCCCCACATGAGACTCAGCGGGCATGTTACCGGCAGCTCTACTCCTACACCCCTCTTCTATCCAGAGTTACACCTTTAAGCTGACATTCCCTTGCGCAGGTCAAGATCACCATCCGCGACCTACCGATATCCAGTAGCGAAATCGCCTCCCAACCAGCCGTACAATGTGACAAAGTCTCCACTGATATCAGCGCTTGGAACAACAGCCAACGGCGCTACCCAGTACACTAGCGATTGGGCAAAGTCTATTCCATACCTCAACAACGCACGACAAACTGGGCAAACTGCACCGACAAATGTGAGCGGATCATCCCCGCCCTCGCAAAGTCGCCCGCGCGACGCGTCCAGTCATGCCCACTTATCACCATCCCCACCAGCAAACGTTGGAGGACGACCACTCAGCCATCCAAATAGTATTTCTTCGTTCGGAGGCCGCTATCAGCAGTCTCCACCATCCAACATGTACGCGGCAAGTCGGCGAGCGTCAATGTATTCGCAGTACGGCCAGCGACCGCTGAGCGGCCATATCCCGTTACCCCATGAAGATCAGCCACACTTCTACGGTGCACCTCAGTTAGATTTTGGGATAGCCGGGGGCGCTCCTGGCGCTGACAAGATAAAGCCTGGCGACCGCGGCTATTTTTGTGGTTTCGACGCCCTGGACGGCGCAGGAGATGCTGCTTCTGTAGGAGTCGAGAATGTCATAATCACGGGCTACGAGGGAGGGCTGGAAATATCGTCCGTCGAGCATGATGGGGCACAGCTCATAGGTGTTTTGGATGGCCTACCAGGCGGTGTGTTTGGCGCAAAACTACTACCGTGGAATGACCGGACCGATCCATGCGCTTCTCTTCGACCGCTCGTTGCAATTGTGCTTCATGGCCCTGTCATATCTGATCAAAATACTCCAAAAGGCGAGAAGCCTTCCGACGGTGGTAGCGAAAACGCTCTCACAGATAGTCCCCCGATGAACCCAAATTTAAGTCGCAGCGAAGAAGCTCTATCTCGAATCACCAATTACCAGACGACAGTAGAGGTGTGGTCTTTGCAGAGCAACAAACGGATATCCACTCTTTACATTTCTCCTCCCGTTTCGGTGACGCAGCCATACGACGGCTCTGACTTTGAGCCGCCAAGACCAGTGGGCGATATCACGCTGGACGCATGTGGCAAGTTCATTGCTGTTGCTTTGGGTGGCAATAATGGAGAACTCTACATGTTTACCCTATCTCCTGATGCTACAGACGAGACGAGCGAGAGATTCCGCTGCATTGGCAAGTTATGGACCTCTGTGCAACCACGGCAGCAACCAGCACCAAGTACATCAAATAGCACAGGTGCTTTCCCTCCAGATCTCGATGTCGGCACACCACATAGCGCACCTCTCTTCTCCTTGAATGATCGATGGCTCGCCATTGTTCCACCACCATCCGGTTCACAGTTTTCGTTCTATGGCACACCACTCAACAAAAGCTTGGGCAATCAGATCCCCGGAATGACAAGCTCGGTAGCGCCTTCAATGCCGGCTATCAACTGCGCAGTGGATACTCCAGATGATCGCTTCATCAACCGTGTGTCGCGTGAGATGGCGAAGAATTTCGTCAGAGGTGCGCAGTGGGTTGGTGATCAAGGAAAACAATGGTGGAAGCACTACACAAGCAAAGATCCTTCTCCTCCAGCCGCACAGAACGGCTTTTACCCGGGACCTCCAGCATACCCAACTGAACAGCAGTCGAACTTTCCACCTACACATGCTCTCGGTAGCGCGTCTCAATCCACTTCTGAGCCTCCCATTGTTGCGATTTACGATCTTAATCGCCTTTTACTCGCTGTCGATAAGAAATCAAAGAACGCACTCAATCCTATTGCCGCGTTTGAACAGCCACTTGGCTGTAGCTTCCTCTCTTTTGCACCGAGCGGCCTACATCTGCTTACTGTGAACAAAAAGGGCGACACGCAGATCTTGTGGGATCTGAAGAGAATGTGCCACGGTCGAGGAGCGCCTACAGCAGCGAGAGGCAGTTCTATCTATGGACCGCACGTCCGAGAAGCCACTCGCTTTATCCGTGTCACCGATACGAATGTCGTGGATGTCATTTGGAGCGCGCCGAAAGATGACAAAGTTGCGATCCTCACGGAGGTGGGCACTCTTCATGTTCACCACATTCCACAAGATGCACTGCAGTGGCCTCCACCGAGACGGATCGCACGATCGACGCAGCCGCATCAAAGTCATAGTGCTCATCCGAGCACCGCTGCGAGCCCCGAACCGCCATCGCCATCGCACAGATCGCGATTAAACTCCGCAGTCGATGCTGTAAATGGCGCTGCTACTTCCTGGCTCTCGTCCATACGCTCCCGGAGTCTCAGCAATGGACATAATATCCCGTCTCTCAACAGTTTGTCACTCACGCCTGCAGTGGGTGCAAAGAGTGCCAAGGCGGTCGCTGCGAGCGCTGGCAGAACCATTGGCAAAGGTGTTCACTATATTCAACATGCAAAGGATAACAAAATTTATCTAAATGCCGCCAATGGAGGAACGCCGCGCTCTGCTGTGTGGATGACTGGGAAAAGCCGCGGTCTGATAGCTACTGTTGCAGATGGAAATGTGAAGACATTCCGTACGCGGATTGTGGTTGACCCAGCGAGGGGTGGAAAAGACGCTAGGAGAACGGTCGTTAAGATCTTGAACCAGATCCCGCTGAACGGGCTGCCATGCCCCCGGATCGCACCAGCAGTGACGGATCAGTTGGTTCCACCATCGTCGAAGGATCACAACTCTGGAAACTCACAGATTGAGGGCCAAGGCGGACAAGGAGATCTGCCTAACAATGACTCCGGCAAGGAAACGCAGGGAATGTGGCAGCCCCGCTCGCCCACAATGCCAGGCTTCCGCCAAGATCGCAACCAACAAGACAAGACCGAGTGGCGGGCTTACGCAGAGGTCCACTCGACCTGTGACTATGCTAAATTCCACACAGATCCTCGCGTTTCCCTATTTGTGTACGCCGATCCGGGAACCAGCTCCTCTGCGATCTTCAGCGGCCACCATGGTGACGAGGAGCATCATGACCACCAGCAGCAGGAGCACAATCTGCACCATGTAGACGACAGCTCGCCCTGGGTCTTTGGGCTCGATATTCCGACGAGGAAGATCAGCTCGGGTGCCGCTGCGGCCGTCAAGGCGGGCATCATTGCTGGGGAAGATGGCGCGGCGGATCTGGTCTGGAGTAGTAGGGAGCGTGGTGCTGATGGAGAGGATGCCGAGGGCTTCTTTGAGGATGACGTTGATGTCATCGACTTTGCAGAAGACCGTGTCTGATCTCGGATCGAGCCGAAGTGGATTCTGTCCTGAAACTATGCGGCGGGCGACTATACATACATATCATGCATACCTTTATGGCCCCCCTGGACGAGCGATTACATCGTTGGTGCGTCTTCGCTTGCTTATTGCATAATGGAAGTCACGGCGCGGCGTTCTTTGCATCTGTTCACAATCTCGGTGCAGCACATGGATATATGGAGGGCGCGATTATTGGTTAAACACTGTTGAGATCGAATACCCTACTACCTGTTTGCTGCACACCTTGGTGTTGGGGTTTGGGATAGAAGGAGCGCCTGAACCGCTACACTCTGCTAATTCACAATGCATAGTCAATATAAATCAATTCATACTACATTTAGTACGCCTTGCAGCCCTAACTTTTTAAGGCTTTCCGATGTACCTCCGCTCACGATCCTGCGTCTTAATCTTCTGCCAGTCCGCGAGCGGCTCAGGGTGTGTTTGTCTCCGTTTCGGCGGCTCGTATTCCGGGTCGAACATCTCCTCATCAGTAGCCGTTGAGAATCTTGAGTTCTTTCGCTGACGACTGCTCGGCGCGGGCTGGATACCCAGCAATGTGAGCCGGCGCTCTCTAACCCGGTCCATGGCCGCCATGAAGACTTCCCAGAATTCGTCATCATTGCCACTGTCTTTGACCCCGGCTACGAAGACATAAGTATAGTTTTTCAACAAGTCCTCCAACAACGGCTCGGGGTACGGTTCGCGGTCGAGCGCTTCATAGTATTGCCTGCTTCTGATAATGCAGTCTGCTAACCGGTACACCGCCTTCGGAGAAGACTCCTCCTTCTGGAAGTCACACACCTGGACGACGTTCCTGCCGTGGCCCAATATCCTCTCGTTCCAGATCCTCACGCCCTCTGGCCAATCCGACTCGAGCAGCTCCTCTACAACCACCCTATCGCACCACCCTTCGATCGATGCTCGGTGCATGAACTGAGTCTGGATCTGCGCAAACGCGGGGATGAAGCCGACTGCATTTGCGCCGAGCATGTATCTCTGAAGTGCGCCATCTTTGGGAGGCGGGCGTATCGGGAGCGGCCAGGACTTTGTCTCGCCCGTAAGCCAGCGACGGGTTAGTTGGTGATAGTCGTAATATGACTTTGGTGTGTGCTCAGAAGGCTCTTTTAGCTTTCTGGCGGCATCGGTGAAGATGCCTTCGATTTCGGCGCGGAAGGGGAGGTATGATTTCCATTGTGAGTACCATTTTGGTCGTGTGGAAGTTGAACTTGGCCCAGGAGCTGGATCCGATGCCATGATTGCTACTCTGCGGCGGTTGCAATTCTCTGGGTGGTTATCGAAACTGTCGAAAATCCAATGCAATATTTTCAACGGGAAGCCAGTAGATTTTATCTCTTTTGTATTGAATTTCTACCTCTTCATTCCCAAAGTCTATCATCATATTTATGGCGTAACGTAGCATGCTCATGACCCAATGTAAAACCAGTGTGACAGAAACATTTCTAGGAAACGTTAGGTTGGCGCGTGGAAACCATCGGCAATTGGAAGCAACATGTCATTGAGTTATGATTCCGTAGTACAATCGGGCCCAGTCGCGCTTAGTGTTCTATCTGTGAAGGAAATGGTTACGCATGCAGGTGATTGCCGGCAGGTTGCACAGCCCTTGTCTCTCCCAACACTCTCCGAAAAGTTTGCCAGAACTGTTGATTGTGCTCCTCATCTGTAGGGCCGAAAATGAATACGTAAACGCAATGCTTCAAGAGGTCATCCACAAGAGCGTCGTAATAAAGATCGATCCCCTTAGACTCGCGCACAATCTTGATGTGCCCATCCCAATACATGCATACGGCCTTCGGATTGTTCTGCGAAAGGTCCAACACCTTCACGCCTTCTGGCCATGCTGCCGCCTCTAACTTCTTAAGCAGTTCTGAAGAGCACCACCCTTCGATAGAGGCTCTGCCTAATAGTGACGCAGCAGGCATGTAAAACGTTGTGATGAACGAAGCATCAAGAGCTTCAAGAAGGATTGGAGCCATTCCTTCATCGTACACGGGGTGTGAGAGTATGTTGATCGGGAACATCTTCACTTCCTGCCTGAGCCAGCTCCGCATGGCATCCGCAAATGCTTTTATCGTTGTTGGACCTTGCGCATCTCCTTTGCTGTTTTGGCCGAAGTAAGCCTGGTTCTTTCTATACCCTTCTAATTCCCGCCTGAACGGAAGGTGAGATCTCCATTCTTGATACCACGCTGGATGATTTTGCTTGGACATCGTTGTTAACGGGATGAACTGGGGATATGTGAATATTTGTGTTTGAGACTGAGGGGAACGGTGGCAGGAGAACTTGGTACGGTATCCTTGAGAGAAGGTTTTATATCGTACGAGATTTGCGTGTTATAGGGCAACACTTTCATGAGCCGTAAAACCAAAGTTCTAGAATAGACGTTATTGATGCCCGCGGAGTAGGCTAAACGACCGAAGGCACAATAAATCAAGGTAGTGATGAAGTTTGGAGGAGAAAGCATTTCTTAGCCGCATCATGGTTCTTGTAATGCCCAATGTTTGCGTTGTGCCTGAACAATGTTCTTGTAGATAAGACATTCGTTTACAATGAGAGAATCCACAATACGTGTGGTTGGCATTAAGGAAGTTGCCTACGTATCAGTCATTGGGTTTGTATCGATGATATCGACCAGGCTGCTACGACGTTCATTCATGTCTTAGGCACTTGTGAAGACTTCTCCCTTTCATCTACCGGTGCAGTGTTGTTGAGTCTAGACACGGAGAACATTATTCGGTTTTGCCGGCTTGAATCGTGTAGTCTTTGCAGACTATCCGGCATCAATCGGTGAAAAGATAGAGATTATGGTTGTCCAATATCTCTCGATCTTAGAGCGGAAATAAGTGATATCAGCGTGTGCTTCCTGGTGCCGTTTCATTAGCGGTTCTGATATCGACATGGCGAGAGCAGGGAACCTTCGAGATTTCAAAGACTTTATCGACGTTTCTATGAGAAATCAAGTGACAACGTGCTCCTCGTCGCCTTTGATAGGGGCTAGTCCTTCGAAGTACATTGCGCGACCACAAAATGCCTTCTTGTCGTTGATCTGTTGATGTAACCGGTCTTCGCCCGTGTGCAGGTTTGTTCAAGCTCGTCTCGTCAGGCTGAAAATCAAGTTGGTACACATATCATACTCTACATGTTCGACTCGGTGCTCCTCTTGAAAGGCTCAGCGGTTTGCCACGAGCCTCTTTGCCCTTGGAGGCTGTAGTCTAAAGATCCCGATTCTATCATGTCGTGACTATTTTTGATGGCTGCATGGGGCCGTCCTGGCGTGGAAGGCCAGCGGGCGGTACACGAGTCATGTTCGCGGCCTTCCGGGATCGGCGTGGGAGTGGGATGTGGTGGAAATGAACGTTCCAGCTGCCAAGGCCTCCTTCTCTTCTATCAACCTACGCATCCTCATCTCTCCTTACCCCCGCTCGTACAACTTCATGTCGATCAAAATGTCACGAAACATCTCTCGCGTGGCATGACAAAGATCCATTTGTGGCCATTTCATTGTCGGCCGTTGTTTCGAACCCCTCTCAAGCCCTCATGCAGCCTCGTGGTCTTGTAGACTTGGGGGCCATGAAATTGCGAGGTGCAGTCGTGGCTGAGTACCTACATGAACTTTCCTAAACGTGGAGTATTTTGAAATTCCTAAGGTGAACTTCGCCTCTTCAAACTGCGTCTGGGATAGGTTCTCTCGACGCCACAAGTGCTACTGTTGCTCTATGATCCTGCAATGCCTCATGTACTCTGCAGTAGGATCTGATTTGAATCCATGCACCCTGCGAGCTTTCACTCAGCTTTCGTACTGCACATGAGGCAGACCTCCAAATTGCCAGAACTGAGTTTGACCTTCCAAATTTACTCATCTAGATGCTTTTTACCGTTGAGATGGTAAGGCTGTCGCTAGTATGATTGCCTCTTTCGTGAATTGCAGAGTATATATTCGTCTCAGTGAACGAACCTTCATGGCTCGCAGTGAACTGAGCATAACTACGTACATATATTCTACTTCATTCCTTTCTTTGTCTGGAGAATCATTAGTTTGACTGTCTCAAAATGTCATTCGTTACTGTGCTTACTTTTCGTCTTCTCGCCCTATTTGTCGGAATCAGTCATGCGTTGGAACTGCAGCCTATCCGTCAAGGGATAGGACACAACGATAAACATCATTCATTTGACAAACGCGACTTTTCGGCGCTTGACCTTTCCAGCGCAGAGACATTCCTGTGGGGTGCTCCTGGTATGATCCCGTAAATTATATTTTACTGTTTGTTTGTCTAATTGGAGATCTAGGTCAATCCGAAACGACTATCGCCAACTTGACCGTTTTCATGCCTGGTGACAATGAGAACATTCTTTCTCTGGAGAAACTCAATAGCGTCCTGACTGCGGTCCACTGTTACCCAAGCGAACTGGCCCTCGGTTTCGAGAGCGATTCATCCTTTGCATACGCCAAAGGCGTATGGGACTGGGTCAATGGAGCGGACAACCACACATTCCTTCTTGTTGCCGGAGCAGGCGACTGTGGCAGAAACTCGCGCAGAATTCCTTATCAAGTCTCTTCAATCAGCTACGACGAAGCAAGGAATGTCGCCCACCTTCATGGCACTGAAGGCTCGTGGAAAGATCTCGCGCATACATATGAGATGCACGTTGGTCGTGTTCCAATGTCCGACAGTTTCAACGTGACGAAGCGGGACTACACGAAGGATGAAACGATGGACCTGAACCATGACCTCTCATTCCAGACGACCGTTAGTACCGGACCACTGTCCGGAACCCTCGTTTGCAATCCTTGTGGCACTACTGGTACTATGGATTTTGATTTCACCATTAAAACAACACTTCTTATTCCAACCGACGTGCAGCTGCAAATGCAACTTCAGGGTGTCTCGGCATACGCAAGCATCAAACTGACTGCCACTAGCAACTTTGGTACGAAGATCCCAGTATTCAGGAAGTCGCTGTTCAAGATTCCATTGGATGGTATTAGTATTCCGGAAATTCTCACCTTTGGCCCGGCCATTGACATTCAAGTCGGGGCCGACTTTACACCTTTCGAGGGTAGCATCTCTTTACTTACTGGTGCCACGGCAACTATCCCAGACGACTCTTTTGTGCAAGTGGATTTACTTGATCCATCTAACGACCAAGGGTCTGGCTGGAGCCCCAGCATATCGACACAAGATACCACAATCCAGGCGCAGGCGGACATGGATCTAAAGGCTTTCTTCATGCCATCTCTCGAGCTGGAGGCAGAGGTCCTAGGTAGGCTGCTAACTGATCTTCACGAGTTTGCAGACCTGCGCTGACATTGAACTCTAGGCATCGGTCTTGAGACTGGCCTGCAGTTCCAGATGCCGTACGTCGATGTGAAAGCAGCTGTCATTGACTGTAAGTTACACAGGCCATTGTATAGACGTATTCCTGCTAACACTGTCATCAGCGCCTGGTGGCGGCGCCTGTTCACTCGGCGATTCATATCAAGCAGCTCTCAAGGTCACTCCTACTTGGGGGTTTGCCATCAAGTTCAATGCAGGCACTGTCAGCGGTGTTGGGCCGATTGATATCACGCTCGGAAATGCAGCATGGCCAATTGGCAATCCTTTGTGCTACGGATTCGACCCTGTCAGTTCCAGTCCAACGACAATGGTGACATCGGTTGTTTCTACTTCTCCCTCGCCCACTGGCGCCGGGCCGTCACCGTCGTCCGGCTTTAGCTCGGTACCATTCTCAAACTCTACTGTACAAAGACGAGAGATGAGAGTACGATCTTAAAGTTTATGCGGTTACCTGTTTCTCTTTACTTTCTGGCGTCCAAGAGGGTCTTTTAATCGCATTGCACGCTTCAGTGCACAAAAGGCTAGGGCAACATCGGAGTACAAATGGTTGAACTCGGATCTATTTCACACGCGTCAGCCTTGCTAGATCTAGATTTATCGTTTATCGGAATGGGAATAAAAGGCAAAAGCCCAAGATCTGTGCGGCGATCATTCCATGTGAGACTGAATCCTACATATCCGTCTCACGGGTATGGTGGTAGCACGGATACTGTAGCTGACTACTCTTGCACCCGGCATACCATTATGGCCGTGACAGCTGAATCAGCCGCTATGAGGTGCAGTGCTCACCGGGACGTCGGCATTGATATGAATTAAATCCACGGTGTAATAGGGAAAATGCAACTAGATACATCAGGCTTGGCCTTCTCCAATTGCAGAGCTGCACTCGGCGTCGGAGGAGCCGACCTCGGCAAAAGTGCAGCGGTTGGTGACTTTGAGCGGAAAGCACGCAGCCTTCCTTCGTGAGCCTCCAGAGAAATTTCTTTTCGTTTGTCCTTCAAGCATTCTTTTATAGGAACGCAACCATTCCTCTAGACATTTGACGTCTTGGCTGTACCCCGAGCTTCCTCAGCTCATCAAGCACAACCAGCAAGCCAATGGCTCTTGGTACGATTGCCCCGCGCGCCACATGGCTTCCCTCCACATTCCCCAGATAAGGCGAAACTGACAGCTCCTTAGCAACGTCTGCGGTTGCTGGCGGCGCCGCCATTGCTGCGTACTTGAATGCCAAATATCACATCGCACAAGACGTCAGCGGCATACGGCGAGTAAAGCGTTCTGAGAGGGAATACCAAAAACGCTGTGGGTTTCCGTCTCTTTGAATTCCATCCTCGGCCTCGTGACGGAATTGGCGCCACGAGTCATGTCATTTTTCCCGGTCTTTCTCGGGCCAATTGCTGATTCTCCACAGTAAAAGAAAACCGCATTTCGCCCTGGTACATTTTCGCCGAAAGTGCAAAGAAATACCCATCGAACCGTGCAATCTGGTCACGCGCTGGCTGCTACACGTACGCCGAGCTGCACGACCAGTGTGCGAGGTACGCGCAATGGCTGCTCGAGCAGGGAATCGAGCCGGGCGATCTGGTCGGCATGTATCTATACAACAGCCCTGAATTCATTATGCTTTGGTTCGCCATGCTATGCATCGGAGCTGCGCCTGCTTTCCTAAATTACAACTTAGAAGGCAGAGCGTTGTCTCACTGTCTGGAAGTCTGTGAGACTAAATTGATCATTGTTGAAGACGAGGAAGGCTGCAAGAGGAGGGTTGATGGTATCAAAGCAGAGCTTGAAGGCAAAGGGACAAGAATTGCCATACTAGACAAGAAGTTGAAGGCCGAGATTGCATCACGACCCGCCATTGTTCCTGGAGATGAGTACCGGGCAGGTGTAAAGCCAACCTTCCCGTATTCCTTGATCTACACTTCGTAAGTCCCGCCCTCTCATGTCAGAAATTTTATCATGTTAATATGCAGTAGCGGAACAACTGGTTTACCAAAGGGCTGTCCGTTTACCACCTCTCGTTTGAACCTTCTCGGCACCCATATAAAACGGCAGTTCGAAGACAAGCCGGGCGTCGACTGCTGGTACTGTCCTATGCCTCTTTACCACGGTACTGGTGCTATAACATCTTCTTGTGCGCTTATTTCTGGTATTGGGATCGCCATAGCGCCTCGTTTCTCTGTCTCTGGATTTTGGCCCGACATTCACGACTCTGGTGCTACATGGTTCATCTACGTTGGCGAAACCGCACGATACTTGCTCAATGCCCCTCCTCACCCTCTTGAGCGAGCACACAAGCTACGCGGTGCGTACGGAAACGGCTTGAGGCCCGACATATGGCAAAAATTCCAAGAGCGCTTCAATGTCCCGGAGATTGGAGAGTTTTTCAATAGCTCTGAAGGCATGTTCTCATTAATCAATTGGGATAGGGGTCCGTACAGAGCGCAGTGTGTTGGCCAGCATGGTCTGATCTGGAGGGCTATGCTGTACAACACCTACATCCCACTCAAGATTGACCACGATACTGGCGACATTTGGCGGGATCCGAAGACAGGTTTCGCGAAACGGATGCCATACGAAGAGGGTGGCGAGATCGTCGTCAAGGTACCTAATAAAGCTGCATTCGGAGGATACTGGCGAAATGCATCGGCTACGAATAAGAAGTTCGCCCAAGACGTGTTTGTGAAGGGCGACTTGTACTACAGGACAGGAGATGCTCTGAAACGGAGTAGCGATGGGAAGTGGTTCTTCATGGATAGACTTGGGGACACATTCAGGTGGAAGTCCGAGAACGTGTCCACAGCTGAGGTATCTGAATGCATTGGCAGATTCCCGGGAGTCGCCGAGGCGAACGTCTACGGAGTACTAGTACCGAACCATGAAGGAAGAGCTGGTTGTGCGGCACTCCATATTGAAGAAGCCACATTCCCAAAGACTGCTGCCGGAACGCCGGACTACGACGCGCTGCTCCGCTATACACAAGAACGGCTGCCGCGTTATGCCGTACCTGTTTTCTTGAGGGTAGTGAAGACGAGCACCCATATTCATAATCACAAGCAGAACAAAGTACCTCTGCGGAAAGAAGGAGTGGACCCGAAACTCATTGGCACAGAGGTGCCTTCTGGAAAGGAGGACATTTTCCTCTGGCATCGACCCGGGAGCTCGACATTCGAGCCGTTTATGGCGTCAGACTGGCAAAATCTCGAAACATCGAAAGCGAGATTGTGATTTCGATTGGTCGAGGATACCTTTAGAAGAGGTAAGGAGCATCTGATCAGTAATAGATGGCGCTATGGGAGAAGAATCTGCATCTATGATTTTCAGCACAGAGTGGTACAGTCTCTGAGATGTCGAAGCTGGATATTCAAATTTTCTGCACATCTTGGAAACTGCACAAGTAGCCCAAGCAAGAGATATAAAGAACCCTTGGCTTAGTTTAAGTACAGAATTTGTGCTACGAACATGCCAGAATCTTACAAGTCTAGCACAAAATGCCCCGGACTTGGCGGCAGCTCCTCGGTATCCCATCCGGCCGGCTCGCTCCCAAGCACAAACTCCAACGATCCTCCATCTTTCAGATCGTCATGGCTCAACCAACTCTTATCCCATTTCTTCCCATTCACCTTCAAACTCTGCACGTAAAAGCTATCCTCACCCAACCCCTTTGCCGTAACAGTAAGCACCTTCCCCTCCAGCCCAACTCTCATCTCATACCTTTCGAACATCGGCGCAAGGATGAGGTACACGGGTTGCGTAGCGACAGGATACAGACCTACCATCTGCCAAACGAGCCATGAATCCAAGGCGCCACCATCAGAGTTACCGGGGAGCCCAGAGGGTCCGTCATTGTAGTACTGGTCCACAATCTGGCGGCTGCGGAGGACGGACTTGTGCTGCCGTTGGGGCAGGTAGTTGTACAGGAAAGGGGTAGCAAAACTTGGTTCGTTTCCCTATGAGGAAGTTTGTTAGCCGCACTGTTGTGATTCTTGGAAAAGCTTCAGAAAATGATTAATGAATCATGCAATGCTTACGGGGTTAAAGAGCGTGCTTTGTCCAGCGCCGTTAGAGCCCGCTTCTCCGACTCCACTGCCTGCAGCTCCAGGCAAAAACATGGTATCCAGACGGGCTTCCGTAGTGTTTGGCCCACCCATGAATGCAACCAGCGTCTGCATGTCATGCGGTACAGTCCAGCTGTACTCCCACCCGAGAGCCTCGTACGTATATCCGTTAGTTTCGCAGAATCCGGGACATATAGCCGGGTTGTAATCGTGATCCCGAGTGCCATTGGCCCACAGAGGCGCGACAAACCCGGTAAAGTTCAAACTTTTCAGCTTCGGGTCCCATTGGTGTTGCCAGCCTGCGGATCTCTTGAGGTATTTGTGATAATCGCCTGGAGCAATCTCCTTCGCAACTTGCGAGAGAGAGAAATCGTTCAGAGAGTATTCAATTGTTTTACTAATGCTGAGGTCATAGTTCGGAGTGAGGAAACCGTACTTGAGCCAATCCGGCAGAGCACCACGACCTTCCATTGTACTGCTTAGTGGAGACCCAGTGTCCCAGTTATTCCAAGGTGTTAGCTCAGCATTAGTCTTCATGGCCATGTATCCATCAGTCCAGTTAATGCCACCTTGCAGGCCCTTGACGAAGGCGTCGGCAAGGACATTGTCTGAGTTGCTCCCGCCTTGAACCTGGCCGTTTGCGTTCCCTGACCGGCCGTCGGGCATAAACTGCTCATGGCGCCAAATATCTATTAAGGATCGCACCATACCAATGGAGCGGTCGGTGGATATCAGAGTCCATAGGCTATTTAAGCATCGAAATGTGTCCCAGAGAGTGTAGAAATCATCGTAAGACGGTTCGGAGGTCTCCCAGTTTGCATTTTCCCCGGTGCGGTCGGTTGGCATGAGGTGCGTATGGTAGAGCGCTGTGTAGAACATCCGGAGTCTCATCTTGTTTGAAGTGTCGCTAATAGATATCTTAGTCATGATATCCTCCCAACTGTTTTGTGCGCTTTCGACGGTTTTTGGGAAGTCCCAATGGGGTAATTCTTGGTCAATGTGGCGACAGGCGTTGTCAATTGAAACGAAAGAAATTCCAATTTTCGACTGGAGTGCTGTCACACTTGAGTCAAATGTGAATAGTGACCCAACTCTCTTGCCGTAATTGTAATATGGTGGCCCTCCACTTGCAGATGACTCGTTGCCGAATGTGGGTTCCGCATGGAGATCCGATGGGTAGAAAAAGTCTGTGTAAGGTCCCGTAAATGTTCTACTTGACGATGCCGGAGTGCTGAATCGACCACAGAAGTAGATCCGGTAGTTTGGAATATGACTAAAACCACCACGATAAATTCCAGAACCGGTATACTGCGAGCCATCGGGAGAGACCTGGATGTCGCCATTACTGTAGGCCTGAGCTTGATTATAACCACCAGGCAATGGAAGATAGTGAGATACATCGACAAGAATATGCTTTTCACTGCTGCGTGGGAACGAGTACTTCAGGAATCCAACATGGCTTGTTGCGGTGAGTTCTGTTTCAATGCCGTTCTTGAAAGTCGATCGGTAGTAGCCAACCTCTGCTTGGTCGTGCTGAGATCGTGGTTGAGCATACGTAAGATTGTCAACAACATTGACTCCATGGAGAGTGGCAAGTGGCATTTGCGCCACTACCCCATATACCGGCCCTCCTCCAGTTCCAGACACATGTGTGAGCGAGAATGCGGCAACATCCCCATCAGGCAAGTATCCAGCATTAGCATTGATGCTAGTATTCTGTTGTAAAGGAAATGAATTAGTTAACCAGCAAAAGTTCAAGCAAAGATTTGGAAGAAATTGTCCGAGTGACTTAATCGCTCAGCGAATAGAACATATTATTATACAGAAAAAGAACGAACGCAATTGGAACAGTAATTCCAAGGTGCAAGTAATGGCTTTCAAAAGTATACTTGGCTCGATCTGATACAAGTGTGATGCGTAATAATAGAAAGAGTACTTACAGCCGAAGTCAGGTCAGGACCAATTTTGACCATGCCAAAAGGGACTGCGGCACCAGGAAACGTATTACCGCCGTTGAAGCCAGTGCCAGGCACTTCTCCTTCTGTTCCTATGAAAGGATCGACATAATTGATGAGTCGTGCAAGTGTAACTATTGCTTGAATGCTCAAGATGAGGAGGTGAGAACGCCACATCTCGGCCGAACGCTAATTGGTCCAACTCCAACAAAACGCGCTTTGCGCTTCTTTAACTGTCATAACATCGTCCTTATTTCAATGGATGATATCGTACACCGACTACGGATGCATCGGCTATATCGTATTTTAGCACAATGTAACTACCTCCGGGATGTAACTCTTATGCGGGGTTGTTCGGATATCTGCCTTAACCAACCCGAGTTTCGCTGTAGCACCATGCAAAAGCCTGCTTATGCAGGTGCCGTAAACTCGATTTCCGGTCCAGGAACATGATGATATATCTGTGTCTGGCGGTTTATTTTTTCGAGAACCGATTGGCTGTAGTCGTAACAATACTCTGGCAGCCACTAGGCATGCCGAAGACCCCAGTAAGACTGAATTTGAAATGTACGAAGACGATATCAACGGAATAGATGTGGAGACTTGAGAAGGAAATGTTGATGTGAAAATAAGTGTGCTTTCTAAGACAAATATGGCAGGAAAGCCCGACTCTTAGTCGTATACGGAGAAGGATTATTGCCTGAGTTGACCGTGGAAGGACGACATGGACGACGTTCAAATGAGCATTTTCGACAAATGGGAGAGAACAAGTACTCCTTTCCAAGATATCTGCTCAATCCATGGTCTCAGGGGAGGCTTTGATATGGGTGTGACCTCACTGTGTTTTGTCGTCTTAATGTCGTTCTGATCGGTGGATACAAAATCATCTCATGATGACTAGGCATGATGAGACATGATTGTGGAAATGTATGGAAAGGGATTGACAGGTGGTGGGGTTTGTGGTCTTAGTTCACAGAGTCGAGCTGATTCCTGAGGCTTCTGCTCAGCTCAAACGCGGTGTTGGACGATGGCTAGAATCTGGGGGGACGTTCCTCGAAGTTAGCGATACAAAAGAAAGCTAAGTTGCACGTATATGGCCAAGCTTCTCACCTTATCTTATACTCTATCCGAACCCATAGGTCTTGGACAGGTCGAGGATAACGAGACATCGATCAACCTCAGCGGCGCCATGGTCGGCTGCGACTGCTACAGATGTGATGGCTGAGGCTGCTTGACATAGGAGCTCTTGCCGTGCGATATGAAAGCCCTTCAAGCTCTTCATTGGCTTGTACGAAGCATTTAAGCGTCAGGGTTGAAGTGAGTACGGAGTATGAATTCTCAAAACTTGAACGATGCCTGCTTATGTCATCGATATACACAGTATACCGCATTTAGCATCAACCTCCTTCTTCCGCAACTTGAGTATTCCTCCACCCAGACATGCCTCCATGTCCCTCTCTTCAGTCTTGTTCCGTGCTCTTCAGCTTGTTTTACCACTGTCTATTCTAAGTTTGACGTATTTATACCTATATCCCTTCGTCCACGGCTGCGCGTTTCCCTCTCCAGTGGCGTCTTCCCACCATGTGTCCTTCAACGCGTCATTTATCGGGCCAGGAGGCTTCCAGCAGCAGGCTGACCAAGCGCGAGCAACTATACCCCCGATAGCACCATTCAGACTACTGGCTCTCGGTGATCCTCAACTTGAGGGTGATTCCTCGCTGCCGAAGCTGAATGAGGATGGGAAGGGCGTTTTTCCCAGCCTACATCCGTTCTGGATCTATTCGCCCACCTCTCTGAATTTTGGAATCATCCGTAATGCCTTCCGCGATTTGATCATTAAGGACATACCGAAGCTGGCGAAGTATAGCCAGAAATGGCTCGATCTCCTTGGCAACGACTTCTATCTCGCGCACATCTACCGTACCATGTCCTGGTGGGCAGAACCCACGCACCTCGTTGTCCTTGGTGACTTGCTGGGTAGTCAGTGGGTGAGCGATGAAGAATTCGATCGACGAAGCGACCGATTCTGGGACAGGGTGTTCAAGGGTGCTGAGAAGGTCACGGACGAGACAATATACGTGGGCGAGGATGAGAACGAGTCTGCCGCGGAGCGTATGGAGGTGCTAGGAGCCGATGAGGATTGGAGGACTCGTATAATTGCCGTTGCAGGGAACCACGATATTGGATATGCTGGAGACTTGGACGAAAAGAGGATTGAACGGTTCGAGAGGCGCTTCGGCAGGGTGAACTGGAGCATACGGTTCACCCTATCACCCACTGAGCCAACATTGTGTGACACGCCATCCTCAATCTCAAACGATACAAGGCCAGATGATCCACCGACTTTACGTCTCATTATTCTCAACAGTATGAACCTGGATACCCCTGCTCTATCGCCGTCTCTTCAAAGCTCGACATACGACTTCCTCAACACCGCAATTCTCACTCAATCCCCCCTCCCACAGTCCCCCGAAGGACCAGACCATACTGGCACGATCCTCCTCACCCACATACCTCTACACAAGCGCGAAGGTGTCTGCGCCGATGCGCCGTACTTCAACTTCTTTTCTGGGTTGGAAGGCGATGGCGTTAAGGAACAGAATCATCTGAGCGATTACGCAAGTCGTGTTGGTATACTCGAGGGCATATTCGGGATGAGTGGTGAGGGACATAATGCGGCATATAGAGGACTGGGAAGGAGGGGCATGGTGCTGACGGGCCATGATCATGTTGGATGCGATATCTGGCATTTTTGGAACGCGACTATGAATGTGGATAATGAGGATGGGATTGAGAAGCTGGTCGGAGGATGGGATGCGGTTCGCTACGCTGACGCAGCGGATTTTGTCCAGCAACATGATGTAGTTATACATCGCATGGCCGAGGGCGATCGTCCTATCCCAGGATTGCGCGAGACCACCGTGCGCAGCATGATGGGGGAGTTTGGTGGCAACGCCGGTCTTCTGTCGGGCTGGTTTGATGAGGAACTGCAAGAGTGGCGGTTTGAGTATGCGAGCTGCAAGCTTGGAGTGCAACACATTTGGTGGGCCATCCATATCTTGGCATTAGTTGCGCTACTCATGACCGTTGTGGGAATTGTGGCATTCATAGCGGAGCAGCGAAGACCGGCCATAGAGGCCGTAAAACCGCGTCGGAAAGGACGGGACGCGTCAGGAACGGCAAATAGTAGATATCCTCTCGACCCTCACGTTCGCACGTCTGGAGATACTACGAGAGTCAAGACGGGGAAGAATTCAGTAGAAACCCAGCCAGATCGAGAGAAGAAGCGGATAGAGAAAGGGTTGCAAGTAGGCCCACGATAATCAACGATTCTTTATCAGATTTCAGTCAGGCCGTTCCACACACTCTGAAAGAGAACATCGCTGGATAATGAAGTGTCGTAGTCATTCAGAAGGTCCTGGTGAATTCGGTTCTGCTGATTGCTACCGAACGTAAAGCAAAGCCATCACACTCGCCAGCCCATATGCTCAATGGAAGTCTGCAAAATGAAAATGCCGAAGTTGGACTCCCTCCCCTCACATCACCACGCCCGAGTTGCTTGCGATACGCTGAAATTCCGTTAGTCTCTCCATTCCAAGTCAGTATCCCAAGTAAACTCACTGGCCACAGCTCTGCCGCCTCCTTTCCAACGGGTCCTGTGATCGCACTTCCCTTCATCTCACCCTTGGGGTTCACAATGACACCCGCGTTGTCCTCGAAATAGAGGTATACTCCGTCCGCGCGTCTCCAAGGTTTCGATTGTCGCACAACCACAGCCGGCATGACCTTCTTCCTCAGCTCGGGCTTTCCCTTCTTGACGGTCGCCATGACCATGTCGCCGACGCCAGCAGCGGGCAGGCGGTTCAGGCGCGCACCGATGCCCTTGACGGAGATGATGTAGAGATTGCGAGCGCCGGAATTGTCGCAGCAGTTCATGACTGCGCCGCTGTTCATGATATCAGTCTTTGCTTCCTCAATCTTTCCATATATGTCGAATTTGAATATCCCCAGGGAGACAATATAGAGCCATAAACTCTTGGAAATAATTGAGGCGAGAATTTTCGGAAGAGAGCACGTACACAGGCAGACCGAGAGTCATTTTGAGCTTGTTGCCAGAGGCACCGCCGCGTCTGTTCAACAGTAATTGTTAGCTAGCGCTCCGCACATAATCCCCAAGTTGAAAGATAGCTCGTACCCTCGCTTCGACATTTTGACGGTGTTTTAGGGTCTCTGTTGTAGTTGGAAAGTGAATTTGCTGCAATCGATAATTTCGCGATAGCAATTGCGGTCGAAAATGCGTGGTGGCATCGGAACTCGGCGAATATTTCCCCGGGTTACCTCATTTCTTGGCACCAGCCAAATCCAAAGGCGACACCATTCAATGTGGTCGGCGCAAATGGAACTCCAAAGATAGGTGCAAATTTCATTCCTCAGTTGCCTCGTAAGGTACATCATCATCTACTGGGATCGGCCCATGCAAACTCCCGATAATACCCAAGGCTCCGCAAATCAGACTTTTCTACAACCATCATCCTAACGCCTCGCAAAGTGTATGTCTGTTCCGCTCCCCGTATATCAGTCGTACTCCTTCTGCCCAAGCTCGTCATCGCTGTAGCTCCTCGCATGACAGCATTATCCCAAGAGATCATCGAATGCGCTCCCACCTGCTGGCTTCTGTCCTGACGCAGCGGGAGGTGCCGCAGGACCACCCGTAGGCGCAGGAGCACCCCACAAACTTGCGCTCGTCTTTTGCTTTGCCATATCAGCCATGCTGACGCCCGCACCAGGCTTTGGGGTCGTCTTCTTGGACCCTCCGAGCAAGCTGCTGAAGGCATCTCCACCAGCCGGCTTCGGCTTTTGACCACCAATGCTACCAGATGGCGAGAGTACGCTGCCGGGAGTGGAAGACCCTGGAGTGTTGGACTGGCCCATAGATACGGATTGGAAGTAGTTGGGGCCAGTCGGCTGGTAGCCCGTGGGCTTGGTAGGTTGGGCAGCCATCATTGGTGTAGAAGCCGCTCCAGTTGACATTGGCGGAGGCGAAAATGTGGATGCTGACATGGCCATGGGAGTGCTGCCAGTAGATTGTGGTGGGGGAGAGACAGAAGCGAAAAGATCATTGATGTTGGACTTTTGTGTGCCTTGAACAGGTTGTGGAGCTGCGAACTGCGTGGACGCTGTTGTCGTGGAAGTCGAAGCGGGCGGAGCAATGCTGAATGCAGAAGCAGAGGACTGAACAGGAGCTGTCTGGGTCGATGGAGTCGCAGACTGGAAGTCGTCGAACTCATCGTCATCTGCACCACCAGGGGACTGGAAGCCACCAAAATCGTTGGCAGCAGATGTTGCTGGGGCCTTTCCGTTCGATACAGATACAGGAGCTGCAGGTTCGTCAAAGTCGAACAGATCCACTTCCGGTGCCTTCGGTTTCGGAGGGTCTTCCTTCTTGGCTTCCCGCTTAACAGCTGATGCTCGAGTATCGCTCTGCCTTCGTCCGGGGGCAGCCACTGCGCCTTCATCGTATTCATCATATTCCTCGAACCTGTCTTTTCTGCCTTGTGTGTCACTGAAGCCGCCTTCATTGCCTCCGAATCCTCCACCATCACCGTACACCCCTCCGCTGTAACCACCATATCCACCCTCGGGACCACCAAATCCACCAGACTCGCTTCCAAAGCCGCCAAATCTGCTTGATGTACCGCCCATACCCATTCCGCCTTCTACACCGCCATATTTGTTCCTAGTCGACCGCGCCCTCTTCCTCTCTGACCTTATGCGTTCGACGTCGCTCAGCAGCTCGGTCAACTCCTTGCTGCGGTTCCGCACATTAATGCCCTGATCTTTGCCATTCTGGTCGATGAAATGGAACTGTCGGAGCATCTTGAGGAGAGACAGATGGGACCGAGCATCGTCAATGACACGTTCAGAGCCATTCTTGATAAGGAACTCGAGGAGTTGGAGAGCCTGTAAGATGAATGTCGTTAGTCAGGACTGCAGCGGGTAATAGTGCATTGGCTTTTACCTTGTATATCTGCCGCCATTCCTCCGCAGACTTCTCCGTGAAGCGTTTGTATATCATTGGCATGATCTCGTTGAGCAATTGGCTGTCAAACGTGTCAGTCCCACAGATGCGATCCCTCGACAATGTCCCATACTAGCTAAAAGTTCCATTCGCAATCTCTTGCATCAGCGTCGAAGAAGCCCCCCACGGTTCATTATTCGTCGCCTCTCGGACCTTAGCCTCCATCTCGGTATAGTTCATTACCGCTATGGTAGCAGTCAGCCATGTGAATCGAAGACAGCTGTTCCGCCGACAATGCTTACCATTTTGAACCTTTCGCACACCGGCTTTTAAATCGTAAAGAGTTAAGTTGGTAACTTGGTCTTTTAGGCTGGAGAAATCCATGGCGGGCGATGAAGAAACCGCAAATTCCTGAGGGCAGGCGGAGTAATGGTCGAGATGTTGTTCGACTCGATGTTGCTCGGGGGAGGTTCAGCGGCGGTGGGAGCGGAAGAGCCCCAAGACTTTTCCGTTTTGGGACTATCGCCAACATTTTTGGGCTCGGACGAAGAAACAAGTTCAAAATATCCACGAAACAGATTTTCAATGCAGATTATATTTGAACTTGTTTTCTAATTCTAGTCATTGCCCTCAGAGGGTTGTTGAGCGCCCTTATCTTGTTCGTAAATTCTACTCCGCGCAGTCCTTCCTCAGTCAAAACCAATGTGATCTGACAATAACTCATCTACAGTCTTGCCTGAGCCTTCCCACCTAGTCTCAACTCCTTAGCTAGTTCCCTCATCCCATTCAGCAGATCGCTCTTCAAGTCCTGAAAATCCTCAACTCCAATGCTGAGCCTCATGACCCGATCATCTACAGTTCGATCAGACATACGCCTCCACTCAATCAAGCTCTCTGCTCCACCCAAACTAGTCGCATGGTGGAAGAGCTTCAACTTGCTCGGCAGCCTCTTGGCTGTCTCTCTATCTCTCATCCATATCGTAAAGACCGGCCCAAATCCATTCGGCATCTGCTTCTTCAACCACCCCATATCCTTCTTCTGCAAGCTCGCATGCTGTAATCGAGCGACCAGCTCTTTCACCACAATCGCATCGTCGCTCACTGCCACCGCTGCTCCCTCTTCTCCACTCCCTGCCCTCATCAACCCATCCAACCAGCTCACTAAGGCCTCCGTATTCTTGCTTTGCCTCTGCACTCTTAGCTCCAGCGTCCTTAAACTCCTGACTCCCAACCAGCCTTCAAAGCTCCCCATCACACTACCCAAGAAGATTCGATCCGTGTACAACTGCTGG
Organism: Rhizodiscina lignyota; assembly: GCA_010015805.1. Lineage (NCBI taxonomy): Eukaryota > Fungi > Ascomycota > Dothideomycetes > Aulographales > Rhizodiscinaceae > Rhizodiscina > Rhizodiscina lignyota. The sequence goes on from ML978137.1 coordinate 452,244, forward strand.
AACCAATCCTTTCTCCTCACTACTAGCACACCACACAGCATATCGCTATGCCCACCTACATACTTTGTGCCACTATGCATCACCACATCTGCGCCCCACTCAAATGGGTCCTGCAGCCCAGGCGGCCCAAAAGTCGCGTCGACTGTCAAGTACGCCCCTCTCTTGTGCGCCTTCTCCGCAAACTCGGCCAGGTTATAGGCTTCACCTGTCGGATTTAGCGGTGTTTCGACATGCACCATGTCTCCTTTGCCCAAACCCGCCGCGTCCCAGGCGCTCTCGTCCCGCAGGTCCACTTTCTTGACACCGTATAGCCGCTCGAGGATACCCAGCACGCCGTGGCAGCCGTGGTACCCTTCATAGATGGCGACGACCTTGGGGCGGAGGAGCACGCACATGGCATGGAAGGATGAGAGACCAGAGGAGTACGTCAGGGCTTGGCCATGGCAGAGGCGCGAGAGGATTCGTTCAAGGCGCGAGGTATTGGGCGCAGAGAGGCGGGAGTAGACATGTGGTTCAAAGCCCGTGAGCTGATGAAAAGTTAGTGGGCATCTCAAGCCTTGCAATAGTGTAGCGCTTGCCTCTTCATCCTCTCCTGGGACCAATTCGTCTGGATTATGACTGTATCTGAAGGTCGTCGATACGTGCATCGGTGGGGCGACATCGGTGCTGCTGTTCAGCGGATCGTCTCCGTGGATTCCCAGCGTCGCCGGCGCATATTGGAGCTCTGAAGCTGCCTTTGAGCTGTCATCTTTGCCGGGAGCCATTTCTCAAGTCAATTGGAGATATGGATATGCCAATTGAGCGTGGTTGTGAGCTCCCGATATATGGCCGTAGCGGAAATTTTGGACATCTTTGACATGCTCGGTCCGCCCTATGATAGCCCCACCATGGCGTGCGCGAAAGCCAGTCGGTGAGGCGGGCCTGGAAAACATGCTTAAATATGAGTAATCTCTGTAACTCTTTTGACGGAGGAAGAGACGACAAGCCGGAAGAGATGGCACATGAACATGAAGAGATGTTGTGCAAAGTCAGCGTTTCGCCGTCAGCTCGTGCCTAAGTGAGCTGTCGTTGACATGGGATGATGATGGGCAGCCTGAAGATGGACGCAATCGACAATGAAAGTCATTCAATATGATTCACAGACACGTTGCACTCGAAGCTTGTGACATGTTATTAAGTCATGCAGCAATTGTCCATTTGGTCATAATGTTGCCGCTATCTAACCTTCTCAACTTTTCAGTCACAGAGAGTGATCTGTCGTCCAATTTTTGCCGTCTATCCCCTTTTCCCAACCTGTCGCCGTCACTGCCTAATCATACCATGTCCACTACCATGTCCTGTCACGCTTAGAGAAGGCGTTTAGGACTGGCCGCAGTCAACAATGACGGGCTCGCCATCACGCTTGTCGTACTTGGTGGAGCCAGAGCTGGAGCCGACAGCCTCAATGGCGCGGACGACCTTCATCGAATCCACATCACCGGGAACGACCTCGCCGAAGACGACGTGCTTGCCGTCGAGCCAGGAGGTCACAACGGTGGTGACGAAGAACTGAGAGCCGTTGCTGTTGCATCATGTAAGCATCGACCTTGCCCAAGAGGAACACCAGAATGACTACTTACGTGTTGGGGCCGGCGTTGGCCATGGACAGGAGGAAGGGCTTGTCGTGCTTGAGCTTGAAGTTCTCATCCGCGAACTTCTCGCCGTAGATGGAGCGACCACCAGTACCCTGTTGTCCACGTGTCAGCGCTCTGTATGCTCTCGAGTATGGGTCTGTCCCGAGTTTTGCAGGCTCGCGATTGGAAGGGACGCACATTGCCGCGAGTGAAGTCACCGCCCTGAAGCATGAACTGAGGGATCACGCGGTGGAAGCGAGACCCAATGTAGCCGGTGCCCTTGTCACGGTTGGTGCAGAGAACACGGAAGTTCTCGGCGGTCTTGGGAACGACATCGTCGAAGAGGTGGAAGTTGATACGGCCAGACTGGGCTGTTTGAGAGTTACAGGATTAGCCAGCGCTCTATAGCAGTGAATTGAGTAGGTTGGTGCCCAAGGTGTCTTGGTGAAGCTGAGGAATCCTTCTTTCTGCTACTGGAAGGTGGGGCAGTGAAAACCCTGAGAGCGTCATTCCAAGAGCTGAACAACACGGGAGGCGTTGATTCAAGTCTCAGAGTCTGCTCAGAATTCTCCGTACAGTTTCACATCTCCATGATTGCAGTGTATAGAGTGTTGAGGAGTCGACGGCTGAAAGTTGCCTGCTGCACTTACGTTTGTCTCCAGACCGGTCAACATTAGTTACCTTGCCGTTGGAGTCGACCGTGACCTCAGGGCCGGTCCACTTGCAGTCAAAGTAGACAGAGACAGTCATTTTTGCTGTGCTTGCGTGAAAGCGTCTTGAGAAAAGGTGTGTTGAAGGATTGAAGCTGGAGGAAGCAAGTTTTGGAGAGTTCGAGAGCTTATGAACAAAATAAAGCCCGGATCGAAGTGGGGAAGAGGCCATCGCGGGGTAGGCAGGAGCAACACTTGGACAGGGGTCAGCGACACTAGCTCAGATCGAGCTTTTCATACGGTAAACAATGATGTCGCCTTCGAGGCGATGAGGGTGATCCGGCATGAAATCATGCAGCCCAGTCTGCAGCGCTTTTCGTGCCACCCGTCATCAGGTGGAACCACTGCGGCAAAAGCTCCGGGAGTGTCTTACCAGGATCATCCGGCTGTGCAAAGGGGGAAAAAGAAGACCAAGGGAGAGGAGAGGTTGAAGGAGCGACGAACCTTGTACAGCTAGGAGATGGGAGGGTAGTGCAGGAGACGGAGTATAAACGACCAAGTACAATTACAGTATGAGATTGAGGATACAAGACGCCCCGAATTGACCGGTCAAAGGCTCTTGGGGAGGGGTGGGTAAATCAAGGTTTGGTGGAGAAAGATTTTGCTTCCCTTGAAAGGGGTCGTCTGAGCACGTGACCATCCGTCAACGTCCAGGTTTCACGATTCTTCACAACGTCATGGAGGATTGGTATCCGTGAAGTGCACTCCTGCATGTGCTCGGAGGTCCCTCCCTTTGCAGGGTAATGTACGGCCGGCATACCTCACGCATATCACGATACATGTACTTGCAGGATGCAGTGAAACCTCACCAAAGACAGTGCTCGGTGACATGGATTGAATCGCAACAATGCGAGAATGCGTACAAACGAGCCAAGAGCACTATTTGGCGCTCCATATCATCAAACAACAACTCACTTGCGCGCTGTGCCTGCAATCCCAAGTGCATGGTCACTTGCAACCTTCTCAGCTATCTTCTTAAGTGGTCGGTATCTCGCATCCCACATCTGCTCTCGAATCCACTCCTCCAGCTCCACGTCATCTGTTGGAATGTCTTTCTCCTGGTTCAAGCCTTCCTCTACCGCCTGCTTAATCACCGCTCTTGCGATCTTGACGCTGACCTCTCTAACCTCTGTAACGTCCGGAAGCAAGCCTGCGTTAGGGTCCTTCAACGCTGGAGCTTGATCCGCAAATGCTTTGACAGCAGCAACGATGAGAGAGGGCGTGAGAAGTCGTGTCCGGCTCAGAACTGCCCCAAGGCCAATACCAGGAAAGCAAACTGAATTGTTGCATTCGGCTTTGACAGTTAGGTCAGAGCTATTGCAGATGCAAGGACGACGGCTTACCTATTTCAATTGTCTCGCCACCGTACTTGACAGGAGGGAACGGGCTTCCAGTTGCAACCAGCGCCTTACCATCGGTCCAATTGATCAAGTCCTCTGGCTTGGCCTCATGCAGCCTAGTTGGGTTGCTGAGAGGAAAGATAACTGGCCGTTCCACATGCTTCGCCATCTCTCTCACGATTTCTTCGGTGAAAGCACCGGGCTTGGTTGATGTGCCAATCAGCACATGTGGCTTGACCTCTTTGACGACGCTCAGGAGATCACTGTGCTCTTTTCCGTCCCATTCAGCGTCGTCTTTAGCAAAGGGCATTTGTGCGGCGCTTAGCTGATCTTTCTTCGATTTGAGTAGCAGCCCTGGCTTGTCCACAGGGAAGATTTGCTTGTCTGCTTCTTCCTTGCTCTTTCCAGACTCGACGGCGATTGCATCCCGGAGCTGGTCTGCAATGCCTGTACCAGCCGTTCCAGCGCCAAACACAATTATACGCAGATCCTGTAGTGGGACTTTCGTTACATGGCAGGCAGCCATCACGCCAGCCAACGTCACACATCCAGTTCCTTGGACATCGTCGTTGAAGCAAGCAATTTCCGGACTATACTTTTCCAGTATACGGCGCGCGTTGGTGAGACCGAAGTCTTCCTGCTGAGCGTCAGTATGTCTCCGACTGATACACCAAGGACCACTTACAAAATGTATGTACGCCTTCGGATAGCACTTCCTCGCGGCACGAACGAAAGTCTCGACGAAATTATCGTACTTCTCACCTCGCACGCGAGACTGCTTCAGGCCAAGATATAGTTCGTCATTAAGCAAGCCCTCATTCTGTTCGATTGGTCAGTCATAATATGCCGTAGAAGTATCTTATCTTATTTCAGACTCACATTCGTGCCGCAATCGAGCACTACCGGCAATACGCGGTCCGGATGAATTCCAGCACACAAAGTATACAACACAAGCTTTGCAACTGAAATCAAGATACCACCAACTCCTTGGTCTCCGATGCCGAGAATCTGGGAGTGTTAGCACTTGCTTCTCTGGTTCCATATGCCACTCACCTGTTCACCATCGCTAACGACTATCAGATCGATATCGTCAGGCTCACCCCATTGGCTAATGTCGGCCTCGACTCGATCCGTGTCCTCAATATTGAAGAAACAACCCTCCGGTTTTCGAAAGATATGTGAGTAACTTGCAATGGCCTCTCCTTCGGTTGGCGTGTAGATGACGGAGAACATCTCCTTCAAATGCTCCTGAATAAGCTAGGAGTCAATTAATGTTAGCGGCGTATACGAATTAGTGGGTTGGGATTTGGGGTAACGCGCTCTGTAGTACAACACTTCGTTTTGATACTTCAGGCTCGTCATGAACGTATTCTTCGCCATGTCATCTTTTCGCGTGCTATACTGCCCATACGCGCGCGCGACTTGTTCCTCCAGCGTCTGTACATGAGGCGGGAGTAGACTGGTAAGCTTAAAATCACGACGCTCCTGGGGCGTGAACGCGGAGCCTTTGTTGAGGCCGGGTGTTCGAAGAAGTGCGGATCCCTACTCTTGTTAGACAATTGATGGTATGAAACTGAGACTGGGAAGGGAGGCTTCCGTACGGCCAATGCACAATTTTGAGGCCCCGAGGTAGAGAGGGGGAGATGGCCGAATTTGGGGTTCTTTTGGCGCTTGTCGTGGGTTGACATTGCTGTCGTACTTCGAAAATGCCGATTAAACGAATCTAGATGAGAAACTTGATTCTAATATGGATTCTGCTGAATAAACTGATGCTCTCGTAGACGAGGAGTAGAACTGAGTAGGCGCGTGCAACAAGCAAATGATCACAAGGAAGGTCTCCAACTCCGACGAGGCTAACGGCAGGTCTTGAAGTCTGGAAGCAGGATTGAGAGGCTAATTGATATTTAATAACGTCGAAACGGGACGCCCGTCCTTACCAAATAGCTGTCCCACGAGGGCGGCCGAAGGCAGGCTATCTCGCCTACCAACCTGATCCGTGTACACGCAAGTGAGACCCTGCATGCTCTCGCCAATGACGTACATCTAGCGATTGCACAGTATGGACGGTTCGAACTTTAAGATGGAACGAAGGGGATGCTATAATTTTCTGCTGCCACTGAGTCAGCACGTAAAAGCTGATTCATCGGAACATACAGGGTCGCATGGCCTGATGGCTCGTCCCGATCGCGGTTTTGAAGAGAGATACATAGGAGGCAGGTATGTGAGGAATCGTATCGGCTGACACTGCTCTGGCTTTGTCACGAGCTTTTGTTGAAGCTGATGAGGAGGACGCAGGGATATCTCAAATCTACTTTCCCCCAAATTTCCCTCAAATTTCACTTCTAATTCATCTACGTACATTGCATCAGGCAAAGTCTGAATTGACCTAGGCCATGGACATCGAAATTGCTCGTTGCATTACAAGACCTTGTGATACTACGGTCATCGCACAAAAGCAGTAGATGTGTATATAAGATTTCCTGAGTTCCTCATCTTTAGAACCCACATACATACGCGACAAGCTTCTCTAGGTACTCGTTCACAGCCTTCCCACGAGAAGGAGATCACCTCGCGAATCGCACCCAGCTCCTTCAGCACGAGTACGCCGACCTCGACAGTATCTTTAGCCTTGTGCGTCAGCCTACAGCGGCTCTCCGCACGATAATAGGCCTTAACGGCCGCCGTGTACTGACGAACGCGGCCTGCGTACAGAGCTAACCCACGTTCTCGCCTTCAATAGTAAAGCGCTTCGAGTAGCGCAAGCATACAGGGCCATGAAACGTGAGGTGATTGGTCGCCGCACGAAGTATCAGATCATGTACGTTCGTAGGTAGGCGTCTTGTAAGGGATCGATAGAGGAGGACCGACGGACCAACTTGATGTAGCTGTCGAAGTGTCTCTGTATCTAACTGTTTCGTAAGATCGGCGTTCGAGAGTGTAGTCTCCTCACCGTATACTTCAATCGAAATACAGTCTGCAAGGGAGCTACCGATATAACACTGTAGGGCAAGCAGAAGACGGGCAACGACGAAATTACCCTCCTCTGCTGCGTGCTCTAGCTGAAGCTGGAGATTCGCTGTAGCCACCGAAGTTGTGCCTTGCTGGATTTGGATAGGGGATGCCCCATGTGCCTGACAGAGCGTCTGCTGGTTGATATGGTGGAATATCTCACCAACGCTTTTCCCGTAGCGCAAGCACACAGGGCGAATCAGAGACTCAGGGGCAGTCTCAGAACGCATGGCGATCGGAGTCGCCGGGACAGAAGAAGAGGAAGGCTCTCTGCGGTGTTGGGCACATGATGTACCGCAGAGGAAGATACGATGGTCGAGGGTGCCTGTGATACTATAGCTTCACATTTAATTCGGACGGATTGAGAATATTCCGAAACGATTGCCGGCCCTTTCCAAGATTTGGGGAGAGAAAGTCTTGGGTTCCATGTGCTGAGGGCGACCTCGTCGCAGAGCGCCGGTTTGGAAATATGTCCTCAAACGCAATTCTACAATAGCATGAGAGCCATATATGCATCAACCGGTGAGCCATTACCCGCTTGAGTACGTACATAGGGGACTTCTTCACTCTCGTTTGGGTAGCATCAAAGCTTCCTGTCGATATAACCTTGCCTCTCATCTGCGATGCTCCAAGCTCTTGCGCAATCTCTCTCTCCAGCATAGTCACACATCAAGCACGGTATGCACACCACACCACAGGGAAAGCACCCGGGTCTCAGCCAGTAAACTCGTTCATTTCTACCGCGCCGGGGGATATCATAAGAACATCGGCAATGACAGCAGCTCGACTACCATCACATAAGTGGCAGGTCGTGGCCATTCAAATGGCAACCCAAACGCCACGCCAAGCTCAATATACGCAAGGAAATTTTCTTTCATCTCTGCATCATCACATTACTATGCATCTCGCGCCCTTCTTCTTCCTCTTCTCGTCAGCACCCGTCATACCCGTAGACCCCCTTCTACCCTCGTTGTGTACCGCCGGACCTCCACTTACGGCGCTTGCAATTGTTGCAAGCCTGCTGAACCGAGGTCTTCCTCTTGATTCAGGAGGGAGTGCTGGCAACGGCCGATTTAGGTCGTACGACGGCACACGGTGCGCTCCATGTGCGGTTCTTGGAGGGCCCTCGCCCGTCGATCGGCGCTCCAGCGACGCAATCTGATGCGCGGCGGGGAGAGCGGATGCGGTGCTGGACGTAGTTGATGGCCGTGTAATAGACTGTTCGGGAACTACAGTGGACTGAACTGGACTGGTCATCGCGGCGGTGCTTGAGGTGACAGCAGGTACAAGAGCTGGGGTAGATGCAGACGCTCCTATGGAGCGTCCAATAGATCTTCGTACAGATCTTCGTTCAAATCTCCGTTCAGGCGCTGCTCCTGGAACAGGCCGCCTTGTTGGAACAGGCACCCTTGCAGGTTCAGCTCCAGGGAGAGGTTGACTAACAGTGGGGTCTACTTCGCGTGTGTATGGTGGAGGTGGAGGCACCCAGTTGTCCGCATCGCTCTCATGTGGTATCCAGCGCAGACCGTCCGCACGTCGGTACTCAAGAGGCTGATCTGGAAGAGCTCGTAGATGCCTCCTATTTGCACCTGACTGCGCCGATATTGTCGCGGCCCGTTGAAGGGAGAATTGGGAGCGTGGTTGTCCCTGCGAGTACGGTTCCTCGAGGACAAGCGCGCCGAAGTTTGTCTCTGTTTCGTCTGAAGTGATACTTGATAGAGAATGGCGGCGAGTTAGTGATGTTTCTGAAATGTCAGTTGGAGAAAGGAGGGCATTTGGACGGCCATGTGTGCCAAGAGACGTAGAGGCACGAGGGATACGTCGAGGATCAGTCGAGTTATTGCTACTTCTACGGCGTTGGGCTTGAGTACGAGAGCGGAGAATGGTGACCTCACGCTCGAAATCCATCGGATCGTCGCCAAGGGTCTCTTCTGGGAGCTCATCAAAGTTGATGGTCACCTTTCGAGGCCCGGAGCTTGGTCTTGATGTGGAGCCGAGATCCATCAAGAGGATGCGTCCACTAGCGGCCGGTTCGATAGCACTCAGGTCTTCATCGACGGGATGAGTAGCACTGGTAGTGAGCGCAATAAGACGCTTAGATGGTAAGTCCGGACGCTCAGGGCCGAGCCATCGCAGGGTCGTTATGCTTTCGGGCGCGGCATCCTCACCCTTCAGCAGCAGGACAACATAAGCCGGCGGCAATGCGCCTGGCTCTTGCCCATCAATTTGAGGTGTCTCACCAGAATCTTCGTTAAACCACGAGAACGGGACTCTGTATATCAAGACGTCGCTGCGGCCGGTGAGCTTGGAGGCGATGGCAATCTGCTTGTGATCTGATGAGACAGCCGGAAGTGCCGACTCATAATTCATTTTTCGTGTCGACGGAGTTAAGTTGAGCACGTCGACTTTTTTCTCCGAGAATCGCTTCATCGTCAGGTCGAAGACACCCCAGGAATCGTTCTCCGCGTTGAACGCAAAGAGTTCGTTGACTTGGCCTGTCAGCGGATCTGGTAACAGTGCAGCCTGCCTTGCATGTGTCGCTCTTTCTGGAAATAATAGTTGGCTGATCCACGCTTGCTGTGGTGGAAGTGCCTCCATAATGCCCTCATCTGAAATTGGCCCGTCCAGTCCATTTCCGACGGAGATGATTGTGGTAGGGCGCGTCTTGCGTGTAGTTGACGTTGCAATCAATGTTCTTCCATCGCCAGAGAACGCCACGTCCGCCATGGGTTCACAGTTTATCTGCCGTCTCTGATTGTCCATTGCGTCCGGCGCAACAGACACGATTTCCACGCCTCCCCTGAAGCCTGCTGCAAGGATGGTCGCATCTGGTGATAGAGCGATTGTTGAAATCTCATGTCCGAATATAATTGATCTTTGTTTCAGGTTACACCAAACACCTTCTTCATTGCTCTCACTAGTGCTGCTATAGACATCGACATTGTGCGGATTTGAGAGAATCGCGATCGTTTGAGGATAGTCCGAAATGGCCATAGTGATAGGTTTCCGTCGTACTTTAAAGAAGCGACCGGTGACTTGAGGTAGAGATTCCGAGCGTATTATGTACAGTGCTGTCGAAGTATATGCTGCGATCCATTGGCCTCTCTGGGATATAGTCAGGCCGAACGATTCGGGGAAAGCAGACGCTGTTGCGGAGGTCGAGATCAGCTCGATGATGGTCGTCTCGGGCTGCCCGAAGCCTTGTGAAGGGCGTGCAGCTTCGGGGCTCGACATGACGGCCGAGTTGATGCTGGTTCCGGGCGTCGTGTAGGAAGTGTGCGTCGTCGTAGCCGTCAGATTCGACGAGAAGTGCGCCGAATCGAGTGACGACGTCGCGGTCTGGAGACTCGCTCGCTCGAGGGTTCGATTGTCCGACTTTGCCTCCTCATCGCGGGTCATCGAAGTGTCGAGCGCGAGTCCGGTGGGTTTCTGACGCGTCTCAGAGCTCATCGCGCTGGAGGGACGGCTGAAGGGAGGTCGAGGAGAGGCTGGTAGCGGCGAGTGCTGGAGAGCTCATCGGTTCTTCAAATGACAGCTTCATGATACCTGCTGAGTAGGTTCCATGGCGAGTTTCAGGAAGTGTATCGATATGGAAGCTGAAAAACTCCGCCGCCTCCACAAAAGCGGCCCGCAAGCTTAAATGGTGGTGGTGGTTGCGCGGCTGGCTAGAAGGGGTTCAAAAGAAAGCAGGACTCCTTAGACGTCGGTGGCACAGGGGTGGGGCAGGCGAGTGCAGGTGGTTATATTTGGTTCATCAGATCAGGTACCCGAAACTTTTACCACCTATCTACGCGCTTTCTCCGCTCTGTTTCCTCCCTCTCAAAAAGCCACGTTGTCCATCGAAAGTGAAGCGGAGCTGGAGCATTGCTCTCTTGCACATACAACCACTCGCAGGCCAGCAGCGACCCACTTGCTTCGCCCACCTCGTATTCGCAGGCATGCATTTCACCTTCTAGAACGAACAGCTCACTCCGCCATCCGAAGTTGACCGAAGGAAAACAGTACTCCACGATGGCCGGCCACCACCTTCAGCCTGTATATAGAACTTGGAGATCCCAGGTGGTCACGGAATCTCGCGACGCATCGAGTATGAAGTTCTGCAACTCCTGGCGGTACCTGTAACGTATCAAGGGCCCGTTGCCGCTTCGAGGACATCGACCGCCGGCAGAATGGCCTGCTTATTCTGCTACACATCAGCGCAGAAACCAGGAGAGACCATCGACCTTGGTGTGCATTTTGATATTCGAGCGCGTATTTAGGTTGCTCGATGCAGTCCACAGCCTATGATCACTGCGGCATCTGCGCATCTATGCAGGTGGATGTGTACGATTCCACGAATCTGAATGCACGAGGCGGGAATTGCACGGCTGCGGTTCCTTCGGGACGACGCTCGCTAAAGGACGCCACAAAGCACTTCAGAGGATCCTGCATATCGAAAACCCAATGACAGGAGTGTGCGAGGCACTCTTGCATATATCCAAGATGCATCTGAGGAGCGCTCTCCGCGTGAGACTGGAGATAAACATAATTGTGTCCCGCTCTTCATGCTAAAGAGAAGAATAAGTAGAGGAAGACCCGCCTTCACGTTATCGGTGTATATTCGTCCCTTTCAACTGTCACTAATCGGTCATCATCTTCCTCGCCCAAAAGCACCGCAGAACGCGGACATGTCTGGAGGGCTAGGCGACGATATAAATAATTGTGTAGGTGCGTCAGGGAACACCCTAAACTTCATCGATTTCTCGAACTTCGACCACATGTTACCCATCCACTCGAATTTCCTTTACAGTATCGAGCTCAGCATCCGTGCCAGCTACTACAACATCTGCACCCGAGCCTCCTGTCGGCTACCATGCCACCTCGTTTTCCGCAGGAGCAGCAGCAGGCCTAGGTGTTGGCGTCACGCTTGTTGTACTTTTGATTATAGCTTTTGCTGCATTCCTCATTTGTTGTTGGCGTAAGAGATGCTCACAATCTGGAGCAAACGTCAAGAAGGACGATATTGGTGATGACAAGGTTGTCGTTAATAGTCCTACTGGTGTTGATTCCGGAGCGAAAACTCGAACTAGCCGCAGCAAACGAGCCCTGGGGAATGATGCTCTCAAACGTCGTAAGACGCCTTCATATCCGGATCGAGCTGAATTGGAAGACAGGGAGACTGCCTTCCTGTCGTAAAGGCTGAGAAGCGAAGAGCTAGGGAGGCGGCGACTAGATTGATCTTTCACGGCTTACATCTCATTCCACGCACGAATTTGATCTGTTCGGTGGATCCTCGAATAGAGAGATCTCGAACAAAGTTCTTCAAGAGTTAGAAGGCACTTATCCAATTGGGGTTTCCAAAAGAATGAGAATACCGAGAAGCAGTCTGATCAAGGCCAAGGAGTTACATGCCGAAATGCAGAACCCACAAAGGGACTTTTCTGGGGTTGCCGTGGTGGAGCCATGAGATCGAGATCAATGAGAGGAACCTTAGGGTAGCCTGCATACGGATTCTTGCCATTCAGTGTCCAGAAGCCTATGAGAAACGATTTTATAATGCTCGTCCATTCGTAATGAGGAATTGACATAGAAAAAGTGTAACCTCTGATGTGTGGCAAAGGCTCCTCTCTTCACATGTTGTATACACATGGCCAAGATCACACAGCCCCCAAAGTCACTTCAGAGTTTCCAGGCGGAGATCTAAATGTTATTGGGAAGCTCACAGCCCTTTCCGCTGCCAAGGGATCATTTTGATCTGACTCGTGTGGAATTCTCCACTCCGATGACCACTCAGATTCCGCGACCAACAAGCTCTGCGTTCAGCTTCACAACCCCGGGCCTTTCGACGGTTGGCTCTCGCCTCGAAAATACCACCCTACGCTTTGCTTCGCATTTACTTCAATCAGGCAGGTAACACTGCTGAAAATCTCCATTGACTGTGAACCGTTAAAGATTAACTTTTACTGTTACAAACGATCGCCAATTGCTTCTTATTCCCGTAGGGTGTGAATCATACCCCTTGCCGAGAAGTGTATTATCTCAGTTGTTCCGACGGCAACACCGCCTTTACATAGGTACATGTGCAGAGAGCGCGAAAGGCAGGCTTCTATTGCGTCCGCCACGTTCAGACCCCAACAGCGCCTCTTTATTTGTTTGGACGTTCTAAGAACGTGTTTGAGCCGCTCTGGGCTCCACCGAATCGGCGGCTGAGCCATAAGCCTCTCCAAGAGAGTAAAAGGAAGTAGGAATGCTTTAAATGACCTCATGCGCGCCTCTCGTATTTTCTCAATGTGGTGACTACCGCGATTTCTGTTCTCCTAGTTTATCGGTAATTCTAGTCGCTATCTAGTCGCTTTCTAGCCTCTTTGCATCACCATGAGTTCGAAATGCTACTTCCCCGACAAGACCCCAGCACTAGAACATACGCCATGTCCGATAGTCGATGGAGAAGATGCAGCGCCATGTTGTGGACCAGGGCGCGCGTGTCTTTCAAATCGTCTTTGTGGATCACCTCAAGGAAATGCGGATCAAGCGATGCTTAGCAGAGGCTCATGTACAGATGCAAGCTGGAATTCGTGGAACTGTCCAAGATACTGCATGGGTGGTATGAGCTTCACTGTAACGATTGTTATAGATTCATGGCTGACAACAATTACTGCAGATAATAACAGCGGGTCTGGGGTAGTCCAATGCACCAACGATACACTTCCATTATACTGCTGCGTCGACACTGCTACGTATGGTTCAATCTCCGGATGCTGTAACGACACTGCGAATCTGTTTATCGTGAGAGAGGAAGCAAACGACCCTAAACCAGCGTCAAACGCCTACTCAACACTATCGGCAGCGAAGTCAGGCTCAACAATAACCGCAACACCGATGTCTCCAAATACTGCGTCTCATGGCCTTTCATCCGGTGCGCAGATAGGATTGGGAGTCGGTTTAGGAGTCGGTCTCTCGCTTCTCATCTGTATCCTTGGGTTGGTCCTTCAAAGGAGATATTTTATGGCTCGCCACAAGGATCCCTCGGTAACTGTCTGGGACGGAATGAGGTATGGTCAAGCGGCCAAGCAGTCCAAAAAGCAGATTGCAGAGCTACCGTCCGATTGCATGCGGGTAGAGCTGAAGTCAGAGAGAGATGATGTGGAACTACCGAGCACCAGTGATGAGAGCTTTCCGTCGCCTTTCGGCAATCCCGCAAGACAGGAGACACGTGGATATCCAGCGCAGAACACGGCACAAATAGAAGGCCCCACTGTTCCTGGAACCGCGATACATATGGAGAGTGTCGGAAGAGGAAGAGGAGCAACTCAAGGCAGCTATGAGCTTCCAAGTGGATGGATATAGCACGGATTCGCAATTATGAATGCTGGTCACTACAGTGTTCTTCGTCCGACGAGGAATCGTTCGCTCAATTACGCTCGATTTATCCTTATTGGGCTCTTTTGATATGGGAAGCTTCTATCAACACCCAACAAGGATTTTCAACGGAGTCCGCCACGAAAAGCAGTTCCTCTGTCGACTTATGGTTCGTCAAGCCGGTATCCGCTCCTCAGAGACATCTCGGACTTTCCCATAGCCATATCCTTCGCCCAGTCCACGGCCATCCCGCCCCATAACTGCTCCTTCGGTATGATACAGCGGTACCTCTGAAGATCGTCGCGATCTAGCGTGCCTAGCTGAAAATCAATCGGCTTCAAGGTCCATCCTGGAGGCAGCACGCCGTGCGCCGTATAGCTCAGACTCGTCCCGCAGCGATTGCAAAACGTGCGCACGCAGTGTCCCGGGCTCGATGCCCAGAAACTCAGAAACGGCAGCGGCGACTTGCCATAGTGCAATGTCGTGGGCGCGAGCGCGACATCCTCCGCCTTGAACCACTTGCGCTTCGCCTCCGCCTTTTCCCGCGCTTCAGGCGACTCAAACGCCTCTCCAGGGCCTGATGATGGGCCAGACGCACGGTGCGGATCGTCGTCTGGGTCTGCGCACGAGTACTCGCACCACTCGATAGGCTGGATGATCCAGTAGTTGACCATGGAGCCAGTGTGCGTGCGGCAGTCGTTACAGTGGTCCAGACACGTGAACGGGAAGCGGTACTTGGGTTCTTTGCCAGACTTTGGGTCGTAGGACATGTCGTAGAAGCAGTTCGGACGGTCTTTCAGCGCTGGCACGGAGATGCGGTAGCGGATGGCGTGGCAGCCACAGCCACCATGGAGGACGAAAGGGGTCTCAACCCCGGCCATGCTTTGTATAGAAGCAGAATTGAACTTTGAGATTTGGTTTTCGAACTTCAATTGAGTGATTGATAGGCTCTGGAAGTTTTATACAGTCTTAAGACTGAGCATTGATGAGGAATCAAATAACTACAATATCTAGAAAGAGCACACCGTTTCCTTAAAGGAACTTATGCTGAGTGAAACCTACAGTAGATTAGACTTCGAGCAGCTGACCGCTTGTGATCCTATATACGCGGGAGATCCTGTAGGAGGTCACACAGTAGAGGCTACATGTAAGCTGACCATCGCAAGTTGATAATGAAGTGGTGATTTGGAGCCCTAATGCAGCAATTCGGCGCGAAGTTCACGCTGGTACCTGGAGAGGGATCTATCAGATGCTACTTTGAAAGTAGCCGCTGACGGCCAGGGGCCCATTCCAATTCCTCCGAATTTGCCTCCACAAATCATCTAGAGGAACTAAGATGTATCCGGGGCTCAACTGTCACCGATAACTGTTACGTCGAGGACACTGATGACACATTGCTGAGTCAAGATCTGCAGAAGGAAGAGGGAGGAATTACTTCAAAATAGGCCGAGTCGGCGACCAAGCAACAGAAAAGAGGCAAACGGATCTCCTGCCAAAAGTAGAGCTCAGTCTTATCTCGGACAGTTATGAATATGGAGAGATCAATTGCGCCGTCGTCTACCTTCCTAGAATGTACATATACATTTGAGAATAGAAGCCGCTCTAATCATGCTGGTACAATTACAATCAAATTTTCTTCGACCACAGGAAGTCATACACTTCGGCTCCTCTGCCAATCAACATATTCGCCGTGTGATATATGCATGCGTTCCCAAGTGAACTCCCAGAGCGGAATGGTTCAATATCAACAATCCAGCGGGCGTCAACACCTCATCTCTTTTCTTGGCCCTCCGACGATTGTCCCTGTGCTGGAGGTGGCCCATCCTTCCCACCAAAGAACCCCCACATGCTGCCCTTCATATCCTTCGAGAACTGCTCTTGCATCTTCTTCTCCTCGTCTTCCATCTCCTTCAACCATTTCTCACCCTCTTGCCGGATCTGCATCTCCAGCTGCTCATACTGCTTCCGTCCCCTCTCCCTAATCTGATCGCTCAGCATCATTCCCTTCGCAAACCCTTCAGCGGCTGTTGTCCCATCATCACCAACAATCATACTTCCTGGCGCCGGCGTTGGCTTCAATCCCAAACTCTTGCCCAACACCGCTCCGAGCGAGTGTCTCGGCCGCTTCGAGCGCTCCTCAGCTAGTTGCTTCTGGAACTCTTCTCTTGCGTGTGCTTCACGCAGAGCGTATTCTGTAGGTATGTGCTTGCCTTCGAAGGAAGCGAGGGCTTTGCGTACGTCCGGAACGCCCATTGCGGCTATGTGCTCGAGGAATGGAACGTATGAGACGAGGTCACGGTCTTTAGGGTCACCCTTCCAGGGCGGGAGGACGATAGCGTTTTCAGGCTGGGCGGAGACGTGCTTTGCATTGGTGTCGAGGATAATTACTTTGGAGAGGTCACGGTTGAGATAAGAGAGGTCCTAGCGGTATTATGTTAGTTTTATAAATTGAACGCTTGATGGACATTGTGGCATACCTTGATGTATTCGCCTTTATGATAGCGGGTGGCTTCTCGGAAGAGCGGCCACATGATGATATGGTAGGGGTCGAGCTTGCGGTAGACGGGCTCAGCTTGGCCCATCGGCAAACTGGTGAACAAGACAATCTCGTAGTACTGGCTGAGATATCGGAGGAAGTAGTCCAGACCTGGTCGCTTTGCCGTCCGATAACCATGCTGTCGAGACCATTCTGAGTGAATCATCAAATCTTCCAAGCTCAGGACGAGAGTGTACGGTGCCGGTGGGTCCATTACTGGGAGGAGCTTGGGGAAAGTGGGCTCAGTGTAATAGCCCATGGAGTCGTTTATTCGAGCCTTGATTCTCTCCCAGAACAGAGCAAATCCCCAACCAGAGGGAGCATTAGGATGGTTCTTTGCTTCTTCATCCGTCTCCCAATTTTGGCCAAGGAACACTGAACCAGTGATTCCGAGTAAAGCGAAGCCAACATACACCCAGTTCATCACCTTATTCCGCCGCCTGTCTGTTGATGTCTCGTACGCGGATTTCGGGAGGTCCCCGCCACCTCTTCCACCGGCTGCAGCCTCAGCCTCTTCTCGTTCTCGCTGCTGCTCTCTTGCCTCCGCAATCTCCTCATCAATCTTGGCTGTGTCGCGTTCTGCCTCCGTAGGCTGCTTGCGGCCCTGCTTCTGGAGAAACTCTTCAGCAAAAGTGGAGGGGATGCCGTGGCGGAGGTCAGGCAATGGTTTCTGAGGCGCTGGAGGCTCGTCTGACGACGCTTCCGTTGGTTGTGATGAGGGAGCAGTATTTTCCTTCGCCGATTTTGGTCCCGAGAACTCTTGTTGCACCCTGTCACTCTCTGAAGGTATCCATGTCTTCGGCTCAGCTGCCTTTGCGACATCTGGACCAGGCTGTGATTTGGGAGTGGTGTTCTGCCCAGGGTCTGCCTGTGCATTGTATTCCGCAGACTCTTTCACATCGACTTCCTTGATATCCGCTTCTTCCAACTCGTCACGCTCTGGCCGTTCGGCCTGATCGTTGGCATTGTAGCGGATGAAATTTGTCGGTCGTTGAGATGAAGGTTTGGCGGGAGGTTGATAAGTTGAATTTATGTTTGAGCCGGATGACGGCTTCTTAGGAGGAGTTGTCGGCTTGTTAAAGTGTGCATAGCTGCGCGCCAATATTAATGGTATAGCTCGGGGTGTGGGCGTGGTGGATGCGCTTCGGAGAGCTGCAGCTCTCAGCGCTGCCCGGGGAAGCATTGTGGATAGAAGAGGCTATGAGAATGGTGAGAATATTATGGCAATAGAATACATGAAGAACAGGAGTGTGCGTTTCAATTCTCGTACAGATTGGCGCGTCTCGTCTTTAGCTGGCGATGATGTCGAGCTTTCAATCTTTTCCACTTGCACCCCAGGCCATGCCCTTGTCCACATGGATGTCACGCCAACGGAAAGTTCCGCGCTTCGTTCGTAAAACAGAGAGGTGTCGATTACGGTTCCTCATGGCATAGTAATCCTTTCCCTTAATACCATGCCCTTCATGACCCACCGACACGCTTCATGATATCTCTCATGTCGTCCCGATCGCCGATTTTGGAGTTCTTGCGGGTATGCTTCTTTGGTATCAGCGGTCAACCGGAACTGTAGATGGACCAAGACCGATAATATGGCTAGTCTTCTACACGTTGCTGGCCGTGTTGTTGGCGACATGCGCGCGTGGCATGACAGATGAGGAGATCAGGGCTCTTAGGTACGTGATATATGTGTATTTCAGGTGTAGTAACAATTAACAAATTCCAGACAAGAGACACGCGACATCTTCTACCATGGTTACGACAATTACATGAAGTATGCGTTCCCAGAAGACGAGCTCCGACCTCTCACCTGTGCCCCCCTCACACGAGACCGTGAAAATCCGGCGCATATCGAGCTCAATGATGTCCTTGGCAACTACTCCTTGACGCTCATTGACAGCTTGTCCACCCTTGCTATTCTAGCTTCGTCCAAACCCGAACGCAGCCACAAAAATACTGCGCTGAAAGACTTTCAAGATGGTGTTGCAAAGCTTGTCGAATATTATGGAGATGGAACGGCAGGCCCTAGCGGACAAGGGATAAGAGCTCGTGGGTTTGACCTGGATAGCAAGGTCCAAGTCTTCGAGACTGTCATTCGTGGCGTTGGTGGGC
Organism: Rhizodiscina lignyota; assembly: GCA_010015805.1. Taxonomy (NCBI): domain Eukaryota; kingdom Fungi; phylum Ascomycota; class Dothideomycetes; order Aulographales; family Rhizodiscinaceae; genus Rhizodiscina; species Rhizodiscina lignyota. The sequence continues at coordinate 470,899 of ML978137.1, forward strand.
TACTGAGCGCGCATTTGTTTGCAGTGGGAGATCTGCCAATTAACGGTTACACGCCGAAGCTCACCACCAAAAAAGGAAAGAAATTTATTCAGTTCGGCAATGGTCTCCAGTATCACGGACAACTTCTGAACCTCGCGCGTGATCTTGCAGAACGAATGTTACCGGCGTTCCATACGCCTACGGGACTACCCTACCCACGAGTCAACTTGCGATATGGGATTCCTTTCTACGCGAACTCCGTTCTGAACACTGATGCGGAGCATGGAGAGTGTCCACGCGTTCCTCCGGCGAAGGCTGAGATCACGGAAACCTGCTCAGCAGGTGCTGGAAGTTTGATCCTGGAATTCACGACCCTCAGCAGATTGACCGGGGATAGTCGCTTTGAACAGGTCGCGAAGGAGGCTTTTTGGGCAGTGTGGCATCGACGAAGCACCGTTGGGCTTGTTGGGTCTGGAATCGATGCTGAAACTGGACAATGGGTGACACCATATACGGGAATCGGTGCTGGAATTGACAGCTTCTTTGAGTATGCTTTTAAGTCCCATGTGCTACTTTCTGGCCTCCCGCATCCATCGAATGCCACCGAACTCCACTCTCCGGATGCATTCCTTTCCGCTTGGGAAAGCGCACATTCTGCGATACATCGGCATGTCTATCGCTCCCAAATTTATCAGCATCCCCACTACATACAAGCAGACTTGTATACGGGCGCAATGCGTGCGTTCTGGATAGATAGCCTGTCTGCCTACTATCCAGGACTCCTAACGTTTGCCGGTAAACTTGATGAAGCCATCGAAGCGCATTTGCTTTACACCGCGCTCTGGACGCGCTATTCGGCGCTACCGGAACGCTGGTCAACAGCTACCGGGAACATCGAAATGGGTCTTCGATGGTGGGGTGGCAGACCAGAGTTTATCGAGTCGACTTGGTATCTATACCGTGCAACAAAGGACCCTTGGTATCTACATGTTGGTGAGATGGCCCTTCGAGACATCAAGCGCCGTTGTTGGACTAGGTGTGGGTGGGCCGGCCTCCAGGACGTCCGCACGGGAGAGCTTAACGATCGCATGGAGAGTTTCTTCCTTGGCGAGACGGCGAAGTACCTGTTCTTGCTGTTCGACGAGCAACATCCGTTGAATCACCTGGACGCTCCATGGGTGTTGACGACTGAAGGCCATCCGCTCATTATCCCGTCTCGACTTCGCCATGCTCAGGATCATCCGTACTCAGTCCAGTCATCAGTCGATAAGGTCTCGTTACCCATTCACTACCCAGATGCCACTGCTACTTGTCCAATTCCGCCAAAGCACGTCCCTTTCACCATCTCAGCGACAGCTGCTCGTCATGATGTTTTTCATGCCGCAAGCCTGGCACGCCTTCACCTCATGCCAACGCTCGAAAACATTTCAAGCCCTCTGGTCGAATTCACCTCTGACCATCCCAGCATCTCCATCTCTGATCTGCACTCACCGTCAAATTACACATTCTATCCTTGGACTCTTCCGCTTGAACTTGTCCCTGTAAACGGTATGAGTAGCAAGATGGCTCAGCGCACTACATTCGACCTCTCGTTCCCGAATCTGCCCCAGAATATTGTCAACATTGGTGCTCTGCAGCGCATTAACAATGGCATCCTTGTCAACTCCATGAGTGGTCTAAGATTGGGCATGATTCAAGAAGGCTCTGGCTCTCTCGTGGATGCGACATATCGAATTCAAGCCGTCAGTAATGTTCCGCTGGGAAGAGATGAAAAGGTTTTCATCCAACGAGACACGATTGCGGACTTCAACCCTGTTGATCCATATTTCACGCGTACCAGAGACACCTCCGTGGTGGATTTGGTTGTAGACATGCTCCCAGAATGGCTACCTTCAAGTCAGCTTGAATCCATCCCGACAGCGACTGAATCAGGGGAGATTACCTTACTCAATACTAGTATACCACTTATCGATATTCCAGAAGACCTCGAAGAGTCCCTCAACGCAATGCTTGATAACGATTCCGAGGGCATCGTAACAGACGATCCTTCCTTCTTCTCATCATTGTTGCAGAGGCTTGAGAACATCCTAGCAGATAAAACTTCCGATGCGACGACGGCTACATCTGCTCCTCCGCTACCGTCTCTCCGGCGCCATGAATTCGCAGCCACGCTTCCTACTGGTCCAGGAGCCGCACCATTACCAGACATCAATGACCCTCCAGCTCTCGAAGATCAAGGACTCTCATATTCAACTGAGCCGCCTGAATCGCCGCTTACTTGGGAGACTGTCCACATAGCGGACGAGCTATGCGACACCAAACTCTCACCCGACATTGTCAAGACTCACCACGTCGTTGTTATCAAGCGCGGTGGCTGCTCCTTCAGCACCAAGCTTCAGAATATCCCTGCAGTCCCTCCTTCGAGCCGGAGCCTCAAGCTTGTCATCATGGTTAGTTTCCCTGAGCACGAAGTCGAGGACTACTATATCGCCGAACAGAAGCGCCAGCAGGAAGAGGAGCGACAGCGTGTGCGTAAAGTGAGAGAGGACAGCACAGTACCGCTCATCCAGCCGCTACTGGATATGCCGCAGCTTACTCCGGCTGGATTGTCGAGGCCGAATCCGCTTCCGATGGTGATGGTCAGTGGTGGGCAAGAGACGATGGAAGTACTCAGGAGGGCAAGGGGTGTAGGGATTAGGAGAAGATTGTGGTTCTTAACACAGGGTGTTCGGATTGGGAACTTGATTGTTTTGTAAAAAGTTCTTGCATAACCCTTGCATTTGGAGGGTGTTTTGGCATAGACCCGGAAATGTTTCAAATGGTTTCTGGTAAGCACGTCTTTATGGTTTCTATGAGTCTAGAGATGTCGCATGTACTTGCAAGTGGAGTGAATTCATTTGAGAGCATTAGGTGGATTCAATTCCGAATTCAATTCCGTTGCCAAACAGGGGCTCAAACAAGACCAAGAATATCACTGGGCCAAGCTCGCCGCTAAAATAAAGTTTACTTCTATTTCACCAATTTTCAAGTTAGAAATCTATAACTTGACTTTTCTATGAGCAATCACATATGAGAGGCGTGACATATCAAAATGGAGACAACATGGCCATTTTCAACCATGCCGGAATGACAGGTTTCTTCTCCCAGCCGTCCAAGTACGTTTTCGGCTCGATGCCCTCTCCAGAAGGCCTTGCAAACACAGCCGTGACATACCATTTGGTCTGCCCCGCAGCAATATCTCCTCGTAGCGTTGGAATCACCGTACGCGACTCGACCAGATTGGAGTTCGGATCCGCCAACACCTGAATAGCGACCCGATCGCCGTTGGCCTCCAGCGCTGCAATTCCGACAGCGCCTGCCTTTACACTCGAGACGAATGCGCCAGTGCCACCAGTTGCCTTGCCTTCAGGAACGGCAGCGTCGTAATTCCCAATGATAATCGGGCTGGTTCCTTCGCAGGTCTTCGAATCAAAGGCTCCCAAAGGTCTTTTAGTGCCTTCCGCGGTCGACTTGATGGCGAATGATCCATCGGCAGTCTGTAGCGCTCTACTAGTTTCAATCTTATGAATGCGTAGGTGCCAGTTCGGTGTTGACTCAACGTCAGGTGGCAGAAGCCAAGTGGTGACCGTGACGTCTGAGAACGGCCGCCACGTGCTGACGAGCATATACTTGCCTTTCTCGGGCTCTTCAAGCCGCGAGTCAGAGTAAGCACGAGTTTTCCAGATTTCTCCGCCATCTTCAGATAGGCCCAACGCTGAATCAAGAGCGAACTGCTCCAGAGTGTATGATCCTGGAGGTACGCTGTACGCGAATGCCGATGAATACGCTAGCTTTCCATATTTGGCGAGCATGGCTTTCATCGGGTAGCCACACATCTGACCGCTCGACAGCAGGAATGTGTGACCTCCTGAACGTACCACGATGTGTCCTGGATGCTTGAGAGGCTTGGTGACAGGTAGCTTTTCCGCTGGATACGGCTCCTCCTTTGATGTCCAAAATGGGTGATCTGCCGGAACCGCAAGGCAGATGAATGCAAGCATGCACCAGTATGGTGACCCTGGTGAATTGTAGCTCTCTGCCATGTACATGTTCGGATAGGAGTATCCAATTGTGAGACAGCCACTCGGACCGAAAATGTCGCGCTGTGTCTGCCACCACCGCATATGTCGAAGAAAAATGCCCTTCACGATGCCCCAAGTTAGAGGCTCAGGTAGGTCCACATCTGCGTACGCGAGAGCTCCCCAAAATGATATGACTCCAAAGCGATAGATTAGCGAGCGGCCGAATGTCAGAGCGCGGCCTGTCTCATCAAAGTAATGTATGAAGTCGAGAGCAAATGCCTTTGCTCTATTCCGGAATTCTTCGGCCCTCGCTGGATCGTCTTTGCCGGCGAGCTTTGCGTAAAGGAGCTGTAAGAACTGAATCGCAAAGCTACCTTTTACAATCTTAGCAATTCAGGCAAACTTTGTAGTTGGAAGAGCTCACTTGAATAGTAGTCCATCTGGTGAATATTTGCAGGCCCATCATTGGACCAACCGTCTCCCCTGTAGAACGTGTTGAGGTGCTCAATATCCCTGTCGAGCTGATCCTGCGAAAAGTTGCCTTCATTCGCTTTCAATCCGAGGTTCGCAAATACACGGAACCACAACCAGTTGGTATCTGGCATATTCCGCCCATTACAGGACGCCAGGTCTATCACCATATCAGCATCCCTATCAACAACCACTTGCTTTGCAGGTGCCCACACTGTTCGACATTTGTCTTTTGCTTTTGTGACAGGCTCTGCCAAAACTGCGGTGCCACAGCCAATGTGTACCCGATTGGACATTGCTCCACCATCCTCTGGTCTGAATCCTTGGCTAGCTGCCAGAATTCTGGGCTTTCGGGATCTGTGCCAGCCTTTAAGCCGTCAATCCATCTTTTTGCCCCTTCATACTCGCCACCACCGGCTAGGAAAGGTGCGAGACCCCATAGTGGCCTCGCATATCCTTCAATCAAGGAGGCTGTGTCGTCGAATCGAACCGCCGTTGCGCCCGGAACGCGAATGAGGGCCCCATTGGGACTCGTATGCTGGGCGAGAGGTTCGAGGAGAGCAACTAGAGCGTGTCTTTACCAATTCTTTAGCATCGATATCTATAACGCTTCTGGAAATGATACATACTGTACAGACTCGCGATCCTCAATCCTTGTTTTCGCGAACGGATGGACGGTGTCCCAGAGACTACCCGCAGCTGCAGGAGTCATATTAGCGGTGAGGTGAGAGACTTCTGGGGAGTATCTTACTCAATTGGCAAAATGATACATTTATACAACGCACATTAGGCACGTCAGGAGCATGATCAAGCGGCGGGGTTGACCTTTCGGTGTGATTTGCTCCGGGTAAATGCGATGCGTCTCGTTATTCAGAAATGACTAATCCGCAGTATCGAAGTCTTCATGTTTCTCAGTACGCAATACTTTCAATAAACAACTCATCCATCACCCAGATGAATTCTGTTAGACCATCATATACAATCTGCCAGGATGTAAACTACACGTTTGAAAGACTTTCGTTTAGACCATCTGTCAAAAGGATATATGCTATCTCACCATTTTGCGAAGTAGGATTAGCGCTAGACCGGAAGTAGAAGCGCGACGAAAGACTTCATCACGTCTGCAAATCCCTCCCTCCCTTCACTCCACATCCGCATGCCAGTCCACAAGCATCATGGAAAAAGATGACCAGCGCTCCAAGCAGCTCCGTCGCAAGGGGCCCCTTATGCCTTCAACGGTATCAGCATTGACTACCTCTGCTGCCGTCTCGTTGAATTTGAAAAATGAACTCCCTTTTGCCAGTTCATCCAAAGCCGGGAAGCAACAATCAAAAAGTTAGCTTGGCATCTCATTATATCCTTAGGATTAATGTTTTCGTGAAAGCTTCGAACTATTTATTCTCTTTGATAACTTGGCTAAACCTTATTGCTTGTACAGTAAAAGAATTCGATTCCTCTTATGAGAATTCACCCTTCTTGCATCCCGAAAGTGAAGTAGTCAAATCGAAAAGGGGAATTAAGACAGCCAGCGATATGGTAGCATCCTCAAATGCGCGAGGCTAAAATGCGCCTATTCCCACACGACGCACAGCATTGGAAATCAAAACCACTCTGGAGTAGCAGTCAGAGCAGCCTGAGAGACCACTGGCATCGTAACCAATGGAAAGAACTCCACAACACCCAAATACTGCGCCAAATCTGTCAGATTCGCCGCTGTCCGCCGTTTTCTTCAGAATTATCATCCACACTTCTGGCATTCAAGAACGCCTAAACATCCCCATCACATTTCTTCCGTGTGTCTATCTCGCCCCAATAAAACGCTTCAAGGACGTCCTCCACCACCAACCAGCAAAGCACGGCTCCTGGATCGGTTCTCTACCATGTGCGGCGCTTTCCATTCTTGATCATGGCTTTCTTGTAGAACGCATCTGCGAAGGCAATGGCGTCGGTGATATTCGAGTTCGCAAGGTCAGCGGGAGCCCACTTGAAGCTGAATGTGTCGACACGACCGAACCGGGTCAAGTTCTGAGGGTGGTTCTCGTTCACCAAACACGCGTCCATCGGCTTGTAGTTCGGGTGCCCAAGTTTTTTGAAAAATTGCCGAACTTCGATAACGAGGTGTTTGAATTTCTTCGTAGGGAAGCGATGCCTGTCGAACGCGTCGAACACGAGACGAGTTGCGTAGTGGGATTCGTATCGAACGTCGGTAAATCTTCCGATTCCTCGAGGACCCTCCCACTCTGGGATCCATACGAAGTCGCGGAGTCTGAGAGAGACTATCGACTCGCGTCCACGCCTTCCGATCAAGTCGAAAAATCCAGGAACGTCTTTACAGAGGATGCTGAACGTTGTCCCCAAGGTTACAAACGCCGCGATAGTCTCGTAACGGAGCTGACGGTTCACATGGAGTAGCTGGAACACGTCTTCCATCTCGGCTTCTTCAACTTCGAGGACGTCTGGAATGACGAAGCCGTACACCATATTTCGCAGCTCTCCGGGTAGCTTCAGAAACGGGAATGCGGCAGGGTTTGGCGTCGGAGTTGCCATTGGTGGTGTTGAATTCCTTGTCGAGCAAGATGTGGAGATGTTTAAAGAGGAATAGGAAGTCATGAAAGAAAGAGTAGTACTGGTGTAAATAATCACGTTCTGTGGGTGTGTTGGAGGTGTTCAGATGTTGCCAAGAAAGTGATGGCATGAGCCGGGGTCGGCAGTGTATATGATGCTGCTCAGGGCGACCAGTTCCTTCCCAACGATAGTAAGTATGATGCAAAAGTAGCAGGAAATATATTTATCATACATTGGCTCAAAAGCGGAGGTATACACGCTTATTCACCAAATGATTGCAATTGGCTTTGACATAACTCAGAGCATTTGCATCCAACAAACATTGCAGCATAGCTATATGACACCACCAGTTAAGGAGATAGAAATGTCTTTCGATATGTATTTCCAAAGAGAACCTTCATTCGTACCAAAATAGAACACTTACATTACTTCCAACTAGCTGAAGCCACTCCGCAAAGGACGAGTCTCATACGGTTTCCCCTCCAAAATGAGTAGTTGACGATCTATTTCGCAGTCAGGCACCACAACATTCATCAGCACCTATGGAAAATATTAAGGAGGCTGAAACCGAGCCGTGATTGAAGTTAAATCTAATGAAGACTAGCATATTGCCAGTTGCGAATTTCGACAACACCGCCATGTTGATAAGGATGAAACATTTACCTTAGCGCACATACGGCAGTATGGAGAGAAGTTAGAAGAAGAGGGCATGTCATGATCATTTAGCAGCCTTCGTCGGATCTATCATGGCCTTCAAAGCACCTTCCTTATTCCTTTCATTTTGCTCTTTTACCCACCCAGAAATGTACCCAGGTACCTTGCCAACGCGATTGTAGTCGCTTGCCACAGGTTCTCCATATTGTAAGTAGACCGGCACGACGCCAGTCCAAACGTTGCCAATCACGCTCTCGTCCTTAAGATCGTGTCTATCATCACCAGGCCCACCGACGCGAACTTTCGCACTTGCGGACGCGATCTCAACTCTCAATATTCCCGTGCTCGTCATCTCGGCCTTTGTTGGCGGTACACGTGAATTATTCCACCGATGCGACAGCACGTTATCTGTTATGAGATGCATAGCATGCATGCGTTCGGTCTCGGACTCCACAATGGACGCCCATCCGTGGACGACAGCACTGCGGTAGTTGTTGGAATTGTGGAAGGGCGTAAGAGCGAGGACGATACCATCCACTTGTGAGGCGGCAATGCAAATCGGTACACCTTTTGGGTTCTCGCTGCTATCGCCATTCGTACCATTGGTCGTTGAAGGGAGCTTCATGAGGCGCGAGGTGACATAGCCGTGGAGGTAGATGTGACGAGGGCCATCGTCGTACGAAGGAGCGGGCTCATCTTCTGGAAATGAACCTGGCGCGGCATCTGAAGAAGAGGTTTCGGAAGGCTCTGTGGTGCTTGCAGTACACCCAAGCATAGGGAGTATCGTGGGGAACGGATCATCGTCTGGCGATACTGGATTGAAGGAGACATGAAGCACAGGTGTCATGTCTATGATTGAGTGGATTGTGCCATAATCGTATTTGCCTATTCACCAATATCAGTGTCAGAAAGTTGCGTAGCTCTGAGCTTGATGCAAATATACCTCTCTTTGCGAGCCGATTGAAGCTCGAACGGGGCGTCTTTTCGTATTCGCCTTCAGCCATTGTCGTAATCGGGTGGGCCAATGATGGTGGTTTGATTTCGAAGAATTGGCAAGATAAAAGCCGACTTATATAAACGCATCGTGAGTCACGTATCTACAACTTGATGGAAGAGCTGTCCTACTCTTCCCCGCGAGTCGCGATGTCGACCGTACTCCGCTATTCCTGCCTAGGCAGGTAGTTCCGAGAGCAACTCCTAATCCGACTCCAATTCCTTAGTTTTGGAAAGCCAACGCCGGTTATACTCCTTATCTACGACTTTATCCATGGAGTGTATTTGTCTCTGTTGACAAGCGCTACTTCCAGGAGTCGAGCAGGTAGATACCATGATTGATCAACTTTCGCTCCTCACCAAGCCCAATCTAATCGCCTGCATCACTGCATTGTGAAACCAAAAGATGCCGAGATATCTCGTAGAGAATTTACATTGATTTGCTCTGCTCAAACCTAGTTTTGTACTTCTGCTGGTTGGGTTTGCCCTTCATTTTCCTTCCGTCTTTCTTCTTCGACATCAAGTCCTGTACGTACAATCTCATGCTCAGCTGAGAGCATGATATGATCAATGAAGAAAACCAGTCCGAAAGAAGCAGCTGATAAGACTGTAAGGAGTATCCATACATTCCGCAGTGCCTGGTTGAAAACGTGGTGGACCACCCCCTGCTGCGCGACTGGGAGGGTGCGAATGACTGGAATATTCGCCGTGGCGCTACCTCCAGACAGGATCTTCTCTGCAGCATCGCCCAAACTTTGTCGAATTGTGTCCGCTCGGTTCTCTACACCATTCTGTACTATAATCGCCCCAATCGAAACTCCCACTGCATTAGCTAAATAGCGGATGAACCCGAAGACGTTCGTCGCTGTTCCACGGTCACTGATCGATACGCCTGCTTGGAAAGCAAGCAAAGGAGCTTGGAACCCTGGCCCACCGCCAGCACCTCCAAGAATCTGGTAGATGATAATCTTGGCCCAGCTACGCGTCTCCGGTAAGTCGATGAATAGGCCTGTACCTAGAGTCATCAAGAAGAAGCCCACGCGCAGCGTATCCAGATAGCAGCCGGTTTGGTCAATGTACGCGCCCGTTGCAACGGATCCGAGTGCTAAGGCCAGAGCATAAGGTAACAGCCAGACACCTGCAAGAATCGGCGAGGACCCCAACACGGCTTGGAAGTACAGGGCCAGATAATAAGCTGCTGTGACATAAACAACCCCATGGAAGAAACAAGCCAGAAGTGAAGCAGCGTTCGAAATGCTCTTGAACAGCCGGACTGGCATGATCGGATACCGACTGACTTTCCATTCGATGGCAATGAACAGGGTGAACGTAATGCCTCCGAATATCACCAGACAAATAACAATGACTGACTTCCAGGGGTGCTCAACTCCGCCGAATTGTAGTCCAAGGAGGATCATAACCGTACCGCCGGCACTTGACAGAGATCCCAGCCAATCGATTGCTTTCAGGCCTTCTATCAAAGGGGTTCTTGGCGTTTGCAGATCCAGGAAGAATAATAGAATGGCGAATGTTAGCCCGGTAATTGGTACTATCAGGAAACCGTCAATATCCCTATAAATTTGATAACTACTCCAGGGCGACTCACAATTAATGTAAAAACACCACCTCCATGATACCTTTTCGGACAGCGCTCCTCCAACGACGGGACCAAGGCCGGATGCAAAGGCCCACACCGTGCCAATCAGACCATAATATTTCGCGCGTTCCCTAAGTAAACAGTTAGATTACATGCCAATGATCGACTTTACAGTTCACCTCACCTCATAGAGAATAGATCAGAGATTACGATCTCAGTCAGAGTTATCAGGCCCCCAGCGGCAACACCTTGGATTGCTCGACCTGCGATCAGCATGGCCATATTCTTTGCTAAAGCACATATCAAGCTCCCCACAAAGAACACGGCCGTTGCAAGAAGAAAGACTGGTCTTCGACCCCAAATATCGCTCCACTTTCCCCACGTAGGGGTCGCGGCGGCAGCGGCAACCATGAAAGCTGAAGGGACCCAAATGTATCCGGCGGACGACCGAAATTCATTGGTAATTGTTGTCAGAGCTGTACTAATGATTGTTGTGTCGAGTGCTGCAACGAAGACCGATAACTATTTCAACATCAATGATTGCATCTACTCAGCAACAGAAAACATACCCAAAGAGCAAGCATGATGAGAAACGTTTGCAGAGCTGACCTCTCATTTTGGTTGTCTGCAATACTCAATTGAGCCCTTGGAAGGCTGTCGAAACCTGAACTGCCACGGTCTTGTTGTTCTAGCGTTCCATATCCCGTTCTCGAGGCCTGGGGAGCAATTTCATCCCTTTCGTTGGCCGCTGCCTGATCGCCAGCGTCTGCCGACATCATTGACTTTCTATTCGATGGTCTCAAAGATTCTGCAGCAAAACGAACTGATAAAACTGAAGATTGGTGCCCCGCGCATTGCGTACATATACATTGTGGAGTGGTTCGAATCTCCGTGTCAGCTGAACTAAGCTTACAGGGTACAGTCTCGGTGATATTCTTTCTATGCTTGTGTTTTGAGCTACAAGACAGTTATAGGAAATGAGAACTTTCCAGACAAGGCACTGGTTATGCTTCACATCGTAAAACTGTTGACAGGCAATTGATGACTAGCATGACGTTCGGCAAGAAGGAGTCAGACGAAACTTGAATTGAAGCTGGCAATCGAACGCTGAGGCTGAATCGGAACAAAGGCGGTGCTCCAGACAGTTAAAGAATGCTGTGAAGAGAAGTTCATTACGAAAAAGTATAGGGTGAACGTAAACAGTTTCCGAATCTAGCAAGCCACTTGGAATCACAGTGCAGTTGAGCGGAAGTTGACAGCAGCTGAAATCGCAGATGGCGGCAATTGACATCAGCGACCTAGCAGAAGCATATTGGCCTAACTTACGACGAAATCCAAGGAAAACTTCCCATCTTATCGTTTCGCAGCAATTAATATCTGCGAGGTTATATACCTACCTGAGTGGTCTTCAATGTACACCCCAAAAAGAAAAGCAGACGAAAAATGGCCTAATCGAAAGGGGTTAGCGCCCCGCTTGCGGTTGGGCTTGGGTTTGTCCCCAGCCCGACGATCAGCTCGAAATAACATCCTTCCTCGACGTTTGCACGAGATCCTCACTATACTATCACACTTACATGTGCTTTAAAGTTCATCGAAAACCAACTTCATGTGTTGGTTTTGTGAATTTTAGGGGAGGCCTTGTACTATGGAAGTCGAACAGCTGCCGTCCTCGCGTTCTTCTGTCGAGATGCCCTAAAATAAGTGATGGAATATGTACGGAGTACGGACAGCGATCGTCTCGTGAGTGGTTTCCAAACGCCTGGATTTTGGTAGTAGCCATGTGCTCGGCAATCTCGGACGTTTGCAGCAATTTCTCATTTCAGCCCTGCGCAATTCTAGCTGTTGATGATGATGAACGAGGCACAGCGGACGCTACATATCTCCATCGGGAATATGCAGATCAAAGCTTGCAGCCAGACTAACTATGAGCGACACGCCCTTAGAACAGAAGCTTCGCGAGGCTTAATCGCAGCCTTGCGGTTCTTCTGGAAGGGAGAATCAAAACCCTTGCAGGCTCCTCGCAGTACTTTGATCTCAGTCCCCCAGATTGGATACTTACTATGGCTTAGACGATCCACATGTGCTACGCCGCACAGCACGGTGGTAACGCACAAATCCGGCGATCCTATTCGTTTTCTGTGTACTATAATTGACAAACCGATATCTCACAGACGATCAATGATGGCGGGACCTCATATTCCTTGCTTGGAACGATTCATCAATCACGTCAAATCCTGTTATAGCAACTCGTCATAGGGACAGACTGCATGGAATAATGCGTCCTGGCACATGGGGCGAAAAGGCAGGAAAGATTCCGTGCTACTGCATACCACGAACTAAGGCTCGTAATGTGCATCGAATCGACTGGCCTCTCCATTTCTACAATGACCTGGACCAATTGCCATTGTAGCACCATCTTTGAATGGAATATGGGCCGATGAACCACGGGGCTTGGACAGGCAGCCACATATTGGCGAACATTTCAGCCGCGAGCACAGTACCAGCATTCAATTTGACGCGTAATTGAAGGGACCAGCCGACCGCGAAGAGGCTCTGTATCTCGATCAACAAACCTCCAAATGTGTTTTTTTGACTGCATTTCGTTCTGAAATGCCAGGCTCTTTATTTCTTCCTTTGACAAACCTGTCACACCGTACTAGTCTTGTCCTCACCACTCAATATGCTCCTTGCTACCACTCTGCTCGCTCTGCTTCGATTTTGCCTTGGCTCTTCAGAGCAAGGATTGGATCCGATCAACAATATGTGCTCTCGATGGAATCATCAATGTGCGTCAATGCGCCCCTAAACTACTGAAACCAGTAGAAAAGCGGCACCGAAGCCCCACTCACTTCTAGACCTCCTAGCTGTAATCAAAGATGGTATTCTGTATATCGACGGAGGCATCGAAACATTTGCCAGCAATGGTCAGCCGCCTCGCGTACTGGGGAACAGTAAGACTCATCTCCCATGTTACCACATACACAAGTGGAAGCTGGATGGATTCAAAAGAAAGAAAACTTTACAATGACGCTCGTCTCTAGATGAGTACCTAATCGGCGTCGACATGTCTGACTCGTGGGATTGGAAAGTCAACGTTACGGAGAAGGCAATCCCAAAGACCACACCGCCCAGCTCGCTCAACTCCGTGCCAAACATGCTCAGAGGGGCAGCATTCTCCGCGCCTGCCAATGATCCAAAAATTTACATATTTGGCGGCTCTAATTTTACACTCAATTCTTCATTCGAGAACTACACTGGGCCCCTAAGCGACACGAATGCGCTATGGTCTTTTGACCCCACAGTGTCCGAATGGCAGCAGCATGAGTTCTCTGGAGCGAGCCCGGCACGACCAAATCGAGGTGCATGGGCAGATGTTTCCGATCAAGGATTGGGCTTCTTCTTAAACGGGTATTACGACAGTGGCACATCTACTGGATACGAATATCTACATAACGGAACTATCGGGCAAACTGGCATGGCCATGGTCAACACAACTGATCTGAGTTACTCTCGTAATTTCTCTACCTCTCAGATCTATGGCTTGGAGCCAACATATGGGGCAGCCATGGCATATGTCCCAGGACTTGGTCGAAAAGGGTCCTTGATCGTTGTGGGAGGAGCAAGCAAATTAATCACGGACTCGTCGGAGGGAGAGATGGTGAGTATAGCCGCTGTTCCCTCAAAAATTATACAGGGCCTAATTTAGACCTTTCAAGGTGGACATCAGCAAAGTCAATATCTTCGACATCTCAAGTGCTTATGACGATAGCAATGCCACTTAGTTGAAATGATTACCCAGTGAAGATGAGATGAAACTTCGTTAATTGAGATAAGACTGCTAGCTAGTTCTAATAATATACTCCAGTCTTCTGATTACTATTTTGCTCTTTTGCAATTGCCACATTACTTTGTTCAATTGCTAAGTTGCTTGATGATTGCTTCACTTGCAGTCCCAAACAACTCACTTGGCACACCCAGAATGCCACTGGTGACACTCCGAGACCTAGAACAGACTTCTGCCCCGTTTCAGCGCCAGCACCTGATAATTCAAGCTACAACATGTACGTTATCCAGTTGCACGGTCCCAACCCGTCCTGTGTACCAGGTATAGGAGCTAAGGTGCTGACATCGTAACCTCTACGCAGATATTTGTATGGGGGTCAAAATCCTCTGACGAACGAAATTTACGACGAAGCTTTCGTGCTCTCGATTCCATCTTTCATATGGATCAAACTATTTGTCGGCCAGTCCCCAAGATATGCGCATACTTGCCATTTCCTTGGAAACCGGCAGATGCTTACCGTTGGTGGATCCCTATCAACAAATCTTACCGGTACATGCGACTGGGAATATAGAGGGGTAGCAATTCTCGACATGACGGATTTAACATGGGGAAGCGTGTATAACGCCTATGCTGCACCATACGAGCTCCCACAGAATATCTACGAGGTGATTGGTGGGAGGTAAGCTGAGATTTATTGAGGATTACATTTTAATAATCAGAAGGGGCTGGTCAAATATGAAATAAAGAGCTTTACTGCTAACTTATCTCCTTATATAGTGCTACTGGCGGTGCGAATATTATGTCCCCCGCCAAAGGTTTCTCCGACCCTAGCTTAGCCAAGCTCTTCACTCAACCATCGAACACCTCAAGTCCGAGAACCGGAACTGGTGGCATACAATCGACTAGCACCCAGCCTGCTTCTACACATACAGGTGCTATCGCGGGAGGCGTCGTTGGTGGGGTCGTTGGCCTCGCACATCTAGCAGCAGCGTGTCTCATTCTCATCCGCCGATTCCGAGGGGAACGGTCTCGATCGCCGGAAGCGGGGAAATCGCAGGATCAAACTCCACATGAATTGCCTGCCGATAAGATAAAACACACTGAGAATGAGTTGGGTACAGACGGGCCAGTAAACGAACTTGGGGTTGAGGGACAATTGGGCGAGCTGCCCTGAGTCTCTTCTGCATGCAAAACTAACAATGAATTGCAGCAATACTGATAGACTCGAGAACGAAACATTCTCATGAGTCCTTTCTCAGCGTTCCTGCGATAGAAATAGTCAATTGCTCAGAACGAAGTCCAGATGCACATAACCTCTTTGCCCGAATACCATTCCCCTTCCATCAATTTGCATAGCGCCTTGCCACGCCGGGTGATACCAAGTTGCCTATCGCCGTTGAACCTCGAGGGTAATGAGGGCTACCTCCCTGCATTCTCTCAGCACTCAGATGTCCTGCCGAAGCGGATCGTAGTCTGCGAAAGATAATTACGAACAAAGTGCGGAGTAACAACAGGAGGACCATAGGTCGCAGAGGATGCTACACGTCTGCGCTTGAATTTCCGTCATTTTACAAATTGACATCGCCTGATTGGAAGGAATGGCCAAATGAATGCCGAAGCTGGGATGAAATAGTAGGGCTGAGCTTGTGGACGACGCGTTCAGCGTTTTCATTTTCAATTCAGCTTCAATTTGGTTCGAGAGGATTTGAAACTAGTCTAGGTCTCCAAGTGGCTTCAGAGTCATCCTTGCTATTTTCACAGGGAACGGAGGTTAAGATGTCACATACGACGAAGAGAGGGATTCGAAATGTAAGACATAGATTATGTCAAAAGTGCAGTGAATTGAGTGGTGGTGGCGCCGACCCTGGCCTGGCCGCCGCGGTTCTGAGCGCAACGGAGTTTTGTAGTTCCGGCCCGAAAGTTGCCAAGACGTCGCACGCGAGCCATTTTGCGCAAGTGAAATTTACATCGCAAGCTTCCAAGTTGCAGCACCAACAACAACCTCCAATTCGCAATCATGGGTGGCGTCAGTGTTCGTGATGTCCCAGTAAGTTGTCTCTTCTCTGTTCACTGCAGTGACTGCCTCTCAATGCGGGTGCTTTCTGTTTTTGGCGGATCCTTGCTAACGTTTTGCTTCTAGGCGGACAAATTTATTGAGGCCTATGCTGCTTTCTTGAAGCGACAGGGCAAACTGCCCATTCCAGGTTCGTTCGAAGTCTAAAACCGCCGCCACGTCGACAGCCCGCGTCATACAAATGGCATAATGGAATACCTGAATCCCGTGGCGGGGGGATAACTGAAATCGTCGTTTGCTAACGGCTTTTTCTGCTATCTACAGGTTGGGTGGACACAGTCAAAACGAGTAACTCGAATGAACTGCCCCCACAAAGCATTGACTGGTAAGTCCCTAAGCGTTGATGCTGGCTGAGGCTGTTTCATGACTGATCCCGTGCAGGTTCTACATCCGCGCAGCGTCAGTCGCCCGTCACGTCTACCTCCGCAAGACCGTCGGTGTAGGTCGGTTACGTAAGGTACACGGCAGCACCAAGAATCGCGGCGCGGCCCCTTCCCATCACGTTGATGCCTCTGGTGCGGTCGACCGGAAGGTCATGCAGGCTCTCGAACAGATCGGTGTTCTGGAGAAGGATGAGGATAAGGGCGGAAGAAGGATTACTCAGAGCGGCCAGCGAGACTTGGATCGTATCGCGATGACTACGATCGAGGCGGAGGAGGAAGAGGATGACGAGTAGATCATCATCGTCGAAGCTCGGCTCAAGACAAGCTGAATCTTCTGCGCAGGCTGTCTTCAGGCTATTTGCGCCAACATGCATCAAATGGCGTTGATCAAAATTCATTACAAAGAATGAAATTCTTGAATTCTTTTCACTTTGCTCAAGACTACTCACATCTGCCGCGAGGTTATGCACGCTAATGACAGAGCCAACACCACATGGGGGCGATTCCCGCAGCAGCCACAGAGGACCAACAGAACTCACGATTGTTTGCACGCTAGCTTTTAAGCTTAATATAACATTGCAGCTGCATACGAATAGATCAAACGCTAGCTGTTCGGCAACAACGCTTTGGGCACCTATCCTGAGGCTAGCGTTGAACGGAGAAAAGGCTAGCTATCGCGATTGCGGATGACGGAAGAAGACGCTTCCACCACTGCCACAATTGCCCCCAACTCTAATTCAACCTCTAGAGTTATGGCCTCTTTCTGTTCGTGATGTAAACCTATGTGGCGTAGAATTCATCTCTTCATCACGTGCGCTTCTCAATTGTCGGGTCTGTCCCCTCTCCATTCCTTAAGCCAGACTTTAGCGAAACCAGAAACAAACTTCCAACATCTTGGAATCGCATTGAAACTCAGCCTAATGTTTCGCTCTGCAGTCAAGTTGCGAATGTTCGTACCAACGTTGAATACTTTAGCGCCGAAGGAAGGTTCATAGCATGCAGCCTCCCGCACTACTGCATACCCTTCGGAGGGTTTCCACAATTACTGCGCCTGCAAGTCATTCATTGGGATGGCAGAGCTGAAGATTCCTTTTACCGTTCAACTCGCGTTATCTATCCGCGTCTCGGCGATCTTTCGATCCAGAGCTTAACATGGAAATTCCTTGGCGTTGTACTCGCGCTAATGGGGGCCGAGTTTGACGTTGATGGGGGTGGCTTCTCTGCGTGGGCGTGACCTGGAGCAAGTCTATGCTTCAACTCTTCAAAGTTTGCGGAAGTTTTCACCAATCGAGTTGGACGTAGCCAAGGATTTCTGCTGAATAACACCCACGCCTGACCATTTCGACTTACTCGAACAACGTTGGTGAGACGTCAAACTTCCTTACAGGACGTGATTAATCAATTCACCTCTTGAATAGGTTATGGATCGGCCCCATGGTACAAAAGCAGATGCATCGAAGCTCTCGAAGGATCAGGCACCATCCGGATGGACCCCCTTGTACCCTCGAGGGCGTTTCCATGAAACCAGAGGTAGAGGTGGTGTCGCGGGCGCTACCAGAAACGGTGCTATTATGGGAGATTTGACCCAAAGTGGAGTATTAACTTTTATTTTTGGGCCCCTTTCCCCACTCATCCCTGGCTCAGCTCTGTCGATGTCGCCGGAGGAGCGCGGCTGCGTGATTGGTTGCACCCAAGGAATCTGAGCATAACCAGCTAGGATTGCTTGGGAAGCTCCCTCTGAGGCCATCAGGGCCTTGGGAGCTTCACCCGCACTGTAGCTGATTTTTCCCGGGGGGTGGGCTGCATCTGGGCTCCTATCAGTGTCACACAGGCAGAGATGGAAGATGGCCTTTGGGGTCCACTCTTCATTCCCGGCTGACCTTTCCGTGGAATGAGGATGAAGACTGAACTGCATCTGGTCAGAGCGAGCGTGGCTTCGGTCTCCGGCATTCTGCCTTGCCCTCCCTTGAACGGAGATTTACGCCCAAGTTCAAACACGTATAGAGTTTCAGCCATCATCACCGCCGCGCCTGTCCAAAGTTTCGTGAATCGAGCGGGTCCTGAAGGCTTCGAGGCTTTTGAGCGGCTCAACAGCAAATTCTCCCTCATTGGATCGCTTGCTCCCGGTTCAAGATGTAAGCGCCGTCGCAGGGATGGAGCTGCATCTGTGCATCAGATATTGCAGGCTAATTGCCCTTCTTTCGGCGGAAAGGCCACTAATTAGTCTGTGTGATCACGCGCTAGCCCAATGAGGGTGGATTATCTTTATTTAGAACCTCCACGAACTCTCGAACCTCCGTCCACCAAAATAATCTCGCAGGCCACACGGCTCGGGAGGCCCGCGTGCTGATGCATCGCAGGTAGGAGTATCAAAGGATTTAATGAGACCTTCGCCCCCAGTTGTTTCGTTTCTGTAGGCCCATTGGATTCTGGAAATCCATATTTTGTTCGTTTGTCGCTGTTGGTGCTTTGCCTCTGTGTTTATGTGTGAGGACCTTTCAAGTTTCATTTATCTTCCACAGCGCCTCCACTCGTCGTCGTCGCCTCGCATCATTTAATTTCAAACTCGCTTCAACATGTCGACGCAAGAATCCTTCATGTCCGTCAGCGGCGTCCATGACCCGCAGATGACTGTCTCAGATTACCATTATGGTGTCTTAGCTTCTCATCAGATCTATACGCCTGGCTTGCCTACACCTGCATCTGCCTCTGTATGTCAATGTTCCATTTCAATATCAATTTGTCATTTACCGTGCAGGATGGAGGACTAATGCATCATGCTCAACAGGCGCCATACTGTCAAGTTGAATTCACTCCGGGTAGCTACATGACGCCAGAGACAACACTTGCAGAGTTCGGCCCTCCTCTCACGTCAAACGAGCCTCACCTTGGTCTCAACATCTCCGCTGTTCAACCCTTCGAGTCAATTCTCCCCACTAGGCCCCACAGCAGCCCCAGTACCTTTGGCCCGAACGAACAGGAACTGGTATGGACTGGTACGCCACATCGACCTCAAGAACCCTTTCCGCCCATGTCGGATCACCCATTCCCACAACACGCTCAGTTTTTCCATGCATCGACGTATCCACCCATCCACGCTCCAACTCCCAGGCACAGGTACTCCACATCATCAGCATCCGTTTCAGATATCAAGACTCCTCAGCCAAGGCGCCCTGTACCAATAGCGCCAAACCCGGCCGGACTGTTGAAGATTCAACCACATAAGCGCTCTCAATCAGATATAATGGACGATGACACATCCTCGGATGGTCCAACTAAGCGCCGGCGGCGATCTCCTCCACCAATCAATACTTCATCACCTGAGCTTAGCGACGAGGATCGCTTACTGCTCCGGCTGAAGGACGAAGAGCATGTCTCATGGAAGGACATTGCCGCGCGCTTTCAAACCGATCTTGGTAAGGTATATCAAGTACCTGCCTTGCAAATGCGTCTGAAGAGACTACGAGAGAGATTGCGCGTCTGGACGGAAGCCGATATCTCGGCGCTTAGAATGGCGCACGAGTACTGGGAGAGGAATAAATTTGAGATTATTGCTGCTAAGGTATGACCCTGATGGCACCTTCAGTCTTTGGATTCTGAATTAACGGACACTTCAGATGATCGAATTCGGAGCCACAGAAAAGTGGTCACCTCGACAATGCTCGCGCAAATGGCAAGAGATGAATGTTGGAGTCGATCTCTACGCCATGCAATCTGTACCAACACCCGCGTTTTCCTACACTTCGAGCCCGATAGAAGCTCCGACACCTACGTTCGCACCGCCACCATTCATGACCATGCCGCAGCAGCAATAGTGCCGCATACGATTTTCAGCAATTTTGCTTCTACGAATTCTTTGTATTGTTTTATCAAACCCTGCTTTTCTTCACGACGTCATGTTTTATACCCTGCCTTTTGTTCAAACCTTCAGTTTTGTCGTTTTCGGGGATGCCTTTGCTTCCTCTCCTGCCGCTTCTACTACCGACGTTCTCGTTACGTCTGTCGGCTTGCCGGCCATTCATCCTACTTTCCGGCTAAAATCATTGGGAGGATTCGTCAATTTTAGCAACTGCATCCGCATCTGCATCAAGGCGGCGCTAAATCTTGGTGTACGCTTTAGAGCTCTCTGTACTTCTAGTCAAATCTCTTAAGAGCGAACATTTCTTCCACAATTGGGCAGCCCAATTTCATTATGCCTGCCGTATAAAGTATCATCAAAGGCGCATCTCTAAAGCCATTCGTAAAGTGCTGCACGTGACTTCACGCCAAATCTCTTATTGCGCGCATCCCCGAAAAATTCTGTTGCAAGCCTCTCGTATCTCGTACGTTTCGGAATTCGCAAGCCCTAGAAATCCTGCGCGATCTAGTCTCAGTTTGTTGCATAATCATTTCACTCTCAGACCAGCAGCTAACAAGACTGGCAGAATGGGCTGCAGCGGCGCTAATCCGTTTAGGGACACAAAGGATTTAAGAATAGCCTCATGCGACTGTTAGCCGCCCGCACGCGCAGGTCAGCATGGACCACACCACTTCGGCGAAGATCACCAAGGCGGACATGCATACAGCTGTACCATCACGGCGACAACGACTCAACCTCTTGTATGACTATATATAAACTTTTGCGCAGAGTTTGCTGCAAGTATTCCGACGGCATCTTATTCGACGACAACCGACAATCTATGCTACGTACAGCATATACCGGAATCCAGGCCGTCTGCTCGGCTGAAATATGCCTCATCTCTCTTCCGCGCCATCTGCCGCCCACGTGGATGGGAACGCCCACGTCCTTGGCACCGTTGACAAACTTCCGGAGGCCCGACTTCATCCCTCTCTTGTCTATCTTCAAACATCTTTACCAAGTAAACTCATCTGTCACGGCCCCGGTACTCGCATCACTCACAAGCCGTGCGTACTTGGCAAGAACTCCTCTTGTAACCACCGGTTTCGGCGCAACCCACGCTGCCCGCCTCCTCTGAAGCTCCTCGTCGCTAACATCCATGCTCAGCGCGTTCGTCTCCGCAGAAATGGTAATGACATCGCCATCCTGTACCAACGCAATCGGCCCCCCAACCGCAGCCTCAGGACAGATGTGTCCCACGATGAAACCGTGGCTTGCACCAGAGTACCGTCCGTCTGTGATGAGTGCAATATTCGTAAGCTTCGCGCCCATGAGCGCGGCGGAGGCCTTGAGCTGCTCTGGCATGCCCGGACCACCTTTGGGGCCTTCGTAACGCACGACCAAGACGAGGTTCTCTCCACGTGGGATTTGGCCCTGGATGAGGGCATCGTCAAGCTCGTGCTCCTTATTGAAGACGCGTGCCTTGCCGGTGAAACTCATGCCTTCTTTTCCCGTGATTTTGGCGACGGCACCATCGGGTGCGAGGTTGCCCCTCAAGATCTCGAGGTGGCCGGTCTTCTTGATGGGATTGTCGAGGCTACGGATGATCGCTTGTCCTTGGGTCAGAGAGGGCCACGACTCGATGTTCTCAGCTAATGTCTTCCCAGTGACTGTAGGAACGGAACCGTCAAGCAAACCTGCAGCGCACAATAGCTTGCAAACCGACGGGATGCCTCCGACATCGTACAGGTCCGCCATGTAGTACTTGCCACTTGGCGCAAGATCCGCAATGAACGGGATCTTGTTACTCACGCGCTGGAAATCGTCGAGATTGAGCTCCACACCCGCTGACCTAGCCATGGCGAGCATGTGTAGCACGCCGTTTGTCGACCCACCGAGTGCCATCGTGATGACGAGAGCATTCTCAAATGACTTCTTGGTCATGAGGTCTCGTGGGCGGATGTTCTTCTCCATACAGACTTTGATGGCTTCGGCAGCCTTTACACATTCACGTCCCTTAGCAGGCGAGGTCGCTGGGGTGGACGAAGAGCCTGGCAAACTAAGACCCATGACTTCAATGGCTGTAGACATGGTATTCGCCGTAAACATTCCTCCGCAAGCGCCAGCGCCTGGACATGCATTCTTCTCCAAGTCGTCCATTATATCGTCTTGCGTCTGAGAAGGGTCATCAGGGTTAGAGAGGGTGTTGTAGGCGTAGGCTCCAAACGCCTCGTAACATGTCGAGATATTGATGGGCTTCCGCAGAAGCTTGGAGTAGCCGACCTTAATAGTACCGCCGTAGATCATCAGACCTGGTCGATTTGTTCGTGCAAGTGCCATGATACATCCAGGCATATTCTTGTCACAGCCTGGGATCGTAATTGTAGCGTCGTGGTGTTGTGCGCACGTTACAGTTTCAATAGAGTCGGCGATCAGCTCGCGAGTTTGGAGAGAAAAGCGCATGCCTTCACCACCCATGGTAATAGCATCAGAGACGCCGACAGTGTTGAATTGCCAGGCCAGCATTCCTTGCTTCTGCACGGCATCCTTGACCAACTTGCCCAAGTCAAGCACTGCATTCTCTATTATTCAGCCCGGTTCTCTACAGTGTTGTGGTAGATTCGTGACGGAGAGATTGGCAATCGACTTACAGTGCATGCTGCTCGCTGTGTCAGTGATC
The DNA here is from genome assembly GCA_010015805.1 of Rhizodiscina lignyota. Taxonomy (NCBI): domain Eukaryota; kingdom Fungi; phylum Ascomycota; class Dothideomycetes; order Aulographales; family Rhizodiscinaceae; genus Rhizodiscina; species Rhizodiscina lignyota. Next base: position 493,978 of record ML978137.1, read on the forward strand.
GACCTTTGAAAAGTATGTGCCCGAAGCTTACTTGCATGGATTTCCTTCCCACCAGACCGATGCTACTCCAACCTGTGGCGCATGCTCCATCGTCTTCTTGTCCGGCACACCGGCCGCATACAACATCGCCTGTTGGCACTTTGTGAGCAGCGTTCATTGCGTCGGTACTTGTGTCCTAACCTGAGCTCCTGGGAAGTCATGGTGATTTGTGATAGTGTGAGAGTACTTGTTTAATCGCGGCTGGCCATCTTTTGTAGCATCGTCGGGCAGATGAGGGAAATTGAGGAAGCGAGGCTCTTCCACCTCTTTCGATTGCTTCTCGAGATTTTTGGGATCCATGACGGCGGTACGGGACGAAAGCCGCCAATCGACTGTGAGGGATTTCAAAGGTTTATAGAGGCTAAATAGATGCAATATGCTTGAACTGTACGTTCAACGAGACTGTCAAGGCACAGCAGGGCTGAAAGGATGTACAAGAAGTTCAATTGAGAAGATTGAGAGTGACAAGCTGCCTTCCCGCACAAACAGTGGTCAGGAAGAGTAATTGAGGTATGATCGGAGAAGATGAAAGCTACCAGGAAGCTGGAACCGCGCGCCATTTCCCCGAAGTCGCTTGCAGTCTGCAAAGTTGCGGGCAGCAATGGCTAGCCTCGGACCATTGATGCTCCACACTCTCACTTGACGACACTAACGGCCACTTACATTTGTGACATGCTCCAATGCCTCTGATTTGGGTGGACCACGGCTCAAGCCGTTGTTTATTACAGGCCGCAAACGGCAGTATCGGCATGTTGATGTATGGATGCAGCGGGGGAGGGGTGAGGCACAGCTACGGAGTAGGCAAGGAGCGATCAGCTTTGCGGAAGATCCGGACTGCAGGTGTGGCTGGTGCCTGTGGCTGAAAGGCCCAGATCGTGCCGCGGACCTGCGTCATCGCGCTGGAAATATATTCAACCTCATCGAGATCTCCCCAAGGATGCATTTCAGGTATACACAAGACTTTGTCCCCTTCAATTGCTCTATCCAGCTTCTCCTGCTTACACTTCCCTCCATCTTCGACGCCTTCGGAGTGCTGATTGGCGGGCAAGATAGGCATCCTTGACCTTGACCAACCTCGCTCCACAAAGACTCACGGACGTCTTCAAGCACCTCACCAAGCGGAAACTCCCTTGTGTGTCGTCGACAGCTTCTCCCTGCCTTCGAGCCTCCAATTATCCCAGCGACTGAGTTGTCACTCTTCGAAGCAATTGCGCCTTCCAGATCGACTGCGTGTACGCCCGCCCGCCACGATCACGTTTCGCGCCGTCTAACACCCATTGGTCGTTCCCATTCCATCACCTCCGGAAACCTGCAACGGACCTCTGCTTTTCGTAGCAGCGAAATAAGCACGTCTTTGCTGCCCGTCACACCGCACTCGAGCCTCTGCGCAACGGAGGCGCGCGCAACAGCGCACATGGGTGTTGCGACAGCCGTATAGCGATGGACCTGGGATGGCCCTCGTTCGGCGAGCGGGTTACACCGCAACAAGTGCACGACTATATGAATAATGCTTTGGAAAAGGGGGTCAGGATTCAAGACTACATATACAAGAGGGCCGTTACGTACCTCAGCCAGTTTTACGGCTATGTTGGTCAATTGCTGCCTCAATCCCTCAATCCTCATCACCTCTGGCGCAAATGTGCCGCTATCTGCCACACACTCTTCGGAATAATCGAAAGATATCGGAACCAATTGCACCAGTATTCTCAGAGGCTCTCAATCTTTTACCAGAGAACGCTTGGTCCATATCTGCAACGGCTGTACAGCTACTCTGACGACCTCTTACCTAGTCATTTTGATTCGTTCGAGCGCAAGGTGTCCTGGATCCTTCTTTCTGTCATGGTGCTTTGCACTCTGACATCCTGTGTCTGGTTTTTGAGACGCAGAAAAGTGGACAGGAAACTTCTGGATTCCCGCAATGGTTCGTTCACGAGCCTTTCTGACGCGCGAAATCCAAATACAGGTGAGTGCATCCCCATACATCTCTACACCGCCTCACTGTTTCCCTGGAATGGGTCTCTGTATCGAGCTAGGCTATGAAAGCCATCTATTCATCGAGTACTCGCACTTAGTTGCAGAGACTGTTTCCCAGACGTCTAAGATTTTGATGGTTCAATTTCATCAAGCCCGAAGAGCATTCTCCTGTTTCCGAACTGTTCTACAGTAACGCGATCATGTTTGGCGGAAGCCACCTCAATTGCAGCTCTACCAGTGAATAATTTAGACTTATGTCAACCCTTTCTGATTTCTAAATTCACAGACGCCTCTATCACCGATCCTTCCCTGCTCAGGAAACACTCGACATATGAATCCTACTCAATCACATCCCCGGTCACCGGCCGATCGATAACGTATCCTTCAATTCGTACCTTCTATCATCCTCATCCACAAGCAGCCAAACTACCGACTTCACCGACACCTCTTCCTTTAATTGTCTTCATCCACGGTCTCGGCGGTTCGGTCGCACAATTTCATCCCCTTCTCACAAGCCTTGTAAACGTCGCACCATGTCTCGCTATCGACCTACCGGGCTGCGGCTGTTCGGCATTTGAACCGGCGGATTGGGAAGCATACAAGCTGGAAAATCTAGCAGCACTGGTGGCAACAGCAATTGATAGATACAGAGAAGACAGTCTCGGGCAAGAAGTCGTTCTGATTGGACATAGCATGGGATGCTCTTTGTCGGTACTCCTAGCGTCTCCAAATAACCCGCTCAGCACAGTGCAGAACCTGTCAAAGCATGTTCTAGGCCTCGTCGCAATATGCCCTCGAGCTGACGCGCCATCACCGCGAGAGGTCAAAGCATTCAAGAAACTCCTTTCGATCCCTGGGCCGATATTCAACTTATGGCGTCAGTGGGATCGTCGTGGAGGGACTGAGAGCGCAAGTGTGAAGCGATTTGTAGGGCCTAACGCTGAAGAGGGCGTGAAAAGGTTGCAAGTGAGATTCAACGAGCAGAGTAGGACGCCGGTGTGGCGAAGAATGGCACGAGGAATGCTACCACAGTATTCAAAGTCTGGTCAGGCAAATGGAGGACTGCCAGGACGAGAAACCTGGAGCGCCTTGCAGGTACCAATCTTGTTAATGGCCGGAGAATCGGACCACATAACGCCTGCGCTGGAGGTAGAAAAGATAGCAGGGTTTCTTGGAAAGGCATCAAGAACCGACCCGAGTGAGAGGATGGAGCACGGAGAGCCCATCGTTGATGCAGCAGCTCCAATCGACAGTAGTATCATCGATAGTAAGCTGCGACCGAAGAGTAACGTCACGAAACGTGCCGATAGCGGGGCTTCAGTCACGACGACAGGACAAGATCAATTGTTTGAGGAACGGCCTACGCTAAAGAGACGAAAGACGCACGCTGCAGCACTCAAGACGACGATTTTGCCATCTCCAGCTTCGCATGCCCTTCTCTATGCGCCCTCGACGGCTAGGATAATCGCCGGTCTGATTCAGACATTCTTATCCTCTCACATCGATCCGCGACTGAGTCTAGGCTGGCAGTTACAATATCTTACCACAGAAGGCAAATGGGATGTTAAGAATCTCGTCAAGTGGCAGAGTGTGCAGGCTGTCAGCGCACCGATCCCGGGACCCCAGTCTCCCTATTCGAAGAACAGGACCAACAATCGATGGAAGGATCCATTTGCGTCAGGCGAAACTGGAAGGACGAGGAATCAGCCACCAGTATTCCGAGCGATGAAGACGCTAAGAGAGGTAGACGATGTACACTCTCCTGCTATTTTTGTGGAACATTGGCGAGGGAAGATTCAGGCGGTTGTCGACATCTCGCACGAGTCGCCAGTATATGACCCGCAGGGACTTGAGAAGGGTGGTATCCAGTACCACAAGTTCCCGACTGTTTCAAAACTGCCGCCCACTGTTGATGAGGTGAAGGCGTTTATTGATCTGATAGATCGGCTTAGAGTACAGCTTGGTGTTGGCGGGCCACTGAGTCCAGAGACTGGCACGGCGGAGACGGAATCAAACGACCACAACGCTGCAGAAGATCCGGAGGACGCTCCAGTTATTGGCGTGCACTGCCATTATGGGTTCAATCGTACTGGCTTTTTCCTCGTCTGCTATCTGGTTGAGCGGTTGGGCTTCAAGTTGGAAGACGCAATCCACGAGTTCGAGAGACAGAGGCCGCCTGGAATCAGGCACGGCCACTTCATCGATCAGCTTTTTGTACGATACTGCGCTGGGTTGCAGAGAAGGCCGACACTGTGAAATGGAAGTTTTGATAGACAAATACATGATACCCTGGATTACTTATAATGACGACTTCGTGCAGAGTATCCGAGTAATCATGGTACACACTCCATTCTCCGATGGCTAACCCCCTCTTCCTTAAGCTGCAGCAGTTGCATGCTGCCGCTCGCCCATGGTTCTCTGGATGTCTCGCACAACATCGTACTGTGAGAACCATGCATCCATCTGGCCTGCGTTTTCTGCATCGCAAATATGTATCAGTTCAATTTGTTCATACAGCATCATGACACTCTCATACTTACGGCATAATTCAGACTCTGGCAAGAACTTTAACAATCGCTGCTTGGGACCATTTATCGGGTCTCCGAAGAAGTTCTCGTGCGATAGTATCTGGGTGGCAGAGGCCCTGTTAAGTCGTACGTCCTGGAACATTTTAAGCTTGCTTTCGATCACTTCCAGTTCACTACTTTGGACATCTTTGAACAGCTCCCCTAAAGCCGCTGCATCTTCAATTGAGGCAGCTGCGCCCTGTCCTCTGTGCGGCAGCATTGGATGCGAGGCATCGCCAATCAACACCATTCTGCCTCGATAGCATCTCGGAAGCGGCTCCCTCTCCGCGCAAATCCATAGCGGTAGTATCTCAGCCGCTTTGTCGCACAGTGCAAGCAGCGTGGGGTGGAAGCCATCCATCGCCTGCCGCAAAGCATTCCGATCGGCTTTCAACCGGAAGCCTGCTTTTTCTGTCGTATTATTCAAATCTCGGAGAACGTACATCCCGAAGTTCTGCAGCGTGTCGTCGCGGCATGGATACCGCACGATGTAGCGTTTCCTATCGGCAGCGGCGTACGTGCTCCAGAATCCTGGGCCACTTTCGAGTAGTGGTTCCGTTAAGGGATCTTTGAGGATCGTTTCTGTCGGTATGAGAAAACGGATGACAGTGCTTCGTGACACGGTGGCAGGGGCGTTGTATCCCAGGATATGAGTTGCAGCCTGTGAATGCACACCATCGGCCGCGATAATCAGATCTGCTCTTTCTTCTGAGCCATCTGCCAGCTTCACAGTACCATTTTTGGCATCATAAGAGACTACAGGGCATGACAACTGAATCGTTGCAGGTGAGCCAGGTCCATCTTCCGTCGTAGCCAGCTCTTTCAGCGCTGAGTGAAGATCCACACGATGCGCATTAACGCGAGGCGTGCCAAATTTAGCCTCATAGTCCGTGAAGACTTTGACTCTCAGATCCTGCAGCGTCTGTGCGGAAAAAGCGCCGATACCGCGAAACTTGGTGAAGTGCGCCTTTGCATGGTCGAGGCCCCAGGAGTCTAAGATCCGAACTGCATTTGGGAATAGCGTAACGGCCGCACCGACTTCGTCGAGGAAAGAGGAGCGTTCGATTATCTGAGCGAGAAGTCTAAGGTTGAGATAAATATATCCGCACGGAAGAGGCTTAAATACCTTAATTGAATGTCCTGCGCCTCGAAGGGCAATTGCAGCCGAGAGACCTCCAATGCCGCCCCCAACTATGATGACCGTCAGAGGAGACTGCATCTTTCTTGCTTAGAAGACCTATGGTACTGTGAGAGTGTCAGAAGAAGATAATTTGATTAAGCGCGCGAAAATCGGTTTGGTCTTGTAGTCGCAAGTATCACAAACACTCGGGTCATCGGCCCTTCCACAAAGGGTCTGCGTACTCCATATTTGCTTACGCCTGTCGTTATTTGCAAATATCTGCGAATTTCTGGCTTACTTGGCGTCCATTTTGCGTTAATACCACTTACGGGGCCAATCAAAAGCCCGATAGCAAAAAGATTATGTCGTCTTTCTTGACATCTTTGCAAGACTCAACTTTCTTCCTCATTCCGAATTAGCATCTCACGCATCTCACATCGGTAGAAAGATAGTCGCCACCAAGGTACGGTCAATTGGCGGACGATCTTGTTACACTTCTGAATAATTTCGGGCCAACTTAAGAAATATTGCGATTTGGAAATGCGTCCAACGATTGACATGAGATTCGCGAAGGAGATTAGGCGAAAGGGGGAAAATAGCTCGTCAGCTCGGCTGCCATTTCTGTATATTTCCGCGTTTGCATCCGCCCAACTTGACGCTTAAAGAATGTCGTCGTTGAAATGCGATGAGTAAGCGCATTATATCCGGTATGTGGCTCTGATTTTGAGTGGCTCTTCGACCAATGGCAGCGGCAGTCGCAAATACGGCCGGAATCAAAAACTCTTTGCGGATATTAGAGACAAGTCCAAAACCGTATGCTGCAAAGATACGTTGCATTGATGGTGTTCTTGCATAGAGCCTGCAATCGATCGTGATGTCCCACGTATCTGCATTTTCAGACCAGGTAGTGTCGTCTATTCGCACGAGCCCCAAGTGGATAGAGATGTTGCCCGTATCTCAATTTGGTGCAAAAACATGTCAGGCATGATACCAGCGCTGCAAATCTATCCAGGCTGTTCACAGCAGGGAGCACAGCTCGATACCGTCGTGATTTGCTGGTGTGCAATCCGTTTTGCACAGCTGCCAGAGTTGTTCTTCTCGGTATTTTCTGATTAGCGGCCGGGAAGTACGTTAAGGGCCTGCGTCCAGAGACATTCTTGACGATTCTGTTGCTGCTCTTTTAGGATGTGAAAAAGATCCTTGACAAAATCTCTATATCAAACAGTCAAGGACATAGCATAGACAAGAAGAAAACGGACAATGCTATCCCAAGGGCCAGGTATCATTCAGCCGATTTTAGAATCGCAATACGGAAGAGACACAGAAAGACAAAGAGCTGGTAATAGAAGGCGAGGGTGAATGTCAAGGGAATCTTGTCAACTGAGGGTCACTGAATTGGTCTTTGCAAAGCCAGGCAAAATGAGCTGTAAACGGAGTGCTACACCCTCTCTGATTGGTATAGTGATAGGCATCTCCGATAACCCGAGAATAGAGTCAGGACCAAACAAAGTACGATGGCTTGCACTCTGAGCGATGTTGAAAAAAGGAATACATATCAGGATGTACGGAGTAATAAATGTCGTTCTGTCACCATTATTGGTATGGTGCCCCGGAATCGGGGTCCACCTCAGACAGCTGGAGCATTTGACCGCGCAAGCCACGACGCTTCAAGCTCCCAACTATCCTCTGCTGTACGATCATACCCGGGGACGTTTCTCATAATGGGTCTCTTATCTGGACATTTGAACGTATTCCGCATTTTAGGCGACCTCTCCCATGTCTCGTCGAAGGTCATACTGATATGGGCTATCCACGCCAACCGGAGCGCCGAAGGTATGCTGCCTACCACTATATGATGGGACCATCTAACTTCATAGGCGTCTCCTTAATAACGCAGATATTCTACATCGCCGTCTTCCTCTCCCGATATATGGATCTCTTCTGGACGCCGGTCTTCGTCTCGAAATCCTCCCCGTATGCTGACCAGCGCTTCCTCCTCATCTACAACTTCTTCGGCAAGGTCTTCTACGTTACGACTTCAGTATATGTGGTCTTTGTAATGATGCGGGTATATGCGCGGACGAGGGAAAGAGAAAAGGCGTGGAGACTGGGATTATATTGTCTGCTTGTGTCGGCGGTATTGGCAACCCCGGTAGCCGCCATGTTCCAGAGCTTTCCCAAGGAGAATCCGTACGGGTTCAGGTTCTCACAGGTGCGTTAATTGGGTTAGATTTACAGAATTGGGGTTGCTGACTATACGTTGCGCGGTACAGATCGTTTGGACTTTCTCAATCATTCTTGAGTCCGTCTGCGTTATCCCTCAACTCTTACTCCTCCGCCAGACTACCGTTCCAACGGTTATAGACTCCTACTATTTGCTCGCGCTTGGCTCATACCGCGGCTTCTACATCCTCAATTGGATTGTCCGGCTTGCGGGCAAGACGCACCATTTCGACCCTATCAGCGTAATTTTCGGAATCATCCAGACTGCATTATACGTCGACTTTGCATACGTCTATTACACGCGCCAGCGCGTGAAGCTGCGGAATGGCGGCGTCGTGGATAGCGACGATCTCCGACAAGGTCTTCTCGTGCGCCGGTTCCTTGGGAAGGGCGGTCGTCAAAGTTTCGACGAAGAGGATGGTGCCGAGGCAGCTGATGAAGGCCAGGCGGAAAGTGGAAGATCGTGGGGACCGAGAGGGATATCAGTGTCAGCGGACGACGGTGTACATGAAAATGGAAATGGAAACGGTAAGAAGAGGGAAGAGGAGCAAGGACTCACGGATCCGCAGGCATTCGAGGACGATGATTTCGACGATGACCCAGACTTGGGCCCGGAAGAGGCGGGTAATGGACATGTTCAAGGTGTTGGCAACGGATCGGAATGGAGAGACAATAATCGCAAGTGATTTTTGGAGCTACTAAAGGCGCATTGGAATAGGAATCGACTGGCTGCGGCATTACTTGGCGTTATTGAACTTGGATACCCAATTGATTTCCAAGACATTAAAATATTTCCGTTCGTCCCTTTTATGGCTTTGCTTTGGTGAAGACACATCCTCTAAGTCGCAGACTCCAGACATCCCCTTAATCTAATGGTAGCGGAACTCGCGTTAGCTACCGTGTAGGGGCTCTTTGATTCGATCGCGCGAACTTAGAAAATTCACAGATTTGACCGTTTGACATTTTGTAGCCTGCAGGGCGTTTGGTGGAGGCACGAATCACTAAGTCGCTCAACAAGAAACTATCGAAATTTCCGGCTGCCCAAGTACTCTTTGGATAGTTCGTGGAGTCTACATGATATATCTGTGCTGGACTTGGAAATTTCTGCCGTTCACTCAGCCTTCGACAATTGCTAGAGCGCCGGAGTGAAATAGGGGTTGCTATCTCCCGATGAGAAAAGCAGTCCCTGCTCCCGCCGGTCGAGCACACATTTAATTGTACGCGGCCTCCCCTTGATACACACGTGCTCGACTTAGAACCTTGCACAATGCCACTATCAGGTATTCTTTCCCCAGTTGCTCTTGCACTAGAGAATCGATAGAGGTCCTACAGTCAGTTTTAGGCAGAGCAGTTGCGGTACGTTAAGCATCTATGGAGCTTTGTTTGAGTGATGGAAGCATCTTCTTTGGCAGCTACGCAATTGGAGCGTCTCTTTCAAATTGTACAGTACCATCTTCTATGCTTGTGGCAGCAGTAGCAGAGAATTCCTTCGTTGCATCTGCATATGTGGTCTTTCGTCGAGGTGATATTGTGATTACGTCCATGCTAATTAAGTAGAAATACCTTTCATAGATTTGCGATTGGTGTCGGAGATTTCGTTGGAACGGGCTCTTCTATTAGAACGCCTGCAAATTTGTGAAGCTGTCATCAGTGCTAATTGAATTGAACAACCGAGCTGTAGCTGTCAACGTGTTGATTTGTTAGAGTGGGTTTATCTAGAGCTAATACTGTAATACAATCGATATCGAGAGATTAAATGGCAGGGAAGCTAATAGAGCTCCTCTTTGCCCGTGTAAGGACTGAACAATGGTTATGGAGTGGCTCAATCGGTGTGTTGCGTCTCATCCGCAATCCAACAGCATTTCGACGGCCACCTTCAACCGTGAGCATATACCATAGCAAAGAAACCTCGTATAGCCTCTCGCTATTAGTAAATCACCACTGGAATGAACCTTTTACGACTTAAAGGGTCGACAACATAAAATGGAAGAGGAAACGTAGGAGTTAGAGTTTGTTTTTCGTCTGATATTCGAGCTTAAATTTTGTTACTGAAGTACACTATATATTCAAAATACGGTTTCAGAGACTCTGATTTTTGCCCGGTGAGGTGGCCGAGTGGTTATGGCGCTAGTTTCAGGAAAACCTGGAATGGTTCCCTTGAAAAGGAAATTTACTAGTGGGTAAAACCGCGTGGGTTCGAGTAAGCTATTCCGTCCTCACTGATATCTAACAACCTTCTAACGGCACTTCAGGTCCCACCCTCATCAATATCTTTTTTATTTGGCCAATTTTTTTAGGCCTCTTTCTTATTTGTCGTAATTACCCTGCGTTGAAGGCTTCATTTGTAGGTGGTTCTGCGGTGGCAGAACGGACGAGACAAAGCTACCGCCTTCCGGGTGCGGGGATTTTCATGTGAGGGAACCTCAGCCTCATCCTTCATCATCATTAGCGTATTTTCTTTTCTTTGGATGGCATTTAGCCGTAACTCTTCTTGTCGATCCTTGCAAATGTCTTGATTTCCTTACGTCCTATCTTGTCCTTCGTTTTTCCTGCGTTTGCGCCGATGTAGGCGTTCAACGGGATACTCTAGACGAAGACGATCTCACGAGCATGCCGCGCATACGACTGCCGGACGACCAACCTCCATTTTGGGCTGACAGAACGCCGTCCCGACGAAATGTGATGACTGCATTGATTCTCGTTTTACTTTGGGCGTTTGGATTTCTATGCGGTTCCTCTCGCCTTCAGTCCTGTCCTTACATCTCCTGCCGCGTATACACTTGCTCCGAACTCTCCAACATCTGCAATTCGAGCTCAACAGATCTCGATGCGCGAATTGGACTTGCTGGCCAAATACCAGACCGGGGCGGAGTTTCTCAGGATGTTTTTGAACATCATGACGAGGAGACTCCGTCGGACTTGCCCTTCACGGCGCTCGAAGACCTTCACTATGCCCTCGAGACTATGCAGACGCGGTACTTCGAGCTATGGCTTGGTACTTGGCCCGAATCGATCGATTGGACGGGTGCCGTGATGGGCACATACATATCGGCCGCATTGAACAGCCTTACACGAAGCTTGGGGTATTCTCTCCCAGCGACGTCGCCCCAATCCTTCGAAGACCTTCACATAAAAGCAGTAGCGGAGAAGTGGAGGATCGAGAACGAGATAAACAGATATTTCACACATGGGATTGGATACTATTTTGGGGAGAACGCGTTTGCGATTCGAATGCAGGCATTTGATGATATGCTATGGGTTGTACTTGGGTGGCTTGAGGCGATCAAATTTGTACAAGTACATGCGCAGACGCATTACGACTGGGAGAATTTGGGCCAAGAGACAGAGGAAAGAGGATCAGACAGGTGGTACGGAGAACAATTTCTGCCCGCATTTGCGCACAGAGCAAGGATATTTTACGATTTGGCGAAACACGGATGGGACACGCAATTGTGCGGCGGTGGCATGTTGTGGAATCCACATATGTTGCCGTACAAGAATGCCATCACTAACGAGCTATATATTGCGGCATCTGCTGGGATGTATCTCTACTTTCCAGGAGACAACATCAGCTCTCCCTTCTCGGAACCACAGAAGCCCCCTCCAGGTGCTTTCGATCAAGTCGCAGTCAATCTAACCTTAGAAGAAGAAGAGGAACTATTAGTGAAGATCCTCCCATATGATCGTACATTCCTTCGCGCCGCAGTAGAAGCTTATGACTGGCTCAAGCGCAGCAACATGACCAACGATCAAGGACTCTATGTCGATGGGTTTCACATCAAAAATTACGGCGTCAACGACACCATTGGTACCGGCGAATGCGACGAGCGCTCTGAAGAAGTCTACACCTACAACCAAGGCGTTTTGCTCTCCGGTCTCCGTGCTCTGTGGGAAGCTACAGGTAACATTTCCTACCTCACCGACGGCCATCAACTTGTCCGCAACGTCATAGCCGCCACAGGCTGGCGCCTTTACCACGAGCCACACCTTCCACCGGGTTGGGAAGGGCGGTGGAAATGGTACGGTCTCGGGCGCGCTGGTGTCCTCGAGGATTCTTGCGACGCCAGTGGCAGCTGCACCCAGGACAGCCAGACGTTCAAGGGCATCTTCTTTCACCATCTCACGCTCTTTTGCGAACCGCTGCCAGATCGCGCCAAGATGCCGGGGAAGACGTATGGTGGTAGCAAAGAGACGCGCATGCTGCATCGCCAGAGTTGTGCTGAGTATGCACCGTGGGTCGTGCGGAATGCGCGGGCGGCGATGCGCACGAGAGACGAGAGAGGAAGATTCGGTATGTGGTGGGCTGCCGATGTCGGTGCGGACGAGGGCTGGAATTGGCGAGATGTCGAGCCACTGAGTGAGCGGGTGCCGAAGGGTGTCGTGGGGGAGAGCGAGGACACTCGACACTCGATGACACACGGCACGGGAACGACGTGGGATGGCTTCCCGCACCGAAGAGCTGATCCTTCGTTGCCAGCCGAGAATGAGAGTTCGGATCCGAATGACCGGGGACGGGGTCGAACAGTGGAAACGCAAGGGGGCGGTGTAGCCGTTCTACGAGCAATGTGGGAGCTCGTGATCATGTATCAGAAAGACTCTTGAAGGCGTCGTGGATAGGGCTACGGATGCTCTTACCCGCCTTGAGCGGCTGATTCAGAATCCCTCTTGATTTAACTTCGAGGTCCTGGAACAAATGGTGTTTGGCTGCCAGCAAAAAGTCTTGCCTGTACGACAATCTCCGCGCAGAGTGCAAAGGGCAGAGAGACTGCTAAAATGCGGCTTGAAACGGCGGAGAATTATCAAAACTGAGCGCAAAAGTCACCAAAGACAGTCTCCGCTCTATCGCCTGCCGGCAGAGATCAGGGTGCAAATTTGGGAGTATGTGCTTGCCTCGTCTGGCCGAGCGGTTCATCTTGTGACGATGCCCAAGAGGCTCGGCCACATGCATTGCGTTTACCCGCCGGACAAAGTCCCATTGGGGGCGGGCTATTTGCACCTGTGTTGGGGCGCTTCTCATACGGATGGCTCAACTTATCGACTTTCGCTTTCGAAGAAAGATGAGGAGCGAGACCTAAAGTTCAAAGTACGCCGGGAGGAGACGTTACTGCCTCTGCTTTTGAGCTGCCGCACCGCGTAAGATGCCTTTAGCATGATTGTTGCTAGTCATTCTTATTCGTTACTGACGTGATTTTCTAGATACTCCGAAGCATTAGAACTTATGTACTCGCATAATGTGTTTAATCTTCGGCAAGCAGTCACTCTAATCTACTTATCTGAGAACCTCCTTCCTCGGTGTTTCTCTGCTATCCGAACCCTGGAGCTCGATATACCGGTAATCTGTGAGACTGGTGAGACTGACGAAGTTTATTACAACTACCCTCCAGATAAACACGATGGCTGGGAGCGCTACTGTGAGATCCTTAATAGCATGACGGGTTTGCGGCATCTGAGGGTTGCGCTGAGTTGGGGTGATGGTTCTCCTCCGATATTGAGGGAAAAAATGGGAGCTTGGTACCTGTCGCATCTCGCGAAGGTAGACGTGGAAGATTTTCTGGTTTCGCTCTCTCATGTAATCCCATCATATGTGCTGGAAGCTTTTCCGAAACGTTCCTTCCGCATCCGAGTTCACTCAAGTCTGGAGAACCGTTTCCGCGAGCAGTATGGTATTCGCCCGGGATTCAGGGTCTGTGAAGGCAGTTTGGATGATTATGAACCGGTTGATATTGCGTAGCTGTCATTTTAATTAAGAATTCATCTCCCTATGGAATAGGACAGTAATCAAAACAAACTTGCAGGGACCATTCCCCAATTTTGAATTTTCAAGACCGCGAGGGTAGCAAGCTTTGCAGGATTGTTCTTTTGCGTAAGACGATACTGACCCACACATTATATTGTTTAGGCCATGAATGTGTACTCTTGCCCGCTTTTTGTACCTCACTAATACCCATTTGAACCTCTACATCTCGATCTAGATGCTGTATGGGATGCGAGAAGGAGTAATAGCTGGATCCCACGGTCGGTTTGTGATTATCAGGATCGAAGGCATCAATGTAACGACCAAGATGTCCATAATGCGTATCGTTCCAAGAGGGGCGGTATGAAAGGTTGCATTCGTGAACGATATCATCCAAGATTTGATTCAACGGACTGCCATCAAATGTGAGCCAAACTTTAGAATCCTCTGGATTCGTGCTAGGCTTCATCTCCTTATAGCCACCGACGACAAGAGCTGCTGGCGTATCTCCTTTAGGTCCCACTGGGAATACGAGTAAAATGCCAAATCGCCAATCTCTTGAGGATGTTTTGCGCGGGATAATGTAGCTGAGATCTGCGAACCCTACCGGTCTAGGGTAGATATACATTTCCGGCTCTGGATATTGTGTACGATGCAAGTCCACGGAGAAGACGGCCGCCGTTCCTGAAACCGGGGAAAAGCTGGACTGAGGTGTCAACTTCCTGATGAAGATCCTTTGTATGGATTTTCGAATCCAGGTTTCATCTCGACGAAAATTCAAGCCAACAACCCTGAAATACTCGTTCCGGGTACCAAAAATGGGCTCGAGTGGAATGATACAAGCACTCCCTCGTTCCTGATCGATGCAATCGAGCATCGCAAATGCACAGCCCCACTCGTCGACATCCGATTCCATCATGGTGACCTCTATCTCTAGGCCCTTGTTGGTCATTGAATATGGAGGGCTGCCAGAAGCACTTGGTATTGGGGCATTGTTGCTGCATTCAATGAATTGAAATGGATGCTCTGCCAAGGGTCCATGAGTCCTGTATTCGCTGATGAGAGGGTTTTGAGCAATCCCCTTGAAAGCGAATATTGAATGATCAGTAGAATCCTTCATGATTTCTTCCTGCAGTCTTTTAAAGGATTTCTCCTGTTCCCCATAGAGAAGCGGCATGTTGACATCGAAGATACCCAGAAGGCAATATGCCATATCTTCAGGCCTGGTGGTTTGGCGTTTGGCAGCCCATGACATACGTCGTGCAATGCTGCGGAAATATAACAGCTTTGGGTCCTTTAACACTTCGGTGTCAACCTTCGTGATGCTAGAGATGCACTCCCTGAGGTAATATTTGGTGCCGATGGCTTTCCAATCCCGCGAGAAGAACCTGAGTTCTCTTGGTGCGATCATCTCTTGCAGCGTCCAGCCCCTAGTGAACCATCTACTTCTTGCAAACTTCGACTGCAATACGTAGTCATACTCCGGACTGGACCTCAAAATAGTCGCTAATGGACGGTTCTCAAGGAGGAGGACGTCGTCGCTGGGGACGTCCGACAGGTAGGCATAGCAGACGCCAGAATTCTGGTACCATCGGAACATCGAATTAATCGCTTCTGAGAGTTCGGCGCTGCTAGCCTTATCGATGCAACAAGTATCTACCCAAATAAATGAGTAGCCATCTTTCCGGGCCTGGTTGGCGCATCCCTCGATCTTTTTGTAGCCAGCCTTGCGCTTTACAGTGGCAGAACCCGAATCCTGGAACAAGACTTCTTCGTCGCCCCAAGTGTGGGAAAGGATCGCATACGAAGGTATCTCATTTGGTGAGAATTCACGCAGAACCAGGGCGTTGGGTTCAGAGATATCAAGAAGACGCATGGCTGCGAAGGTATATAAGTGGGTGAGGAATGGGAACTTTCTCAAGTTATGGCCGCCCGTTTTCCCTCTCACCTGATCTTCAGTTTTCTCCATACCCCGTTCTTAATAACACTGCTATGGATAACTATCTCGAAAAACTCATTTCTTTAGAGCGGTTCTTCAATACCTGACGTCCTAAATCTCAACCTGTTTGTTAGCTACTAGAAGAGAGTTGTCAAATGTGACGTCTCATAACAGGACGTCATATAACTACATCACGAAACCAACGACGTTCTCAACGGCCGCATGATTCTGAATGATGCCATAAAACAACAGCTATCATGGTATCTACCATGAAGGACAAAAGATTGATGGAAACGACACTTTGAATGATGTACTTGCAACCACACGAAGCAGAGCAGCTGTAACATAAAAGAAATAGAATTTACGTCTGCAGCAAATCACCCAAACCACACACGGGATCTCTCTCTTTCTTGTGACCATTTCCTTAACAAGAGTCTTACAAAGGTTTAGAAATATCTAGCCACTATATCTGGCCACTCTAGTCGAAGAGGGTGTTCTAGTCAGGGGCGAGAGTAAAGTCCCCGTTAGTAGATCATAAGAACTTGGAATAAGTAAGTGAAACAATATTTGCAGTTCGTAGAAAGTTATTTAAAACTAATCACACATTCTAGATACTTTTAATGAACGCAAGGGAGATCCGGATACGATACTATGTAGATTTATGCCTCGGAGATCCGCTTGCGACTGCTTGGAGCAAGGCTTTCGTATCAGAAGAAAAAAGCTCGATTCCGAAGACTCAGTCCTTGCGGCATCAAACGCTTTGATCAAAGAAGCTAACATTAGGGTGTTAAGAGAGAGGAGGCTGCAAGAACCTGCTTCAGGGGATAAATCGAGGCTTCGATTTCACAACTACAACGTCAAACCACCCTCTTCACCGATCAGTGTTTTTGAAATATGTAATTATCCTGTGATACAGGGAAGATTCCGAAAATTCAAATCAGAACGCCAAAACCTCCTAGATTTCAACGGATGTTAACCCAGGGTTGTCGAGAAACTTTTGTACTACGAAGCCTTATCCGAAAGCACCTGATCCATTCTTTCCTGCCAGTAGCCTTTCATGAAGATCGAGAGGGAAGTGTTCCGCCGTTGGTATTCATCCATGAATTCTGCGGTAAGTTCTCCGTGCTTAACAATCAAGACTGCCTCGTCGTCCCGGATACGTTGCACATCAATGGGTTCGTGTCTCTGGAAAAGCTCCCAAAGATCTCTTTCACAGCATAGGTGAGATAGGCCTAGGCGTTGATGGGTTGCAAAATGAAAAACCTGGTTGGTAAATGTAATCCAGTCCGGGTCGGTTGGGCGTACCGATAGACTTTGTCCAATGCTTTCGATCCATTCCAATAGCAATCCCTGTATTTGCTCAGATACCACATAATGACTGTAATAATCTCTTATTCCTTTCAATAGAGTTGTGAGGGGGGTGCAGCCACTGGAAGAGCAAGTGCAACAGCATCCATCGCATGTAGTCTTAAGACATAAGCCGTAAAGAAATTGTGCTGAATTTAGATCAAGGTCTTTCATGCCGTCACGAAATGATGCTTCTATTCTCGATGTCCTTTGAAATTCGTTGACAGCGGGCCTTCGTCTTTGGATGTTACTTGTATGCCCAAATGATACACCGATATTGAATGCCAGGTGGTGGGCTGGCGTTACTGCCGTTACCGAAGACGTTACGAGTCTCATGATATTTGCCCCTTTTGAGAGCAGCCATTGTGCATACCAAAGAGCCGATGAAAGTTCAGATAACTGACGCGGACAAATGCTTGCTAATGGGCTCAGACCATCGCAGTTCAACTCATCAATGCAGTAAAATCCTGTGTCGAAGAGTCTCCGTGGCCATACTCTATATCCCTCTCTGGCGTAGAAATATGAGGCTATGGTATGATATACTGTCCCTCGCGGGTTTCCTGGATTCAGCTCCTCGGGTATCGCAATCTTGTGTTTATCCAAAATATGGACCAACGAATACAGGGGTGATCCTTCTAGTATTCCGTCACTTGGGACACCGAGTGCCTCGAATGCCTCCGTTGGGAGCTTCTGAAGGGCTATCGCTTTCAGTTCGAGCTGACGTTGCTTTATTGTCGTGGAAACAAAATTAAATCCTACGCCATCCAGGTCTAGAACAGACTCTAGAATCTCCTCTGAGGCAGAGAGGCGGAAACGCATTCCTCCCTCCCATTCTGGGGATGAAAGAGCACTTCCAGCCTCCATAAGTAGTGCCATAGAATCGATGCAACGAACCCAGTGGGCGTAAAGGAGAGGTATACTTCCGCGGCTACTGGGGGTGTTGACTATCCGAGTTCCTCCAGCCTCGAGTAGCAGCTTTAAGCTAACTGGCCACCCGCTGGCAAGGTGAATAGTCGTATGTCCAAACCTATTCCGCTCGTGGATGACTGATGCGGGATTTCTCCGAAGCAAGTCCTGAACAGTCTTTTCGGATCGCATCAAGATTGCATAGCTTAGAGGGCCACACTCCGATGCTTTGTAGCACTCTCTGTTAGCCTTTACAGCAGGGATGTAACTGAGTGGCGGCTACATACTGAAATATGAATACAGATTACATACCTTCAATCCAAGCATCTAAATGTCGGCCAACTTCAATCTCGTAACGATCTCGATTCTTGAAGAAATAGGTCGTCAAAAGAGAGGCCGAATGTTCGAAACCAATGTCTACCACAGATTTACAAAAGTCTATGGCGCTTCTACCGTATTCAGGGTGAAGTATATGGGCATTCCAGGTACTTATAGCAAGACAATCGAACGGGTTCCTGTGTCCATTGTTACATAACAAGAAGGCTTTCCAAGTCTCTCTGTCGTACCGACCACGTGAATCTTTCTCATTTATAGGCACACCTGCATCCGCTAAATCAAACACCAAGCCTGTGTATGGCAAGAGGTCTGATACGGCTCGCCAGTGACCTGGGCAGTCTCCTTGGACGAGAGTCTAATTCTTGTCAGCTTAAACATTTCTCTTACAATTCGTTTACTGACATTAAGCAATGTTCGCCCATTTTGGTCGACATCAAATGGAGACGCTTGACGACTGTGAAACAACCTCTGGATCTCGGCCCTTAAGTCTTCATGGGACATTTCAAATGTCCGTCCTTTATTTCCATGCTCTCCTAAGCCCTTCAGAAGTTGGAATGCAGGTGAGTCGGGACGGAAGACATAGCGAAGGCTCAGAGAGGGAATGATGGAGAAGCTCCAAGCACCAAACGCTACTGAGAAGGACCCCTCTACAACTCGGGAAAGAAGAATGCTGAATATTCTTGCGTCAACGCCAATACGGGTAACTCGTTCTGTATTTAGATGGTAGGGGCAAGACTCGTGATGGGAACTTGACGCAATGGTTTCCCTGAAAATTCGCAGAGGGCCTCGTCTGATCTCGTTGACCATCTTCGTTTTCCATTTTCGGCACGAGCAACGCGGTGAGATTGATTTGGCGATGAAATCGTTCTGCAGAGAATTTTGGCGTAGGCTCAGACTGTTGTCCAATGTAGATGTACTATCCACAGCAGGTTGAAGTATTGCTGGCCTCGGGATGAGCGTCAATTGCATATCCTGTTCGGTTGCCTTATCTTTTGTGGAGTTTTCAGCAAAGCGCTTGAGCAGCTGTTCCGTCATTTCAGACATTTGTGGCGTGACTCGCATGACGGCATCTTGTAATAATTCGAATTGTTGCCGGAAGTCTTTAGTCGTGTGTAAGTTAGACACGATGTCATTGGTAATAACATGTTCGATGCTTGATACTGTCTGCTTGATGTGATTAACATCTTTCATTGTCGAAGAACCAGTATTTGCAACTGCCGTCACTGTGATTTCCTGGTTTGCAGCAATGTCTCTGCGAAAGGCCAGTCAGTTACGGAATCCTACAGTGAGATTATACAACCAAAACACTTACAGTTGAAGGACTTGAAGTAGAAGACTCAAGTTGTGTGTAAGGTCTCTTACGAGCGCTTGGAGGTGTTTGATGGTCTTCTTACGAAATGGGTATGCCGATTTCTTTGAAAGATCAATGAATCGTTCCTTGGTTCCTTTCGGGCATTCGATCCGGCAATTTTTCAGTATTGCTTCCAATGTCTTGAGCTTGTCTTCCACCAGGCTGAGGCTGTCTGCCACATAATCGTTGAATAAAGGGTGCGTATTCAAAATATTTCCAAGCCTACTATTGAGCAGCTTAAAGAGCTTCCCCAGGTGCGCGATATATTTCAAGGCAGATGAAACGTCGTCGTCTCTTGCTTCCCAGGCCTGGTAGTAGGCTGTCAAACCGTCGCACACCGTAATTCCAAAAGAGATCACTCCTACTAGTGTCCCCAGTATCTCGGCCATGATAGACAAGGCTACGAAGATCTGGAGCAGGAAAGCGACTGATCTTCCGGTGTGGATGAATCGTTGAAGAATTTGGGCACAGGAGATGTTAGATAAGGATGGAAATGATAGTTTGGGGGAGATCAGTAGGCTCAGGTTCAGCTCGTGCACGATCAGCCTTGCTCAAGGCTGATCAGGTAGAACTTAATCATGCTAAGCCACTATTGACCCTGCTTACGAATTCTACTCGCTGTTCGCGTGGCACCAATATTGGGCCCCTGATTTCAGCCTCGTTGAAGGAACAGGTCTTGTTATTCGAGTGTAGCGTCGAAAAAACAAGGATTCTTAGACCAAAGGAATGACTGAGTAAAGAATTAAGAATCCGACTAAGTTTGGCATTTAAATTCGGGTGATGACCTCCGTCGTTTTCGGCGGCAAATACCGATCTTTTCGTATGTAGGGCATTGTCACCAGTGGTGGAAGTATAGTGCAAAATCCACTATGTAACACAAGTCAGCTTCATTTGATGCGCAAGTCGTAAAACGGATGGGCAATCTCATATTTTAAAGGCTGGCAACAAGGGCAGCACAGAGCAAGCAGATCCACCATATGGTAGTCGCTATAAAGATAGCCTCTAAATTCACTGATTTGTCGTTGTTTTAATTTTATGAGATGAGGTGGTTGGTGGTTGAAGGGCCGCACAGATCTTCGCAACCGCGGAGGTAGATAGAGTAGGATAGCATACGTTAGCGTGCACGCTCACATGAATCCTTCTCGGTTCTCTTTCGCCACCATCCAGCCTTATCAAGGATTTCGACGATATAATTACCCTACTACTGCGCGCACCTCCTCTTCTACCTCGCTATTGTGTTCTCTGAACATCACTTATAATATCCCTATGCGCTATATAATAAGATGCGCTCCTCGATAGCCCTTCTCGCACTTGTTGCAAGCGTAGCCGCGTCGCCTCAAGGCGTAACGTCTGCCATCTCTCCAGCGGCCTCTGCACCAGCGGGTTGCGCTACTAGCTACAACGGCGAATTCACTTTTACAGTAAAGAATTTAACTTCCACTACGGCGAAGCGCCATCTCACCAAGGTTCGTCACGGATTGCGTGAAAATGCCTCGAGCTCTTGTCGTAGTAATAACGAACATAGCGCCAAACTAATGGTATTTTATCCGTCACAATCATTGGAGGGGTTCTCGCCGACCAGGATGGGCGGACTGGCTATATCGCGAACAACTACCAGTATGCATACAATTGACTCTCCACAAAAAGAAGATAAAAACAGATGCACTTCCAGGCTCGAATTCGCCAACCCCCCTCAAGCCGGCGCCATCTACACGGCCGGCTTCTCGGCCTGTACCAACGGCTCCCTCGCGTTCGGCGGCTCCACTGTCTGGTATCAGTGCCTTAGCGGCGGTTTCTATAACATCTACGCCCGTAGGTCGACTGCGCAGTGTAACCCGATTAATATCGCTGTCTTGCCCCACGCTGCCTCGTCGAGTGCAACGACGCGTGTACCAACCAGTGATACCGCCACAAGCTCTGCCTCGACCACGGCTACTAATTCCACAGGATCGCGCACCACGGGCACTAGTAGTAGCACTACATCCTCATCTACTCCCTCAAACTCAGCCGGCACTAATGCTGGAGATCTCACCCCCGGGGCCAGGGCGGGGACCGGAGTAGGAGTAGCGGTCGGTGCCATTCTCGTGATTGCCGTGTTGTCAATCGTGTTCTTCCGTCGTCGACGGGGAAAGCGTGCGCGTGCGAACCCGGATCGTACCAATTCGCCGTCGGGCTGGACGAAGCCGGAACTCGAGGACACGCATGTCCCGGTGCAGACACCCGTGGAAGTCGAGGCTACGCACTCGTATAGGGAACTCGATAGCACTCCGGTACGGGCTGAGCTCGCTGAGAGATGAAAAACTACACATCATGAGATACCGTCTAAGAAGTCCTTTTTGTGGAGATTGGTTTTATTAAAAATTTCTCCTAACCCTATAAGGTGGATAGTGGATACCGCTGAACGTTCCAATGATGAAAAGCCGCACAGGAACGCAGAAACCCAATGCAATAGGGATGAACAAGATAGGGTTGTCGTTCGACGAGCCTCTCGACGAAATATTTAATGCGCAGAGGTACCTTCATATGTATGGATCCTCCTCAATTTCGACGAGCCTCTCCTTTTGTTATTACGTGCGAAATGCGTTTCGTGGGTTGCAAATCTACGTCTATCACGGGACTCAGCAGTCAAGTAGTACAGTGTGGTCAAATGAATAGATATTATGAACGTATAGTTCTATCGCTAGCGTTGAAATCTCGAAAGGCTTGATAAGAAGTTTTCGCAGACGCAGTGCGCAGTGGGAAATGAGGTACACCCCCTATTTAGCGGGAAGATCTTGGCACCGTTGGAACTACGGAGTGGAGCGGAGATTGGATGGCCTCAGAGGAGATTTCATGCGATTATATTTGCGACTTGGAGGTGCCGCATTTCTTTCAATTACTTCCGCGACGATATTCAGAACTTGCGTGACACGGCTTGGTTCCATAGTAGGCGTAAGACGAAACGTATTATATTGACCGCTCTTGATCGTATGTATCTACCGAACGGAAACACCTCTCAGCAAATTGCACCCAACAAACGCCGCGCTTATATCCAAACCCGATCTCATATCTCGCTCAAGTGAACATTCTAAGCGCTGTCCAGAGCGTTGCACTATCCGACCACGGCCAATGCAGCAATAACTGCCGTCCGCGATCATCAACGTAGAGATCTACTTAGCAGAAGATGCTGGACCTCGCCCTCTCCGTCTCTCTCGTCTCATTGTGCAGATGCTGCGTGACATCCAGCACCGTAACAATGTGGTCATGGCATAGAGTCTGGTCCCTCCTTCTCGCCAGAAGCTGGCCCGTTTTCAGGATGTTCTTAATCTGCCGTCCGTTCAGATCCATCAGCGCCAGCCTCTCCAGCTGAATATCAGTGATCGAATTATCCTGGCCCTGTGCCTTGGCTGCGGCGAGGAAGTTCTTCCAGATCATGCGGCGCGAGTCGATGCTCAGCTCAGGATAGTCGAGAGAGATGTGGATCCGGGACTGGAACGCTGCATCGAAGGTGTTGACGCGGTTGGTCGTCAGGAACATGATGCCTTCGTAGTACTCGAGAATCCGTAGGAAGATGGAGACGAGCTTGTTGCGCTCGAGCTCGTGCAGGCTACGCTGCTCAAGGAAGACATCGGCCTCGTCGAGTAGGAGGATGGCGTTCCACTTCGTACACATTTCGAGGATGTTGTTGAGCTTGTTCTCAATATTGCGTGGATCGAGTCCGAGGTCGCCGGCGCTCATCATGTAAAGAGGCACACGCATCTCTTCAGCAACGGACTCCGCAGTCTGTTAAAGTGTCAGTGAGGCCGGACAAAAGGCGCGCAGGATTCTTACCAGAGTCTTTCCCACACCTGGCGGGCCGCATAACAGCAAGATTATGCCTTTACCCTTGCCTTCAATCACATCGTCAAACATCTCCTTATTCTTCCGCTGACTCTCCGTAAAGCCAAGGATCAACTCCTTCTGATTCGAAGGCAACACCAAGCTGTCAAAGGCACCGACGCTCCACTCAATCTCCTTAACAGAATTGACGAAAAAGTTCAGCCACTGCTTGTTCTTCAGTGCATAGCCGCGCAGCAGAGGCGTGCAGATTAGCTTCTGCTCTGCTGTCAACTTGATACGATCTGCACCTCCTTCCTCATCTGCGAACATTCCGTCGACGGGCATACCGCCTCCTGTGCCTTCATCGCCGGGATCGTACATGTCGTCGCCATCATCGTCGTCATCACCAGCTTGTCCGTCTGATTGTTCTTTTTGATTGAGAGGCGTGACGAAGACGGACCAGTTTGGGTTGAATTTGTTCCAGCCATACGTGTCGATGACGATGCGACCTTTGATGTTGTGCTTGTCCTTGTTTCCGAAAGGATCGCGATTCCAGGCAACGCCGTGATATGCCTTATAATGTGAGCCAGCCAAAGCCTCAATCTTGCCACCTCGCTCGATCAGCCTTTCTTTCAGGCCATCCTTGTCCAAGTGATAGTCAATAGGATATGCCGCGAGAACTCCAATCTTTCGAGTACCAGCATAAGGATAGATGCAGAGATTCAGCTTGTTCGTTCCAAAACGGCTCCCGTCCCAGTCGACGTATTTCCCACTAACCCAGAAACACGGGTTCATGTTTCGGTCGGTGCCATATCGTGTATTGTGGAGCTTCAATGCTGTGTCCTGGCCATCCTGCCGCGTGTAGACAACATGCCCTGGTTGGAACACTGTCCAGAGATACTCGTAAGTTATCACACCATTGCGCATCATATCTTGCGACTCCTCAATGAGCGTTTTAAACTCCTTGTGGAGCAGGTTGTAAAGCAACTCTGTGTGCTCTTTCGTCTTCTTTCTGTTCTCCTCCTCTTCCGCATCATCACTCTCACTTTCAGCTTCCAGACGCTTGATTGCATCCTCAAGCTCTGACCACCGATGAATCAGCGGTTCGAACTTGCCAGAGAATTCCAACCGCCTTAAGCCCACTGTAACACCAGGGTAATCCTTCAAGACACCTCCGAGTAGCTTCTTCAGTAACGGGCTTTGCACCACAATACTGTGGATAGCAAGGACCTACATGGAGAATGTATTAGTAGAGTTCAGTACAGCCTAAAAGCGTAAATTCAAAGGGATTCGAGCTTGAGAAGATGAAGCTTAAAAATAATACCCATCACATAAATGGAGGCATCCTTACCTTGCGTGGGTCACTGTAGACCTTGACATTTCGCACCAACAGCGCCCACTTAGCTGTCTCCGCATCTTCCGCAGGCTTCCCTACATCGGTCGGAACGGTGTCTTGCCACTGGAAACGGCCACGACGGTCCTCTTTGCCAGAATAGAGGTTCTTATAGCCGCATTGCATCCCGATCTCTTTCGGATCAAGAGGCGTTGGTGCTTCAGCCTCTTCGACTTCACCATCAACCCCATTAGTCTCTGCCTTACCACTCAGCGTGACGGTCTTGATGCCATTCTGCTGCGGAGTGGACTCTTCGTCCGAGGAGTAATCAATGCTGCGTGCCATTCTGCGTGGAGGTGGTCTGCGTGGAGGTGGAAGGCGACGACCTGCTCGGCCTCTGAGGCTTTGAGCTTGCAGAATTCTTTGGGCGATATATTGGGGGTTTTCACTGTGCAAAATTAGTTCGTTCAGTTGTTCGGCCGGGTCGGAATTGATTCGCGAAGAGAGCCGGTTGCTCAGTTAGACTAACAATAATCGACCCTCCATTCACCTTATTGGGCGTTACTGGAGGAGAAGAGAGGAGACGATGAGAGGGACGTGGAAAGTGAGAAGTGGACAGCTTTAAACGTCGAAAGCGTTGTTGCCTGCTGGAGAATAGTTCAACGCATTAGAAAGATGGCTGTGCGGTGGATGAAATAGGTAAGTGATGTCTCTGAAAGTTGGACGATCTTAAATCCGTGCAAAGTCCAAGTGCAAGGCTGAAGGCTGAGCGTTCGCAGGCAGAATGAAGCTGTTGCCTGCCTGCCTGCCTCGACGATGTGAATAATCCTACGCTAAGTAGTACTTCCCCGCAGTAGTGACTCAGGGAAATGGCAGCTTCAAGAGCGCAACATATGCCATGTGTTTGTAACTCGCCGGTCAAAGTAAGGCAGCAAATGTGAGTGAGGCTCAGAGCTTCCGGTGAGTTCGCTCGACTCGTGGGACACCGCCGACCAGGATCTGTGCAGTAGCTTCACAGGTTGCAACACGCAAGGTGGCGAGAACATTCTCTTTGTACAGCAGTGTGTGCGAGGTGGTGCTTGCAAAGTGATTGCTTCAATTCGAAACCTAGGACAACGGTACCTAATCAAAATCATGTTGATTCTCACGAAGTATGAGAAGTGGAGTCGCAAGTGGGAGTGGGGTGCCGGATCTAGGGTACGATACCCGAATTGGTATACTCTATCAGAGAGCATCAGATACGCAGGTTCTCCTACATAGATAGATGGACTGGACTGATTGACAGCCTCTACACTTCGTCGTCTTTGATATATCTCCCAGGAGCCATTTACCCTAAGCGGGCCGCTACTCCTTCTGACATAATCGCCATCTACAGACATAGGTAGCTTCCGCATCGTACATTGGCGAGATGGTAAACGGGCGCTAGTTAGCAGCCGATGCAGGTACATATCCAGCACACGATAGAGCAATGTATCTAAAGAGGCAGGAGGTTCTTGCGGAGCTGTCGCCTCGCTTCGCCACGCTCAGATGTATCCGATGAGACCCTCAACGTTCTTTTCCGGGGCAGTGGCGGCGAGTTGAATATGAACTGATTAGAAAGCACTACCTCATACATTGAACCGATGTAGTTAGCAGCGTTAGTACTTTCAGCAAGAGCTCATCCTGCGGCGGTTATATCCTCGCAGGATATTAGAATAGAGTAATAATCAAGGGTGCAACGTCAGCGGATATCCAATAGTTATCACTAGTAGCGGATCAGCTCTTTGCTACGAAGGACTAATAAGGCGGCTACATGCGGATGATGGTGAGAGCTGTTCGAGCAACTGCGGACGAGAGACAAGTGCTGAAAAGATCCTTGGGAGTATCATCACGCAACCCTCACCATATCCTCGTCGTTCTTGCCGCGTTCTGCGCCTCCGACGGAGGTGGAGCAGAACGTGCAAGCATCGCGAAGGAAGGGAACAGAGGAGGACACGAGACTAGGAGAGATGGAGTACGACTATAATCAGCAGAGCGAATGGCATTGCTCTTATGCTGCTGCGAGGCGACGGTCAATACTTCTGGGCTTATTGAAGGTTACCACGTTTGAGACCCCTGGGGTGCATCCATGACGGTCACTTGCAGAATGCAGAATCAAGGGTCTCCACAACCTCGTCAAGCGCCATAGAGCCCATGGAAGCCGGGCATCCGCCTCATCTTCCTTGGGGAATCCAAAGCCACCGAGTCTGGGGGTGTGTAGAGAAAGGTAGCCGAAGATGCTGCGACTCCAGTCATTTCAGCTCTATGACAGTTGCTCTTTGTCAACGAGATCTGAGCAGATTTCGGAGGCGGCCTCTCAGCATCTCATGCGGGTTGCACAAAGGGCAGAAGCACCAATGTCGCGCTGGAGGTTTATCTGGCCCGCGGACATGGCATTTAAACCTGTCGGCAGCAACGATATGGCATTTGCTGGCGATGAAACGCTCGCCGGAGGGCCCCAGTGGCTCGAAATGCAAAATTCGGGGCTTAACATCAGTGGGACCGGCAGAGCAGCAGGGAAAGTGTATGGCTGAGGTGATCAGGTCCAGGGTGCGTCGCGCTGTAGGGCGCCGTTAGATACATCGTCAGCGCGGGAGATGGTGCAATAGGATTGCTCTTTCTGCAATGGATTCCGCCGGTGGAAGCTTAGAACATGTGAAGAAGCAATGCGGAAACAGGCTCCCTCATCCTCCCGCCGTCCTGACTCGTCTGGCCATTCGCCCAGGCCGGAGCACGTCTTATCGTCGGCGCGACCGAGGCGGCTCGCGACGGCGCGTCTGGATGAAGTGCGACTTCGAGGTGGTAGCGGCTCCAAGGCGCGCTGCAGCGACTCGGAGGGCGTTTCGGTCAGAGATTCAGGACAGAGTTGCATGCTTCTTATGCATGACAAAGGCATGATGAACAGCGCGGTGCAGGCGGCCGGGGTGCTGCGCGACTTCAGCTGGACATCGCGCCCGCAACGTCGACACTTTTGCATGGCGACGCTTGATTGCTTCTTTCGGAGCCCGTACCTCACACAGTGCCTCTCACGACTGAGCCGGGCCGCTCAGCCTTGGCCCGCGGAGGGCAGCGAGTGGATGGGTAAAGGGTACAGGCGCGAATTCGATGCCCGCGGCCAGTGGCAGAGACAGCACGGCGAAGGCATCCTGGGCGAAATCCCACGCGTCAGGTCACCCAAGCACACAAGCTTCCGCAATGGAACGCCAATGGAACACGCTGACCTGCCTCTGACCGCCGCTTGCTGTGCGCGCGAGCCCACGTAACTCGAGAAAAAGTTTGCCCAAAAAAAGTCGCGCGCTTTGATCCGACGTGCTGCTTTTCGATCCAAGCTCGCTCGCCAGTCGAAAAAACACCACCATTACTGTGCTGCCTAGTGTGCCACGCCTTTTCAACCCTCCGGCGTCCGCATCTTTCTGCCTCTCTTTCCTCCCTTTCCTCTTCGACATGTCTGGCACACCCGTCGAGAGCAGCACCCTTCACGCCGATAGCACCGCCCACTCCACCCTCCCTCCCACGAAGCCGTCCACGAGCGGCCACGCGCCCGCTGGAAAGCCTGACCCTACGACCAACGTCCAAGATGGCGCCAAAGGAGGACTCTCCGCCTCCGCCGCCTCCGGCTCCTCCGTACGTCCGCCCAGTGTTGTTGGCTCACCCCGATGGCCGCCATCGCGAGCATTTGGAGTCTCAGTAATTGACACCATTTCAATTGCAGGAACTCGCCAGTCTTAAAGTAGGACTGAGGTCCGCTGTCCGCCAATTCCCAGACTTCCCTTCGCCCGGCATTCTCTTCGAAGATATCATGCCCATTTTCGCCGACCCGAAACTCCACGAATCTCTCATCCGCGCCCTCGAACTGCACGTGCGCCAGACCTACGAGCGAATACCAGACGTCATTGTGGGCTTGGACGCCCGGGGATTTCTGTTTGGCCCAAGTCTGGCGTTGCGAGTCGGAGCCAGCTTCGTACCAGTCAGAAAGAAGGGCAAACTTCCAGGGCCGTGCCAGACGGAAAGCTACGAGAAAGAATACGGCCAGGATTTCTTCCAGATGCAGTCAGATGGAGTGAAACCTGGCCAAACCGTGCTGGTAGTGGACGACCTTATCGCAACAGGTAAGGAGTCACGTTCGACCACGTAGTCTGGTCCGAGGTCACTAACAAGTTTGCAGGTGGATCTGCTGCAGCTGCTGGAGGATTGGTGAAGAAACTTGGCGGCACTCTACTCGGCTACATCTTCATCCTCGAACTGGATTTCCTCAAAGGACGTGCAAAGCTTGATGCACCCGTTTATACCCTTCTTTCAAGTCAATAGGCGCCTACATCGAATTTCATATCCCCCACCACCCAATTCAACCACAATCACATTACGATCCGAACTCGATCCGCATGCGAGCATTTTACTTTTGGCATCATTTGGCTTCTATAGACTGGCTAGGCAACTGGGCGGAACTTCTCTTTTCTGGTAACACGCGAGCTGGCGCCGTCTGAATGGGTGGAAAAAGTGCTCGTATTTTCTCGGTGATTTCATCCCACGATACGCAACAAGCAAGCTCCGGCCCACGGATCTTTTTCCGAAATTTTCGGATGGAAGCACGCGCCTTTCCTCTCTAAATACGAACCTGCGAAAGCAATGAGTCACGACAGATCCAATACGCAAAGAGAAGAAAAAGGTCTCGCTGGCCTCCGTAATTAATACGTCCCTTAGTCCTTTTGTTTTTAAGACTTTGCATGATTACATAATAATATTACGATATCCAATAGTTGCACAGTCCGACTACTCTGAGACAATGCGATAAGATGAGCATGCAGTATGGCGCTCCACGGAGCAAGATTCAAGAGGTGGTGTATAGCGAACCCTTGCTTGATCGATCAGATTAGCCAGGGCTCCGTACTGCTGTGGGCACTTATAGGCTTCAACTCAAAGCCGTCTAAACCGAACAGCCCACAAGTATTGAGCAGACTCCAATGGATCGTAAGACTGCTCAATGTATAGGCCTGTCTGCGCCAGAAGCGAGGCTAGTTTCGACGCGACACGTCCTTCAATTTCCATATGAGTGCTGTGCCATCTGCAATTCCCTGACGACATTGAGCGCACGACGGACCCCCACTTCGCCGCCTCACCTGCAGAAAATTACCCCGCCACAACATCTGAAGACGGCGATTTCCCTTACTCCACTGTTTACATACGTGCTCTTCGTCCCATCTTCTGAATGCTACGCACGACAAGGCCCACGTTTCAATTGCGTGCATATTCCTGTCCGAACCCACGTCGTCTACATCGTCCTTTAATCTTCTGCGCTGGCAGCTACTTCAGTCGGTCAGTGACACCGCAAGTCGGCTCCTATCGGATTTCTGCTCGCACCATGTCGGATATGAAGAAGATCTATACGGCCAATGCCTTCCCTCGTGAGTCCAAATCTGCGATTGATGGGTTCATGGTACTAACACAGTGTTACAGCTGCTGGACCATATGTACGTGGCAAGACATCAATGCACTGTATCAAACCTTGTACCATATCGATATCCATGCATGGCACCTTAGTCTTGCATCCACCTACTTCATAGTTGACCTTTGCAACAACCACTCTTCCGCCTGTTGAGACTTTGACCCTAACATTCATCCTTTAGACCCAAGCAATAGCAGCTGGGGCCCACATCTTCGTCTCCGGCCAAATCCCCGCCGACAAGTCGGGGAACCTCGTCGAAGGCAGCATTGGCGACAAGACCGAGCAATGCTGCCGTAACATCATTGCCATCCTCGAAGAGGCGGGCAGCAGCATCGAGAAGGTCGTTAAGGTGTGCACTTGACCGCCTCAATCCTTCAGAGTTCCCGATGCGCTGACTAACGTGGTGGCAGACCACCGTCTTCCTTGACGACATGGCAAACTTCAACGACATGAACGCGCGGTATGAGAAGTTCTTCTCGCACAAGCCAGCAAGGAGCTGTGTGGCGGTGAAGCAGCTGCCGAAGGGAGTACCAGTCGAGATTGAGTGCATTGCCTTGGCTTAACTGAGAATACAAGCATCGAACTGCTTCTCATTGTGCGCTGCATAAGGACATTTCGAAGTGACATCATCAGCATTGCATCAAGGACGACTTGTGTAGCTAAAAGTCTTCAAGAAAAAGTACAACGTATTACATCATGACAATTCACGCCCAGTGCCGATCCGGAGAGGCTTTCGAGATATCATTTTGAAACTAGAAATAGACGTCCAGAATATGACTGAGAAAAAGACATGGATGCATTAAATTTTGTAGTCCTTCAACTCTTCCTCTGTCCATTCCCACAGCTCTTTCTGTAACTGCTCGCTCTTCGACCACTTCGTCGGCTTCCCCACCTCACCCGGCTTCTCAAAGTACTCTCCCCCTATGACATTCTCCTTCTTCCCCACTGCCGCCCATGTCTGATTCACTGCACCCTGTTCAGGTGTCAGCCATGGATAGCCATTCATCCAGCCCGACACTTTCATAAACATCACCTCAGCCTTACCCAAGCCGAGATTCATACCCGTGCCCACAATGCCAGGGTGGACGGCTACAGTCTTTACGCTCGGGTGCTGCTCATTCAGTTTTCTCGTGAGCAATATAGTGGCCAGTTTGCTCTGGCCGTATTTCAAATACTGCTACATGCGCTCTGTCATGAGACGCGGCGGCGGCATACTCGTCTTTACTGACTTGAAGTCAATTCCATCTGACACGGTGAACCGGAACCCGGCGCTGGAGACAAGCACGCATCGCACCTCCGCTTCAACACCGCTTCGTTGCGCTGTCTGGAGCATGATTGGCATCAGATATTTAATGAGAAGCGCGTGGCTCATGTAGTTTACACCCCAGCGGACTTCGTAGCCGTCTGCAGTCTGTCCATCAGGCGCGCCGTGGACTCCGGCATTGCAGATGAGAATGTCGAGCCTGTTGCTCTCACTTTCGGGTTGCGCGGAGGACTGCATGATGAAGGACTTTGCTGCCGCCTGGACGGAGGAGAGAGATTCAAGGTCACACTCCAAGAATGAAAGCTTTGTTGACGTGCTTGGGAAAAGCTCGCGCAGGGAAGCGATGGCTGCTTCATGTTTTGAGCGATTTCGACCCGCGAAGTAGATATGCGCGGGACTACCACGCAGAAGGTTCTTAACGGTTTCGAAGCCGATTCCTGTGCTAGCTGTTCCGTTTGTTAGGAAACTCGTAAAAGAATTAAGAATGAACTGGTGAATGTGTACCTCCGGTAATCATGATGACTTTCCCTGTGAGTGACGGAACATCTTTTGTTGTATCGAAGGAGATTTTCTTTGATTGGGACATGATGCCGGAAAGCAGGAGACTTGAGAGGTCACAATTGAAGTAGGATTAAAGAGCTGAGCAGTATCATCATAGAGCTTATTATGAGAGAGATCATGAAAAGTAAAGATCGTCCAATTACACACTGCGTCTTTTGTAGCAAGAAACAGAAACCAGCATGCACAATCACATTCGAGGTCGGGAATGGACGAGTCAAGGTTGTGATTCTAGACGGACATTTGGCGGACGAATATGGGATTGGCCCGCGACGATGGAACCAAGCCGCGTAGCTCGCTGGAGCCTTCCTGGCCAGGCACAAAGACATCTAAACAGAGCGAAAGTGAGCCACAATTATTGGTCAAGAACAAAGAATGTTGCAATTGGCAGTGGAGGCCGACGGATTGAAGATTGTGCCGCTAGATCCCGCTCGACTGAAGGAAGACATTAGAGTACCCATCTGAAGATTAAGTCTCCATTTTAGCAGAAGTGGATATTTTAGTCTACAGTTAGCAAAATGATTCTCTAAGGTAGTTTCGTGTCGGTTCATGAAGGTGTCGTCAGTCATCCAACCTTCGAAAGGAAAAGTGGAGCGGCGCATCTAAGAAATCCTTGGCAGAGGAGCGGAGCGGAAATATCCTATGCGAACGCACTCTTGGCATCAACATGAACCTTAAGCTTGATTCGAACTTCAAGTCTGGAGCAAACTCCACCTCAACACGAAGCCTTTCAATTTTCCTCTCGTGTCACCTACCTGCCTCTCACCATGGCAGATACAGAAATGGAAGTTGACAGCGCACCGCCATCCGGCACACGCGGTAGTGAAGCGCGCACTGCTACCGGCGCGGTTGCGGTTCGCAGTATCGAAGGCTGGATCATTATTGCCACCAATGTGCACGAGGAAGCAAGCGAAGAGGACCTCCAGGACCTATTTGGTGAATTTGGCGAGATCAAGAACATACACCTAAACCTCGACCGAAGAACGGGTTACGTGAAGGTATTTCAGCCTGACAGACCCCGCTAGAAGTGGATTTAATTAAGAATTGCTTTCGCAGGGCTACGTTCTCATTGAATACCCGACACTCGACGAAGCGAAGGCTGCAATTGCGGGCGCGAACAACACGAAGCTTCTCGATCAAACGATATCTGTTGACTACGCGTTCGTTCGACCTGCACCATCGGGGCCTGGCAAGGGACAGCCGAAGGGAGGTCGTGGAGGCGGCAGGGCGCGTGGCAGGAGTCGCAGCCCGTCAGACATGAAAGACGACTGAGCCGGCATTGCATGCGAGAAACCTGCGGGGGATGATGTTGTTCTCAAACTCCAACCTTCAAGAGGGCTATGAATGAAGCGGCACAAAGCGTCACTGTGGTGTTAGAAGCGGCGTCAGAGGCGATAACGGAGCACGGGACAATGATACCAATACCAAAAGCGTGCTGACCTGCTATGCGCAGGTCGGCGTTGATCTCTCAATGTGGTATGTTTAATCGCGATCACATCGAACGTTTCGACGCTTACCAGAGCCCAAGGGATACATTTGCAAGTGATTTAATGACCCGCGCATCAACGAAAGAATCCACCATAGTAAATGTCCATTCAGCCGCCCCTTCAGCAGGACATTTGTCTGGCTTTAGGCCTCACTATGGAAGGCCATCATGTAGACAGAGTCCCAATCAAACTCGCTGTCGACGCCGAGTCAGATCAAAGCGAATTATCAAGTCAGTAATTTCTCTTTGCAATTTGGGATCTTTGGTTAAGCCAGTAAGTGGTTTTACATTTACTATTGAGACGACGCCAACGAATTGAGTCATGTTCATTTATCGTAATAACCTTTGCGCATCTTGGCCGCGAGCGTGATTCTCTCTGCGACAATTTTCATTGGTAGCCTGGTAGGTATTTTCAACGTTGGTGTCATTTTCCTATATTTTCAACGTGATCAACGACCGCCCTCCTCCAGACTATATAAAGACCCCTCGTCAGATTAATCTACTTTCCACTCCTCTACTCAACTATTCTGAACCTACTACATATCAAACTCAATCCAAGAAAAGAACGAACCATGTCTCCGCTGTATCCAATGCATCAGAGCCAAGCGCAACAATCTCAGCCATATCGACTCAGTTCAGGACCAGAGATTAATACGTTCGGAATGGCTTACACGCCAGTCCAAGGGCAGCAACATTATCAGCCATACAACAGCTCAAGACCAGGGAGTTTCGCGATGCATGGAATGCATCAACTGCCTGGACAGCAATATTACCAGCAGCCCTTCACTTCAACAGCGGCGAGTACAATGCTCCCGTTGCAGGGACCGTTTCAAACACAAGGGCAGCTGTACTGGCAGTCATACAACGGCCCAAGGCCAGAGGGTACCCTTTATGGTACGCATCATCAACCGCACTACACTCCAAGTGTCGCGAATACTTGGTATGGTGTGTTTCAAAACCAAGGGCAACAGCATCGTCAACCATATGCCTTAGGATTTACCGACTATGTACGCCACGAGCCTACTCCGTCGGTTCAGTATCAAGGACATTACCATCATCAGGCGGCCGTGCCCGGATTTGCCGACTATGTGCGCCAAGAGCGTGCTCCGGCCGCCCGACCAATCCCCACCACCTCGACGCCCGCACAGCAGGCCCAAGTCGCGCGTGCAATGCCGTCGCTGGCCGCGCCGCCAGTCTGTAGGCCCTCGAGGCCCGCACGGCAGGCCCAAGAACCCGCGCTTGCAATGCCGCCACCGCCGACACCACAGATACCACCACCGTCACCGGCACCGGTGTCCGCAGCCGCCGACGATGACGATGAGGAAGTGGTGGTGGTGAAGGAGGAGGAGGAAGAGGACCCTTACGGCCCGCCGCCGCCTGGATATATTTCGGCAATCGAGGCGGAAAAACAGCGAACCGACCATTTTTATGAGATCGAGCAAATCAATGAGAGAATGCGCGCCTACCAAAGGGGGGATCCGGGATATGAGGACTTGCCGGGGTGGAGGGTGAGTAGAGGGATGGGACCAAATTGATTGCCGAGTCATTTTTGTTGTTGATAGCCCTCGATCAAAGCCTTTTCATCACATTGAGCCTGTGTCTAGACGAACTGAAGCACGATCTACCTTTGCAGGCCGGAAGTTGATGCGAACTGTTGCCGTGTCATTATTTAGCGCCGCGATCTGCACCTTGAATGGATCAGGACAACTCCTGCAGAGGTTGTGATACGTACACCTCAACAACAACAATTTACAATCATCAACTACCCTTTCTCTGAGTCTCTGATTACTATAGAATAACAAGTGATAGCCACGATTCAGCGCAATCGATGCCTTCTATCGGAGAAACTTCCCTTTCGTTCCATTCATCCGTGGAGAGCCATGATAATTTCACCGCATAAAGTTCCGCAAGCGGCCTCATACCCCCTTAACGTTGAATAATCAAGGATGCCTTAAGGCTTTTCACCATTGTTCTGCAATTATCACGCCAGGGAAATCGGCTATTGCGTTATGTATTCGTCTTCTCTCGGAGTCTCGGACCATCCCTCGTCTCATTCAGTGTTTGACTTCCGCATTCCAAGTTCTCAATATATGCACTTCTCAGTTGACGTAACCTCGGTCTTTCAAGCTGGATGTTAGTTACGCACGAGAGAACCTGCTCGTTGAGTAATCTCGAGGATGTTCACATCATCTTGCCAGAGCATTAGGAGGATATAAGGTCGAAGGAGAATTATTGTGGGGACTCCATCAGGAAGAAGCAGATTCGTTCATATCAAGTAGTATGGCAGGGGTCAAATCATTTGTTAATGCTAGAGTGGTTGTACTTGGAGGCACTGGAGACCAAGGCCGCTCCGTTGTGAAAGGTATGTCGACATAGAGCTGTTTATGCGAACAGTGGAAGCTGAGATATGACTAGCCCTTGCAAAATCCAATGAGTTCAGAGTCTCCGTCTTGACTCGGGATCCCAATTCCGCCAAAGCTCAAGCTCTTGTCTCTGAATTCCCAAACGTCAAACTCCTGGAAGGATCGTACACCACCGAAGCAGGGCTTCGTACCGCTTTCGCTGACCAAGACGTAACCTACTTCAACATCGATACCTTCACTGTTGGAGAGGGATTGGAGTACTTCTGGACATTCCGAGCGTACGAGATTGCGATACAGAGCGGGTTAAAGTGGTTTATTTATCCCGGTTCGCCACATCGATTCGAGGACTATGGAT
Source organism: Rhizodiscina lignyota (assembly GCA_010015805.1). NCBI lineage: Eukaryota > Fungi > Ascomycota > Dothideomycetes > Aulographales > Rhizodiscinaceae > Rhizodiscina > Rhizodiscina lignyota. The sequence goes on from ML978137.1 coordinate 530,132, forward strand.
TTGCTGAAAAGCACCGCAACAGCCACAACGTAGTCGCATCGCGACTGTCCGATTGGCTCGCAACACAGCCTGTGGAACAGTTGCCATGGACCATCACATACGGTGGGATTTATGTGGAGATGCTGAGCAGGTTGTTGCGACCTCATAAAGAGGGCGATAAAGTCGTATTCAAGGCTCCGATGGACAATGATTCAGTGGTGCCGCTTATCCCACTAGACGCCTACGGGGAGCATATCAAATGGGCACTTCGGCATCCGAACGAAAGCATCGGAAAGCGCCTTTCGGCCGGACCGTACGAGGTCACGTATCCACAAATCGCCGATGCATTTCAGAAGGCCAGCGGCAAGAAAGCAGAATTCGCTAGTGTCAGCATCGACGATTGGATGACGAGCATCTCTCCTTTCGTTGACGTGGAGAAAAATTTCCCTCGCGGGGCCCCGGACAGTGACCCTACGACGTTCAAATTCCGCAAGTCTTTTACTGGTTGGTGGAACATGTGGAGAGACAACAGAAAGGACCCACTTAATGAAGACACGAGATGGGCAGAGGAGGACTATCCTTCAAGGCCGAACACTTTGCAGGATTGGATGATGCAAACGAAGTACTCTGTATGATCCAACGGATTCTACCCAGTGGTCTTTGAAAAGGCCATCATGTTAAAGAATCATCCCAGAACAAAAAATAGTCAACATTGATGAATGAAAGAAGAGAGCAATCTCGTGTCACTCAAGTACAGATGCCAGTACGATATTGCCTGACTCGTGTCGTTACTCTACTAGTTAGCCTTTTGGAAAGGGGTTACAAATTTCTCCACTCCGTACGGCGATGCTCAACGAGAGTATGATATATTCACATATGAGCCCATGATCCCCAATTGCCGATTCCTGCTAGACAATTTGTCTCCGGATGTTGGAAGCACACTGGTGAAACGCAGTGATCGAGGAAAGAAGCTGTTTCTGGCCCCTTTGAAAGAGTAGGTCTATCCTTTCCAGACTACTGATCCTCAGCAGTTGAAGGCAATGTCGGCGCTGTTTGCGGACAAGCCTTCAGTTATTCTTACCATAGTTTGAAGTTCTGAGCGCTCTTTCTAGTGCAGATATAATGAAGAGAATCTAGAATCCGTTTTCATTGCTGCTGAAATTCTTAGCCGGCCTAATAGATGGGTTCTAATAAAGAGTATGCCCAACGTTACGCACACGAAGATCTAAGCTCTGTCAGTTGATGCAGGTGGCAATGAGTATTGCGAAAAGAAGTGGATAACAGTGAATTCTGTTCCCAAGACAACATTGCTTCGAGAGCAAGTACACCATATGATACAGAGCTTTGTAATGTAGGTATTCTACAATGTTATCTCACCCTTCCAAGCACCATCAGTGATTCCCAGTGAGTCGACGCAATGCTGCCATCTCGGACCACCCTTCTCCTTCCTCCACAAATACTTCAGTAGCTTCTGCCTCCGATGAACCAGGAGCCTCAAATTTCTCTTATTCGATTTATCTCCCTTCCCCCTCGACTCCAGAAACTGACTCAGTGTGCGGATCTTCGCCGTCAGAATCGCAATCTGCACCTCTGAGCTGCCCGTGTCTGGCCCTGCGCGTAGCTTCTCATTCGCAGCACGCCTCTCTTCCGCCTTCTTCGTCTCCTCAGCTACCCACGCCGCAGGGTCGGGGTGGTGTCTGCAGATCGCTGGGAGGCTGACTGGGCGCTGTGGCAATGTCTGGTCGGTATTGTGCCGCCCGAAAGTGTCTATGGAGCGCTGGATATTGACACGCCTTCGGTCTGCAGAGCTGGCGTTGGTGAGGCTGGCGATGCGTACGATTGCTGCAGTCGCATTGTCGTGCCGTGCTTTGTGCTCTTTTATCAACTTCGCTTCCTTCTCTGCCTCTGCAGCTTCTCGCGCTTTCCTGGCCTCTTGCTCTGCCGTGGACGCGTTGGTTACTTCACCCTCAGCAGAATCTGTCCCAGCCGTAGGCTTATTGGCGCTGAGATCTGGAACGGCTTTCAAGACCTTCTCTGGCACTGGCGCAGATAGGACATAAGACTCGTCAAGACGCTGCTCTATTTCGCTCGCTGACAGAAAGTGTTTTAGGTGTGAGCCTTTCAGCGTTTCCAGCTTCTTCCGCAGTTTAAATGCCTCCGCTGATTCTCCTTGCACAGGGACTGCAACATCTTCTTTCCCTTCAAGCTCCTGCCCTGCCGTGTCAAAGGTTTCTAAAAATGGCGTCGTGACGCCCTTGACCGGATCACCGTACGCAGCTGCGCGCTGCTTCCTTAGGACCTCTTGTCGCGATTGGTTCGCGGCTCTTTTTGCTGCTGCTTGTGCGAGGATGTACGGATCGCGTGATCGCCTCTTCTGTTGTGCGGTCGAAGCGTGTGAGGGAGCTGTCGATGTGAAGGATCGGAAGGGGAGGACGAAAGATGTTGGAGGAGTTTGATGCGCTACTATGTGGTCAATGGGTTGGATCAATTCCTTGCGAGCCAGTATGAATTACCTTGGGAGCTCCGCAGGCACGGGAATCGTGGTATTCGCGGCGGCATTGCTGTATGGCTCTCGAAGGAAAGTTCAAGCTCTGAGGTTCAGAAAAGTATCACCGAATTCTTGGCGCGATTTGCCGATCACGTGCCTATGGGGGAAGTGAGAGGGTTCCGGTTGCCCAGCTGGTAAGGTATATTGCTGTGCAAATAGTCCAGAAATGTGTTTAAATATCATTGAGTACTACGAGTATGCTAAATATAGTTGATCAAAGCCAATGATCAAATACAGTGTAGTTGTTGGTCCACCCATTGCGATAGTAAAAGTACATCATCCAATCAAATCCCTGAAAAGTAGAAGAGGAACACTGCAGCATCGAGATGAACAATGCATTGTATGGGGATTAGCATTAATTTTCGCTATAATGACAGTAAATATTCCAACACACGAATCGCCTTGTATGAACTTCCGTGCTGCGTCTAACGTCAACACATGTCCCTTTGTGTTCCCCTTTCACGGCTCACAATGAGCAACGCCTTTGGAGGTTATATCAAGGTTTGAAAGATTTCGTCATGATCTCGGTTCTAAGCTCTTACGGTTTCCTATTTCAAGTGCCATACTCAGTCGATTCGATCCCAAGATGTCCAGGTGCCGCAACTGTGCCATGCCATTGCCGATGTCAGGGAATAATCCAACAAAACAGGATGGCTGCGATACAATGGTTGAATCTAGTCGCAGACAGTCAAGCCATGTTCCGCAAGAAAGAACTTTTATATGTTCCTCCTGCAACACTCCGAATGTTTGGCCGGATCCGTCAGAGTCCGTTAGATCGACGGAACAGAGCAGGCAACTCCCTCCATGGAGTTATCGAGGGCTGGAACTGATCGAAAATAGGCTCCACCAAAGGATCCCGTCGTTCAACCAGGGACGGTTTCATGCACAGCCAGGCCGATGGGCTTCCGTCGGCAGCAGACCTGCATCAGGTCACCATAGCGAAGTCGAGTCTAGCGATGCTGAGAGAACCATGCCTAGACCGTTCAGTAGCCACCGAGGGCATAGAAAGGCGTTGGAAAAGAGAAGCAAGTCGAATTTAGAAAGAATCCCAGAACTGCTCGAGCTCAACGATAGCATTGTGTCGGACAAGGGTAAGTTTAGGATTCCATCGCCTCTTCGTATTCGACCACTGCCATCGCCTGTACATGGATATCCGGCTTCTGCAAAAAAATATAATGGCGGTTTGCCAGAAGGGAAAATGAATGCATCGGACGCCCAACCTTACCGGCAGGTACGTCGAACCCAATCCACAGGATCTCTGGCACATCGACGAGAGCGTGAGCGACTTAGCATAAAAATCCCCGACGCAGCATTCGGTCACAAGAGTTTATTGGGTGTCACTCCCCCGGCAACCGGCTACGGGCTGAGATCGGCTCAAGAGGCATTGGAGCCGACAGATGGTGCGCTGTATTCTCAAGCAGTGGTGTCAGGATACATTCAATTTCCTGCTACCGTTTGCCCGCCCTACCTGCTTAGGGTGGGTGCATCGAACAATGACGAAAAGAACAATGAGCGTGAGACAAAGACTGAGCCGGTGCGACACCCCGTGGGAAAGGGAAGTAATTAGACCAATTCGCAAGACTCGGAAAGCAGGAAGCGCAAAAGAGAAGCAGAGGAGATGACCACGGAGGAGACACAAGAGAAGGCAGACGCCTTCATGGACAGGAGCAAGCGAGTGGAGGCGAAAGGAAAACAAGTGCTCTGTCTCCAGCTGGTGGATATAAGGCGTTCAGATATGTATCCAAACTGCGCTGACTGCGGAGTTTTGGGGGGATCTAAATGTTCATGCACGAGGAAGCGCTAGGACATGCGGGAGATCAACGGCTTGCAAATCGTGCAGCCAAATATGCATATTCTAGCTACTGAAGGATTGGGCAGACGCAGAGAAATTGAAATTATTCCAAGAGGGGCTTTGATCATCGCATTGTGGCATACATGGCAGACTTGGCAGCAGATAGGCAGAAGATACAGGAAATGATGCTGGCCGCGTCTGATGAGGTCGTTTCAAGTCGCAGCGATGGCGCCTGTAAAAGCCGCGCCGTTCCCGCGCACGCTGCCATGCTTTATCTCGCGCTAGCCGCGTTGGGCCAGGCGATAAAGGCCGGCAAATTGTGAAGGAGGATTGGCAGGCGAGCCGGCTCTTGCATGCAGATTGCAGCATCGTCATAACCATGGCAACCTCCTCTCCCGCGCGTCGCCCTTCCTCCTCTTCACTTCGTCAAACACCCACATCTCAATCTCGAGATCACGGAAGGAGGGACGCGTGGAAGTCGCGCTGGACATCATTGCGCTCGTTGACTGCCCTCGCTCAGTCAGTTCTCTGACGCTTCATTCGTTACATCGCCGCGGCGGAAAATCCAAGCACTCGCTCGTGGCGTAATTGCGCGGAGAGGCCTCAATTGGATTTTCACTGTGCCCTCACCACCTAAATCCTCCTCCTATCGACTAATCCTTCGTTCAACTCGCCAATATGCGCATTTCGACTGTCATCGGCGTCGCTGCCGGCCTGGCTGCTGGTGTCAGTGCCCTGCCGACAATCGAAGTTAAAGGCGCGAAGCTCTTCACGAGCGATGGCGACCAGTACTTCATCAAGGGTCAGTGTTGTTCCAACTATCCTCTTGAATGAAGCTTTATTAAACATAGTCCTGCAGGCATCGCGTATCAACTCACGCCTGACGATCCGCTCCTCGACGATGAGCAATGTCAACGCGACGCCAAACTCATGTCGACCATTGGCACGAATGCCATCCGTGTTTACCATGTCAATGGTCACCAAGACCACTCCGCGTGCATGAAGACCTTCGCAGACAACGGAATCTATCTCTGGGTGGACCTGGACACATTCTCTACGCAGATTGATCAAGAAGCTCCACACTGGAACGAGACCCAGCTGTCCGCGTTCCAAGAGGTCATGGACGAGTTCCAGCAGTATGACAACACGGCAGGTTTCTTCGTGGGCAACGAAGTGCTCACTACTGGCAACGGCTCTGTCGCCGCGCCATACGTCAAAGCTGCTGCTCGCGATACCAAGGCGTACCGTGACGCGAAGCATTATCGCAAGATCCCAATTGGCTACTCCGCCGCGGATATTCCATCCCTGCGCCCAATGCTGCAGAACTACCTCGCCTGCGGCAGCAATGAATCCGAAGCTCTAGACTTCTTCTCGCTAAACGCTTACGAGTGGTGTGGCCAGTCCTCGTACTCGGTCTCTGGATACGACATGCTCGAGAAGAACGTCACGGACTACAACATCCCAATCTTCCTTTCCGAAACTGGCTGCAACAAGCCACCTCCACGCACGTTCGATGACCAGGCTGCCATTTTCGGGCAGATGGCCGACCATTGGAGTGGTGCCATCATCTACGAATGGATTCAAGAATCCAACAACTACGGCCTCGTCAGCTACGGCCCATTTGTGGACCCTGCAAAGAACACCAACGCTCCTCCGGACGGATATACCCGCTCTGGCACGCCCACGCCAATCTCCCCAGACTTTGACAATCTCTCGAAGCAGTGGAAGACCCTCACTCCTTCTGGAGTCAAAGCGTCGGAGTATACGCCAAGCCTGACAGCACCTGCTTGCCCTGGTTACACCGCAGATGCGTGGGAGGTCAATGGTGATGTCAAGCTACCAAGTCTTGGCCAAACCTTCGACGCAGCTGTTCAAAGCAGTATCACTCATGGCACAGCAGGCGCTACTGCTGCTGCTAGCTCTTCTTCGTCGTCGGGCGGCGCTGGAATGCCGCAGATTACGATGGCTCCTGAATTGAAGGGTGCTGGCCTCGGTCTGGGTTTCCTGGCTGTGGGAATGGCACTTCTGTGAGCAAGACGGAAGATAAGTGTAAAGTTTTGCTGGCCGACATTAACGTGTCCCGATGCTTAGGATAGCTGGAATCTCTTACCTCGGTGCCGACCGACTTTTCTGAAGCAGTCTAGTTGCCGGTGACTGAAGCTTTTGGCTATAGACATTGGCAGCATACTTTACTTTCTCAAATACCTATAGCAGTAAGAAGTATTCAGCACTTCACCACTTTCAGCTTTGATGTCAGTACAATAGATGCATAGGGTGGCGTCAGGTACGAGGGACGGGCAACATTGAGCGAGGAGTTTTAGGTGGTACACGAGGCTCTTTCTTTGCGGACGATAATGTGTACGTGGCAAGTGATGCCGATGCCTAGACAGTAAAAACAAAGTACGTCTCGTCCATGGCCCACCATATTATACATATATTGCGCTCCCACGTGTTCGTTTGCATATACTTCGGGCATTTCCAATCTCGGCAGCACAGTGTCCTGAGTGAAACAGATGGGTCGGCAGCCAATCAATTCGACGGGAGCACCCCCACATGCATGACACGAAGGAGGGATCCTTAGGAGTCCCTTCGGCGTTGATCACCCAAGCAAATGCAGAGCACCGGACTTCTCGGCAAACGCGGGCACTTACAATTCCCCAACCGCTGAGCGGCCACTTTCAACACAAAGAAATCACCCAGCCGGTCCATTGCGGAAGACGCAGACTCTTGCGAATCCCCACGGTAGAAAAGAGGCATAAGGTCGGCCGAGTTTAAGGCTGACGATCTGGATCAGGGTCGCACTAAATTATAATTAGGGGCGAGTTCAATCGATAGAGACGGCTCGTGCGTGTCCGGTGGCTTGACAGCTCGTGGAAATTGTACTAGCGGGTCTCCAAAAATCGCGCACGACCCTTTAACCTCCGTTTGCTGTCACCTCCCTCCTTCTTTCGTTATACCTTTCGGCACCTTCCCAGGCGCTTTTCCGCGCTCTCTCCCTTCAACTTCCTCGGTCTGTGCAACTACGGCGGAAGAGCATCTCGGGACGTTCTTTGAACCCATCAGGAAGCCAGAAACGAAACGGACAAACGCCGTTTTGCCGTCGTTCAGGACATGCCTCAGAATGATGCGCTCTCTGCCAGCCACACCGATTGCAGAGGAAACGTCAGCGTCGACTGTCCGACCGATGACGATGGCGACGACGACCCGGACCAAAGAAGCGAGGTCGGCCTACTTTCTCGAGAGCGTGCAATGACAGCAGGCAGCTCGTCAAGCGACGAGTATCGTGGGAAATTTGGTCATCTGAATGGTACGTGCCCTCGACTCATGAATCCCATTGTAACCTTGCCTGGACGTGATCTGAGTCTCGCGCAGATGGATTAAGAAGGGTTTCGGCCTCCAGCACCTCTATGAAGAACTGGATCCGCTCGAAGCTCCCATTGACTCAACAAGACAAATGGTCACCGCAAAAGGACCCCGCCCCGCGGACGGGCCTGCTCTACACGATTAAGACGATTCTGTTCCAGTCGAAACTCAACGTATTACTCATCTTCGTGCCGCTCGCGTTCGCGGCCAAGTTCGCGAATTTAATCCCCATTGCCACATTTACGCTCAGCGCCTTGGCAATTATCCCCCTCACTGGACTCTTGACCTACGCCACGGAAATCGTGGCGCTCAGCCTTGGCGTCGGCCTTGGAGCTTTGCTGAACATCACGTTTGGCAATCTTGTCGAGCTGATCATCTTGATCTTCATGCTGCAGGAGGGCCATCTGAGACTGGTACTGGCATCCCTTCTCGGTTCGATCTTCGTGAATCTGCTATTCATTTTGGGAATAGCAGTTATTGCCGGAGGCTTAAGAAATCAAGAGCAGCTCTATAGTCAAAGATTGACGCAGATGCTCGTTTATTTCATGAATTTGGGCATTCTGAGCTTGTTGATCCCGGTATGCTGACCTTTCTGGCACGTGAACAGCGATATGATCGAATTGCTAATGTCTGCAGACCTCGCTCCATGCTTGCATCAAGAAGTCGAAGCAAGCGGATTCCGTCACTCTGGACTTCAGCCGTGGCATTGCAATCACTCTCCTACTTGTGTACGGCCTTTATCTGCACTTCATGCTTAGATCTCGCTACTCAATGTACGACGAGCTCGACTCACGATCAGTATCATCCGATGGCGAAGCTCAACATGAAACCGCCGCCAGACCGAAGATGGCCGGAACTCGTTCACTAACGCCTTCGATCGAGATGCAACAACTAGGCAATTCGCACGGCCGCAGTTTGAGCGAATCTCGATCTTCTTTTGTAGCGGCGGCGAGGATTCCTGTGCCGCCGGAGGAGCTGGATGAGGAAGCTGCCATTACCCGAAACGCCTCGCTAGTGCTGCTCGTCGTATCGGCATGCGTGGTGTCATTCTGCGCCGAGTTTCTTGTCGACTCTATCGAACACGTCGTCGCAAACGCACGACTCACTGAAGCTTTCCTTGGTCTTATCATTCTGCCTCTTCTTGGCAACACCGCAGAGCTCGCAACGGCAGTCACTGTTGCCGTAAAGAACAAGATGGATCTCGCTATCAACGTGACCATCGGTTCTGCGATTCAAATTACCCTTTTCATGGCCCCGACTATGGTCGCGTTGAGCTGGTTTATGGGAAAGGATTTAAGTATGCATTTTAATATATTCCAGATCATCACCTTGCTCGCAACAGTGGCGATGGTGAATGGAATGATGTTGAGCGGGAGGACTCACTATCTTCTGGGAGCACTGCTGTGCTGTTGTTACATCATTATTGGGTGAGTTTGTTCTGGCTTGAGTGTGAAAGGGCCATCTGCTAATATAGTGTCAGAATTGGGGCATATGTCTTCCCGAATCAGGGTCACAGAGAAAACGCATAAGACTGGGAAATTAATTGAACAGAATCTGACAAGGATTTCATTTGGAGTCTCTGTTACTAGTCTATAGATATATCGCACGCCAGCGATTCCAATTTCTCGGTATATAATTACGATATCGGCGACATCGAAACGGACAGGGGGCGCTATGGTATCGAAATCGATCTCTCGGAGCAAAATCTGTGCAGGTTCATTGACAACGATGCTTGTCTCTTTTTCCTTTTACCGAACGATCACGTAGAGATGAATCGCCTACAGTCAGATCTTTAAAATTTCACCCTTAGTCCTTTTCTAGCCACTGAGCCATGCCCATATTCCCCGGCATCGTATCCCGGAACCCATACCTTGCATACAGCCCCCTCGCCCCCGGCGCCGCAAACAACATGACATATGCCCCGGGCGCACCCTTCGGCGCTCTCTTCTTGATTTCTTCCATAAGCGTCGACATGATGAAGTCGCCCAGTCCTTTACGTTGGTGTGATGGCAGCACTACGATATCGCCGATGCTGAAGAACCAGCCGCCATCGCCAATTATGCGGCCCATTGCGACTGCGTGGGATGGATCCGATTGGTGGGTGATGTGGATGGTGTGCCAGGAGCCGTGGAGCGCTGCTTCTGCCTGGCTGGGATTGATGGGCGTCAGTGTAGGCGAGGATTGGCGGAGGGCGAGATAGTCCTGCACGGAGGGAGGGGAGGTGTTAATCTCGTATCCTTCTGAGAGAGTTGGAGCCATGGAGATGTTTTGGATTGGTAAGTTTGGAAAGGTGCTGAGGTCGAAATAGCGAGAAGCCTGAGGTATATATGGGCTTTGTGCTGTGGACGATACGACTGACGGAGATTCAATTGAGAGATGGGTTGGGAAGATAAAGAAGTACGGAGATCAATTGGTGATACTTTATACTCAGGGCTAGACGTGAAGTTGGATAACTAGTGAGAATCAAACATCACGGACGAGAGAAAACCTTTCTGTGAACCTACATAGAGATACAGTGGAGGGAGCTGCAAGGGTGTCGCGGTGCCGTATTCAGTAATCGAAACTCCGGGGCTCGTGAGATCGACCCAAGGTATCTCTCACCTCTTTTTCTCAGCGCGACAATTCTAGAACTCGTCCATTTTTCGATCTTGATCAATCTGTTACTTCCAGGACGATGCCTACGAGACGGTCCGACTAGCAATTCCTTCTCGGAGAGCTCGGTGTCAAACCTGCCACTCTTCTGCCGGCTCAAAGCTTGGTGCTTGCGACAGTTCCCCCGACTGACAGATGGAACGAAACTGTGACCCATCCCGATTCGTGTTGGCGAAAGATTGGAGGCAAATTGTTGTTCTATTACAAAGCAATGAGGGCACAGCAGCATTGTACGTAACGAGTAGGTTCCACTTCAGAGAGGGGACACGCCCGCACGTGAGGACGTGTGCCATCCATCCCCGCATTCCTCCAGCCACAGGAGTCTTGGGAAAGACGGGCGAAGTCGTAATGAGGCAGCCTCAATTGCGCGTCAAGAGTAAATTGACTTGGCGACCACGACTTCGCTTCGAAAAGTCGAAGAGCGGAAAGACCAGATCTTCTCCGCTTCCGTCGTTGTACCAAAAAAAGAAATTCTGCTGCTGTGCAGCTCCGACCGTTCTGTGAAGCTAAAGCAATGTTTACGGTCAGCCTCTGTCGATCACCGAATTGCTCGTATAAAGTGCTCGTCTATTCTCCCCAGCTGAAATTCGACTCTTCCAAGTTCAGGAATCCCTTTTTTTTCCTTCTTAAATGAGAGCACTGCGTCTGCCTTCCATCTCAAGAATCTCGAAGCCACTGGCCGTTAATCGTCCATTCTCTATCAAAATGTCGGCCCCGATCAAAGTCAATACTGATGCCACGCCTGTGATCATCTACGGGCGTCTTGACCGTATGGCGCGTGGGGTCGCAGAGCATATGGCCCCAGAATATGATGGTAAGTCTTGCCCGAATTCCGATGCGTCTACTTTTCTTTTTCCTATGCGGTCATCCTACATGCTACTACACACACACACACTATCTCTTGTATATTCAGCCTCTCCCTCCTCAAATACACTCCTAACACTATCCAGTCGTCCATGCCTGCACGGCTTACGCCGCTGCTATCCACGAGATTCCCAACCTTCTTTCCGGGGATGTGGACATCCGTCCATCCAACAACATCGGTAGCAATGCGAGCCGCGATGCGGGCGCAAACGTCATTCCGAAGATCGTGTGCTGCGGCGGCGGCATTCCGCAGGAAGAGGTTGGTGCGCTGAAAGACGCCATCAAGAACCATCCGAAGGACGGGAGCTGGAAGGATGAGGTGAAGTGGTTGCTGGTGCCGAGAGAGGAGGTGGTGGCTGCAATGGGGGAGAGTGGAGTGCCAACGCCGGAGGTTAGTGCTGGCATTTCCCGGAGGCTGCTGAAGGAGATGGGCGTCTAAGGTGGATATCTGGCGCTCAGCATGAATAGAGATGGATTGTGATTTGTCTAATGGGGGTACGGAATTTATTTAGAGAAGATCTGTGAAACTTAAAGCGCACGTTGTATTCGTAAGTCGTAATGAGCATACGTCTAATGAGACCCATATTCATCTCGTACAGTTGCGTAATGATTAAGCCGAACCCGTGGGTATCATCGTCAGTCGTTAATCCACCGGAAACGCCGAGAAAACGCCCTTTCATGTCGCATAAGCCCCAAAATTACCACCAAGCCGATTGAACCATCTAAGTGATCTCCATAGGTGAGCGATTGAGACGTCCTCCCAAGAAAAGCATGTACAATGAAGCAGAAGGCCGCCGACCAAAATATTTACAGAATGTTGAAGTGGAATATCGTGAAACGTAAAGGTCCTTTCGTACACGTAGCATTACGCGTATGCAGAGCTCAGTGTTTTCTTTTCTTCTCCGGCTTCTCGTGCTTCTCTTTCTTGCCAGTCTGTTTCTTGGGGTATTCATTCGTCATATTATGAACGCTCCGATAATGTTCGTGGAGATGATCGCGTCTTGAAAAGCCCTTGCCGCCAGGTTTGTTGGACCTATTACAGGCTGGATCAGTGCAGTAGAGATTTGCGTTCTTCTCATGGACAGCCTCGATATGACGCTGCAGATCGGCTTTGCGTGATGGTGCGCTGTCGCAGTCAGGATACGGGCATGGGAAGATCTTTCTAAATATGGGAGGTCAGCTTTGAAACAAAGGAAACAGAGAGGCGATTATGGATATTCCTGTTTGAGGATATGGAAGAGACGCACTTTTCCTTGCTGCCTTTACCAGCTTCTTTGCGTGCAGCAGAGTCAGCTCCCTGGGCTTCTGTGGCCCCCTCATCATTTCCGTCATTGCTGTTAAATCGCTCGTACAGCGTACTGTTGAGTTGTTTGTACCAGTTCAGATAACCTGCTGCAGCTTGGTTATATTCGTCCGTCCCTTCGGTGTAGTGGGGCTCGACTTGTGTCCAGGTTTCTAAGCTGTCTATCGTCTTGTGATCGATCTCATCCTCATGGTCCTCCACTATTTCCTTGCACGCCGTGTAATATGCCTCAATCTGTTGCTTGAGATACGTAGATAGGTTTGCCGCGTGCTGAGAGCCCCCGAGAGCCTGTTGGGGTTGCCCGTACTGAGGGATTGTGGCGTACGTATTAGAGTCCTGGTAAGAAGAGTTTGAGGCGAAGCCTCCCGCGACACTAGTGTAGCCTGGATTGTTGTATGCATTTGTGGCGTACGCACTGTGATTGGGAAAGACAAAGGCGGCATTAGGGGTTGAAGCGGTGCTGTAGTCTCCGGAAGTTGTAAAATGGAGCGAATCAATCAGCTATGGCGAAATCAATACCAAATTTCTTCGGAAAGAATATGGGCGGAGACGGACTTCGTTTGGATCCACATAACCCTCCCAATTTGAGTTCGACATTTCCAATTTGTGAGATCCTGCCCGTGGGCGCTGTTGTTGAGGATGAAACTACCATTCATTAGCTCGCGACTCATGATACAGCGTCCGCGACACCGAGTCGTTGACGGAGACGATTCTTACTGAGTGCCTAATATGCAGAAGCAAGGTCCGCGTTTAGGATTTGTATGCAGCCTTGCTCAATATGGCCAAAGCCGCTTGCCGCACTCGATGGTCGAGATGGTGGCGACCCATTTGCTCTCCATTAATACCCCAGAGAAAGACTAAGCGGGCGAAAGAAGGCTACGGAAATGCTGGTAGTGTCTGCCTTATCCAACGACATGAGGAGTCATTTGATGCTGTTGGATATCCGACGAGATGGAAATTGATGTGACTTGCAGCTCTATGCTTGTATTAGCATGCAGCGCGCAAGAACGAGAGTATTAATGAGGCGGCGTATCGGGGAACAGCGAGGCTGGAATAACGATGGAGTAAGACATATAGGATTCGTCAGACATGTAGCAAGGCTGACGAGACCGAGCAAGAACTGCTGTGGCTGCAGGAAGACTTGGGAAAACGCGAAAGCCGGAAAGTGGAGAATATATCGTTGCTAAGGCGGACTAGGAGGCATCTGATGGGGACCCGCATCATCTTTGTGGCACTTCAGCCTCATGACCATGTTCCTTCACGCGTCGTTATGCGCTGTGTAACCTGTCGGATGTGAATTAGGAACAGAGTACAGCGTTGCAGAGTGTGGGGAATATGTGTTCCTTCGGTCAAGGTACGTCATTAGGTCGGACATTCCGTAGCATGACTCGGCATGAGCAACAGAAAGAGAAGAGAACATCCGTGGAAGCCGTTAGGACGGGGAAGGCTGGGACATTTGGAACTAGACGAGGCCTTGCATGGGCCGAGACAGGATGACGGAAGGCAACACGAGCGCAGAATGTCACGACCCAAAAAAAACATGCCGAAAGAACATGGTGGTGTGATGGTTAATGAGCGGAGAAACTGGGTGATCCGTCCAATGGCGAGGCAAAAATGACTGACGAAAATGGGAGTTGGTTGTAATACAACCTCAGGCCAAAAACAAACTGGACCCAGGCAGCAAAATTTACGCATTCGGCGGGCTTTGGATGGAGGACCGGTGAGGTGCGCGGACCATTTGCCTCGTACAACGAAGCGAGAGGGCGAAGGAGTCGTTTGCCTTGTTGTGGATATGTGGTTTGCCTTACGAGTTGAGCCGCAAGGCAACGCCAAGCCTGTGGCTGGTCTGGTACCCAATAGACGCTGCGAAATTTAGAAAACGCAAATCCATCTGTTTTGATGTTGACCAAGAGCCATGCAAAGAGGCCGCACGGTCTCCAGTTTAAACGTCCAACGAGGCAAATCTTCGTACCCCCTTATGGAACGGTTATGCAGGACAACTCACCAGGGCAAGACGAGGAAATGATCTTGTCCATAGAATCACAAGGCGGAAGGGGTGGAATGAAACGCATTTTCGCAGGGAGAACGAGAACGTGAGAGAGTTAGCCCAGGGCACAAATTGGAGATTGATTCCAGATCTGCCTAGGAAAGCTTGAGAGCCATACAGCTACCACGATCCACTTGCATCAACCCGGGACCGAGCACAGTATCTAATGAGACGTCACGAGGTTCGCATCAGTGAGCTTCACAATATATCGTCCTCCAAGAACTTGTAGTGGAACTTGAAGTCCGCCTTTCGTCGGTTCATCCTAGATGAAAGTTAGCAATGAAGTGTAAAGAAGGGCGGGAGACACGGCAGGGCAAAGGTTAAAAGGGCACAAGCCTAGGCGGGGCGGGACGGGACGGCATCCGGGTGGCTGAGGGCATGAACATGCAGAACAATGCCTCATTCTCACCCGCTTGGCCCTGGAACGATTGCCTCGCTCAAGTCTCCGTCCTCGCTGCTCTAGACTCTGCTCCCGTGCCTTTGACTCCAGGGGTTCCACTGACCATGTGCTCTCGTAGTCAAAGAACCGATAAGTTCCCTGCTCATAGTCGTCCGTGATTTGTTTTGGCTCTTCATGTCGCTGGAACCACGTCTGGTACTGTTTGTGGAATCTCCAACTCTGGCTCTTCAGTGCCTTAGCAGCGAGATATTGCTGGTAGGTGCCTTGACGATAGTAAAAGGCATAGAAGAGTGTGTCAGGATCCACTTGAGAGTAAAGCCTTGGATCGTCGAAAATCGGTAGCGGTTCCTGCGGGTAGTGTGCCGGTGTGTAGGGGTTCGGGTGTTCAGGGCGATAGTGCCGCGGCCTCTCCGCATCGATAGATTCCGGTGCCGTCTGATACGAGGCGGCTAATAAGCGTTGATCAATTTCCTTCATCGCGCTAGACTTCGTTGCTTCCAGAGAGTCAACCAGATCTTGCAGGCTTGCGGGAAGATGATAGATAGATTCCTCTTCCGCCTCAGATTGCGCATCACCAGTCTCCCCATTCGTTAGTGAAGGTGTTGGAGGTTGCGCATCTGCCTCTGGAGACCGTTCGGGCTCTGTCTTCTTCGTCTCTCCTTCCGTTTCATCCTCTGACACCAAGGCATTCTTCTGAAGCGATTGTGCACTCTCAACCTTATCCATCGCCGGGGTGGGAGGCATGGATCCACCAGCACTCGGAACCGTGGCACTCGCGTGGCTTGGAGCGGGTGACTTGGATGGTAATGATGGTGCGTTCTCTGTTGGTCTCGCGGCTGCATGTTTTGTCGCTTGTGCCGCAACAATTGGCTGTGAAGGAGCTGTGGATGGAGACTGCTTAGCAGGAGCTGCCGCAGGTAATGGAGCCAGTCCAGGAGTTGCCACTGCCGGTGTCGCTCCTGGTGGTGGCGGTAATGGTGCAATGCCAACGCCGTTCTTGTCACTTGCTGCTGCTGCTGCAGCTGCAGAAGCATACTTGAGCGTCGCCCCCGTAGGCAATGGGGCAGGCTTCATATTGTTTGCTATGGCACCGTTTGTGGCGTTTGGCAAAGGCTGGTGTAATTGAGCAAGCGATGGCAAAGGTGATTTGAGTTGCGTTGAGGGTCTTCGTGTTGTCGCTGCTGGTTCCACTGCTGCTGCTTTACCTTTCCCAGATGTCGTCTTATCCAGCTCCGGCGCCTCATCTTGTATTGATTGCGTATCTTGCGACGATACCCGGTCCATGTCATTGGCCATGCCATACAGCTCTTCGTCATTCTGGAGGTTCAGGTCTTCGTAGAGTTCCTCATCCTCCGCGAAGTCGACATCTGAATTGCTCTCCACATAGTATTTGATGCCTTCCTCTAGGTCCTTGACCTGCTCAGCCTCAAGACTGCCATTCTCCAAGGCTCGCATAAGCAGTTCCAGTTTGCCCACATGCCATTTGTGTCTCTCTACCCGGTGTTCGAGGTCTGCGACGCGTTCCGCATTTGTCTTGTCCTTCTTGCCCTTCTTCACGGTGGCCGCTAGGTTTTCCACCTCAGCCTCGATGGATTCTATCTGTCGTTCGAGCTCATCGACCATAGTCGAGAGGAAGTCGCTCATTTCGAGCTTCTCCTTCTCTTTGGGGTCGAGTTTCGATGAAGCCATCAAGCCCTCTTTCGAGTAAGCCTTGGTCTTCATTTCTTTTTCCACGGCCTTGAACTTCTCCATTTGCTGTAAACCACGTCAGAATCCAGCTCAATTAAGGAACACGTGTACGAGTATGATGCATACCGTTTCAATCAGCTTTCTTTGTTCCAGCAGCGGCTTCTTGTCCTTGATATCGTTCATGGCAGCCCATGCTTTAATCTGATCGCGATTCCGCTGCAACTTCTTGATCTCCTTCTTGAGAGCCTCCTCCAACTTCTCCTTTTGCGATGCATTCGTGCATTGTTGTAGCTTATCGTATATGCCCTCGAAGGCTTGCACGCCTTCTGCCACCTTCTTGAAGCATTTATCGATCTCCTGCTGGAGCTTTCGCGCCGCCATGGCGAGGCTGAGTGTCGCGCAGTGCGACGTGTAGAGACGGTCGAGATGGGTGAAGAGCACCGCAGATGCGGTGAGTTTGCGTATTTATGCGGTCGGGCGAGTTGTTGTGAAGGTGTTTGCAGGGAAAAGTGTTGTTGCTACAGCGCGCGTTCGCGATTGACAGCTTGTGGCATATGAGGACGAATGTCGCCAGGATGACTAGCGTCATTGAACGAGGCTTAGCGTTGTGCAAATGAAGTTTAGCGCCGCCAAGCACAGCCCGTTCCCTCTGCCGCATGCAAGCGCCAGACATTGATAGCATCGGCGAGTTCACGACGCATGGAATGCAGCGCTTCGTTTCGGCTTGTGTTCGATTGATATCTCATTCGCTGTCTTATTTCACAAACCATGTGTTGGCCAACTGGTAGCTTTTCGGGGAGACACTTACGCCTGGTCACGAGAGCATTGCTCTCATAACCATTTTTCACATTTGTCTCTACCTACAAGATGAAAGGCATGCTTTCGATTCGTTTTAGTAATCTGAGCTGTCTCTGACACGTCTTAGCTGTACTTCAACGCGTCAAATCGGCATCAGTGACGGTGGATGGCAAGCTGATATCTTCAATCGGCAAAGGCGTCCTCGTCTTTGCGGGACTCGGAAAGGATGATACGGATAAGGATGTCGAAAGTATGGCTGGTAAAGTGCTTAAGATGAAACTGTGGGATGATGAAAAAGGAGGCAAGGTATGGATGACACTGGAATCGCCGCATACTCCGCTTACGCTTGCTCAGTGGAAACATAGTGTACAGGACATCCAAGGGGAAATCCTTTGTGGTAAATGTGATCCAAGGCTGTCTATCAGGCTATTCTGACACACGCAGTATCTCAGTTCACACTTCTGGCGACGACGAAGAAGGGAAATAAGCCAGACTTTCACAAGTCAGCAGGAGCCGAAAAAGCCCGGGAACTCTACACGAAATTCTTCAGCCGCGTCCAGGAGTTGTATGACGGTGAGAAGGTCAAAGATGGCATCTTCCAGGCTATGATGGATGTGGCGCTGGTCAACGATGGTCCTGTAGGTGTTGACTACCGCTGCGAAGACGGCGCGGTAAACAATCTTACTTCTACTCGCGATCGAGTGGGGATCCGATACTGACGTGATGTTTCTTAGGTTACGTTGGAGATTGATACAGATCCACCGAAAATGGACTTGCCTGGAGGATCTGTATCAACTTCCATTAATGAGACCATGGACATGAGCGAACTGTTGGGTAAAATGGCGAAACTGAATACGGAGTTCAAGATTCCGGCTGAATTGCTTGAATGAAGTTTGTCACTGGACAAAAGACTTGCATTTCACGGCGTCAATTGATAGAGTCCGGTGATACCACTTCAAGGTGATTCAGGACCGGCTTCGCGTATGGAATGAGGGAAACACGGTATTGACTTGTCCAAATAGCATTAAACTACCTGCTCATCGTAGGCAGCACAGTACATGTTGCAATCAATTAAGCTTTGCATCCTCAAGAGCTGCCTGGCCTTCTCGTGGCACTGCCGTAGACAGAAGGCGCGACTTCCCTCTGTCGCGAAAGAGCACGGCGATCGCCGGACTATAAACCCCCCTCTCTCGCCTCGTTCTTTTGAGAGGAAAATTTACATTAGTCTTGCAGATTTCGGAGTTGGTATTATCTCTCGCCCACTCTAATGACTGACGGCTGTCACGTTGCCTATCAACGCTGGTTGAAGTCATTCACGTATGATAGGGTGGATCCAAACCAAGTCTCATGTTATGTAATCTTGTTTTAAACGAACCTTGAAGAGACTTACTCACTAGAAGCAATCGGAAAATAGAAGAATACTCTGGATGAGACGTTCAAGATCCGCATCTTGCATATTGTTGCATCGTAGGGCTGATCATTTGCTCAATGTATCTCCTCCTTATCTCCGCTCGGGGCCCCGGGTTTTCGCGCGGTTTCACCCACAATAGCCAGGGTCTTAGCGAGGGGGCTGGGCTGGCCATTGAACGACTTCCCACAATAATAATTCAGCTTCTTACCTTCCACTCTCTCGCACTTCCTTCAGACTATATCTCTAGTTCTTTGCACGTCCTCTGAAACCATGCAAGTTTGGTTCTCTGCACAGCTCAACTCATACTACTCATTTTCACCACATATACGTTAGCACCGGCAGCCCCAGAAAACAGGCTTCCAGCCACACGTACTGCCGAAACCAGGCAGATCGAGACTCGCCACTTGCGTAAAGCAATCACAGCCCAAGGGCTTCACATTACCACGATGCACGATCTCCGTCGTCAAGCGTTGGAGAGCGGCAAAACCCTCTCGCGAAAAGCTCGATCGCGACAGTCGTCGGCTCCCAGCTCGAGAGGTGCGTCAGCTGCCAACTCCCGCGCACACTCTCGGGTAGCGAGCAGGCAAGCATCGGACAACGAAGACGACAATCTCAGTGACGAGACGTCCTGGAGGTATGGTCACAACCAGAGTGGATCGGATGATCGAGAACTGAGACTGACATTAAACAGCGTCAATTCTATTGATGACCTCCTGGCCTCCGAAGACCTTGCAGCGCCCACAGACGCATGGATACAGGACCTCGGCGATCGCATCCAGCTGATTATCGACCGGAAGCGGAGCAGTGGACAAGGACGGGAAGAGACACTTGCGGCATACAACTACATCCTCATGGCGCATTACACCCGCGATGAAATAGCCGGCCAGGTCAGCCAGTTATATCCGGCGATAGCTCGAAGCCTCAAAGGCGGAAGCGAGAAAGAGACGCTGTTGGCACTCAAAGCCATTTCGCTTACCGTCATCACTGTGCCCTCCGATACCATCTATGACGATATGGAGAGGCCACTGAAGAATATCATCTCCGATTCGGAGTCTCCAGCTGTTAAGGCTGCTGCTGTCCACACCCTTGGCACCTTGGTCTCTTTTGGCGGAGCCGCTGAAGGAGAAATCGAGGAAGTTATGGAATTTCTCCTGGAGATTGTGGAGTCGGACGGTGAGAACGTGGATGCGTATGACGCTGCGGATGTTGTCATGGCTGCGGAGGAAGAGTGGGGATTTCTTGCGACTCAGCTTGATGATCTGGAACCGCAAACACACGATGCGATGGAGGCCTTCGTGGAGCAGCTTTCCAGCTCAGACACGAATGTCGCAGTAGCAGCGGGCGAGAACATCGCTCTGCTCTACGAAAAGGCTGCAGCGCCAGCTGACGACGAGTCAGATTCTGAAGAGGAAGATGTCGACGATGCGGGTGATCCAAAAGCCGGCAAACGATACGACGTATACTGGAAGGAGAAGGAATTGGTCGAGCAGCTAGAACATCTCGCGAAGATCTCAGGTCGCAGCATCAGCAAGAAGGAGAGGAAGACACTACACACGAACTTCTCGGACATCCTGCACAGCGTTGAGAATCCATCCCATGGACCGCGATACAACTCAGCCATCGACCAGGAGAGCGGCAAACGGTACGGCAGCAGACTTGCCGTGCGACTTCATAGGACGGGTGAGATGCGGATCGACAAATGGTGGAAGATGCATAGACTGCATGCGTTGAGAAGAATTCTGCAAGGAGGATTCATTGTGCACTACGAGAAGAACGAGGTCGTTTTCGAGAGCCTGCCAATAATGATGTCAAGATGACATACCGGGAGAAACAGCAGCACCGCATCCTCACTAGAGACTGGAGGCAAATTATGGTCAATGGGCGTTTAGCATTGTTAGTCATTTGATACCAAGGAAGTGCATGGAGTCGGTTCCGGCAGTCATTGAAATTCGCATTGCATAATGCATTCACTCTTCCATTTTGGACTTTCTCCTATACAGCACACATAGCTACAGACAGGGTATCAATTCTTCCGCTTCTCATCCAAAGCGCAGTCAATATATCATATGGAAATGGTATCTAAACTCACAGATGAACTCTGTGAATCTGCTCGTCTTTTGGTGGACAGCAGTGTGGTCGCAGCTTTCAGTTTCCCACTCACAAAGGTCGTGGCTTCCGATAAATGCGACTTCATTCGAGCTATCAATGGCTCTCGTCTGAACTCCGAGTTAGTATCTCCGCTGCCTAGTTGGCTGGATTGCTCGCTGGAACTGTGGGGATTCAGCGAGGGCGGATCCTTGACCCAAAAGGTTCTCGATCTCGTCCTACTTCTCCTCGATGCTCGAAAAGGGACTCTCGAGCCGCGTCGCGTCGACTGCCCAGCGAGGAAGCGCATCCAGCTGACCTTGATACGCAGACTGAGCCAGAATCGTCCTTGCAAGAACCACACAACCGTGGCGACGCACACGAATACCACCACAGTGACGGTGGCCTTATAGCCCACATCCAGTCTGTGGTGCGCCCATACCACCGCGATAGGCGTCATAAGAGCTGCCAGAAGGAGTATGAGGATGAATAGCTTTAGCAGGCGCGATGCAAAGAGCAAGTGTCCCAAGGGTGAGACGATTTTGACCAAAGATGCAAATGCATACGTCGCAAATGCTCGGGCAGGAACCTGGCTTCCGGGCGGAAGGTTCGAATGCTTCCTGACTCTATCCCAATGCGCTCTCTTCCACTGCAGCACGCTTGTGCTGCGTACAACAAGTCTCAACGTGTAGCTCAACCCCACCGCAAGGATAGATGCAATCACGAACGCGTACACAGGTGCCGGGGTCTGAAGCTCGTCGATTTGCATGCTAAATGCGCCGGTGATGAATGTCAGCGGGATGAAGACAAACGCTAGCTCGGTGATTTTGCTAACGCTCTCCGCCTCTGCGATGGCGCGCTTGCTCTCAAGTACCGCCATGTCGGCGCGCACGGCAGCGTACGACTTTTCGTTCTGTTCGATCAGGATGTCGATCTGCATGAGTGTGTCTGGAATGAATTCAGATATAATGCCCTGCTGTTGGCCAGAGTCTTGCACAAGGCGCACGAATGCCTCGAGGCTAGTTCGCAGCTCTGGCAGCGCAACCTGGAAACGGCTGATGAGGCTGCGCCAGTGTGCAAGTCGAGTCTGCATGAGGTGGTCATCTGTACTACCAAGGCCGATTTCCTCAAGTGCATTTGAGACGAAATGCAGGAAGCCAGTGGTATCGCGATGTATAACCCAGAGCAACGCTGTTACGATGGTCAAATCTAGACTGTCCGGAGTGAGCACCGCAGCTTCGGACAGCCAATGGACAAGGTCGTCGCGAGTACTATTTGTGACGCTGAGGGAGGCGCCGAGGGAGAGGATCTTTTCGCGTGTGGTGCTCCCTTTTGAAAAGACGCCGGTATTGGCGGAGACAGGTCCAACAGAGTTCCTGTTGACAGCTTGGGTATAGGGAAGGACGGTGGTGATGCGTGGCTCTAACGCTGAGGACTCTTCTTCTAGATGGCGAAGCTTCGGTAGAGGATCCAATAGAATGATAACAACTGGGCATTTTCCGATCGAAGTCCGATACATCGTTGCGCGTTCTTCCCACACCGACGGGACGTGATACCTGTTGCTCGGTATGACGATATCAGGATTTGTGACAAGCGGCCAGTCTGCGCGGAAGATGTTCTGCTCAATAGAAACCATGTGCTCGACAGATTCGCTGATTTCGGTCACTCCATCTTCATCCACCAATGTAGCTGTAGAAGATGTCCATTCTACTGCTCCAATTTCTGGATCAAGGAGGGACTTCCGCTCGGGCATTATGTGGGGTTTCAATTCGTTCCGATAAACAGGCCTATACCACTTGACTGAAATATAGTCTTTTGGAGTTGCATTGGTATTCCAACTTCTTGGCGGTATTCCAACACAATGGTGACCTTGGTAACCGGAATGTGAGAGGTGTTCTTCGAAAAATTCTGGGTTGACCCAGAATGCCGCGCCAATGGTCTCAATGAGCCATGGCGTAAGATCTTCAACAATGATTGTGCGAAGCTTCACATTTGGTGGTGGTTGACTTGCGATATCAGCTAGCGCCGTTGAGCCAGGCTGTAAATCTTGAGGACCGTGATCCTTTATTCGCACTGGAGGACCGCCGCTGCTGTCCGTGTCCCAGCAGGAGAGCTTTCCGCTGGTCGGATTTCGAACCTCTGTGGCACGCATGTTTAGCAGGTGCGGAAGGTGGCGCACACAGCTCTTCACCATGTCCACATAAGATGTGAACTCTGGAGAGTCGGTCGCTTGGGAAAGCACGTACTGTCTTAGACCATTTGTTGCAGCCCCAAACCCAGGCATCGGCGGTGGCGGCATCGACATGGGGATGGCATTAAGAGGTGGAGGTGGTGGTACTGGTGCAAGATGGCCTCCTGTCTGCTGCCTTGTAACATCTGGAAAGTCTCTCTCAATAATACCACCAGGCGGGCCGGTGTAAGGGACCATATCCCGCGAAACGATTGGAGGTGGGGGTGGCAACAAAATTGCTGATTTCTTTCCCTTTGGCTTCCTTTTCGAGCTCGATCCACCAAGGCGAGAGAGCATTTCATCTAGGTCTGGAGCAGGCACTCCCGGTGGAGGCGGTGGAGCAGCAGGTGGTGGCTTTTTGCCGCGCTGATCCATATCCGGCACCGGCCACATCTGCATCGTGATGGACGCGCCAGGCTCGATCGAAGTTTCCCATACGGCCGGCAATATTATCTGGCCCTCCGAGTCGACTAGATCGAAGCGTCCTTGATGCACGTGCGGTCCCAGCACGTCAACATGTAGAAAAGCCTGGTCGATGAGGCTCTTCATGCCTTCCCAGGTTCGGACGATCTCCCAAGGGAAGTTAAACTTCCTGCAGTTTCTCAATTCTCGTGTCTAACTTCAATGGCAGTGGGGCTTACCGGCCAACGCAATCTTTGAATTTAATATCCCTTTCTTTTCCCCTTTTCGATGGATCAGCCGCAGCGCGATATTGATCCAGCTTCGCATTGCGATCTGCTGCTGCTAGCTCTGTGGCCTTCTTTGCAAGTGCATCTTGGCCAGCCCTCGCCTTGTACGCTACTTCTCTCAGTTCCGTAGCAAGCTTATCAGCTTCCTTCTTTGCATCGTCGGCGTCCATCGGAGCCCTGTTAATTGGCGGAGGCCCAACGTAGTGAACAGACGGCCTGGAAGATTGAGTCGTCGTAGGAGGATGCGAATTCCGAACTACACCACCATAAGAAGAGGAGTCTTGTTGTCGTGAAGAAACAGGATATCTGTGGGAAATCATTGATTTTGGCTTGTATGCTGAAGATGAGGGCGCCTGGGCTTCTCGACGAGGTGGGTAGCCACTGTCACCCGATGAGTACCCGTATATCTCTGGGTCAGGCGGCCGACCATGTGATGCAGGCGCTGGTGGAGGAGAAGGAGCGACGTCATCATACCAGGCGTCAGAACTCGGGGCCTGAGGTGCAGGTGCAGGCCCATGCGCATGCGCATGCCCAGGCGGAGGTGATGGGTAGTAAGGATACGATGGATGGTAATAGGGGTAGCCGTAGTTGTAATTAAACGGTATCGATGGCGTGTCTCTACTCCCGCTTAGGAACAGTAACAGCCGATTATCCTCGATGCAGACACAAAGTAAGGCCCATTCGAGCTCCAGAGAATACGCTGACGCCGGTGTGGACTGAGAATCTTTGTTTAAGGCGCTTATCTCGCGGTCAACTTGCTCACGCAGAAAATCACTGGGTAAGTAGAGGTACTGATCGAGTGGCGATGCTCCAGGAGCTGTTCGTTTTCTCGCTTCCCCCCGGATTTCTTTGCTAGTGAGCGGCATCTTAAGGCGTCGTACACGTCTCCACGAAATATCGTCCATGGTAGCGATGCCGTGGCCAGTTTCAGGACAAAATAAAAATCCTTTATACCGCTTCTCATCTCGGTAAGGGGTAAATGGATTCGCACTGCCTCTTCGATGTGCTCTTGGAGCGTAGCCGCGCCCAGTAGATGCGTGTGCCTTAGGCGGCCGACTGCTCGAATCCTCGGGAAATACTGTGTCATCTGCGACACTCGTGTCATCTTCAGAAAAGTCACTCGAGTCTGGGGGGCTTCTTCTTGACCTCCGACCTCGGAATGACGATCTCGTTCCATAAGACTGCGCTCCATAATTATGGGAACTGAATGTTTTTGGAGTCGGCTGGGATGCGCTTGATATTGAATCATGAATGACAATACTCCTTCCAATTTCGTCATCTGGTCCTTTTCGGAGGCGAACCATACGACGTGGTCGGGATACGGAGCGACTGCGTGATCTGCCAGAGACTGAGACATTTAAAGACGCTGCCGATGATGGCTCGGGCAATTCTAACTGTTCTGTTGCTGCCGGTGCCTCTCCTGATGCCTCTGCCGTTGCCTCTGGAGTTGGTTCAACCGTGGGCTCTGCCTGTACCTGCTGTTCCTCTTGTACTGCTGGCGGTGCTTCCGCCACCGCTGGCTCAAGCAATGGAGACGACATAGCAATTACATCAGGAGATTCTATGACGTCCGATACAGGTTGTAGCAGGGGCGATATGGCTCTCGCCTTGGCCTTTTTGCCTTTCTTGCTTTTTTTACTCGGGAACGCCCACTCCTCAGGTTCTGGTTCCGGCACTGCTGGTTCTACGACTGCTTCTTCCAGGACTGGCTCGGGGACTGGTTCCTCTTCTTTGTGCTCAGCTAATCCCCACTGATCCCAATCACCACTGGTATCCAACAGACTTCCCCTTTTCTTTTTCTTGTCTTTCTTGGATTTCTTCGAAGTGAATGCCCACGCCCATTCATCTTCGACATCCGGAGCATCCTGAACGGTAGGTGGTGGCGGCGGTGAAGCAGCCTTCTTCTTCTTCTTTTTACCACTACTGAAGCTAGCCCAAACGTCCAAGTCATCATCGCGAACATCTTCAATTGTTGGCGGCGGCGGAGGCGACGCGGGCCTTTCGTCTTTGCCTTTGCCGTTTCCAACTCCATCCGAGAGATCGTAGAGGTCGTTCCTCACTGACTGCTTCGACGCCTGGCTTGGAGATCGACCAGCAGGAAGTAGAATTGCTGCTGCGTCGGAGGCATCTTGATGAGCGGTTACTGCATCTTTCGCTTGTCCGACTGCATCGGCCAACTCAAACAGCGAACCATCGGGCCTCTCCGTACTTCGCGCATCCTGTTCTAGGTGCTGTTGATCTTGCATTGTGCAAGTCACGAAGCGAAGTCTCTGGCTCCGCGATTCACGTGGACGTCTTCCGCATTGTTACCTTGGATGCTTGCAGGTCGCGGAGATTCATCGCGTTCGAGAACTCTCTACATTGCGATTGAACAAGAGAAGGACGCGACGCGCGACAGAAAACATATGAAAGAGCTTGAGTCTGTTGCCATAGGCAGAATTGACAAAGCTGAAAAATCCATGAATGGCGCGATTCTCTTTTCGGAACGCGTTCATGGGGCTGTGAAGGGTTGGCGCATGCAGCAGCGGAGAGCGTCCGCTCTCCACGAATGGCTTCTTCTTCACCGGAAGCCACAATTTCCTTTTTGGCCAGGCACCGGACGTACCACTCGGAACCGGCTAAAAGCCGATGGAGCGCCTCTTCTTGACTCGATTGCCTCGGGTCTGGATGTCGAACCGTTTGTGAGTCGTTATCAGAGGTTCAGAAGGGTGTGAGAGCCCATTTCGCGATAGCCTGCAGGAAGATCTGCTAGCGGCCAGATTCGAATTTCAACCATAATAATTGCTAGCAACTTTACGCTTTCCAACTGCCATCAGGCTGGCAAGATGGGCTCGTCGATAGTCACTAGCTCGAGTGTTTCGCGGAAATTCAATCGCATGTTAAGAAGGCGATTCTGTAAGTTGCAAGGCACAGCTGCTCATGGAAATCAATGCACTGAACTTTTTCAGCTTTCTTTATTCCGAGATTCCTGGGATTTCATCACTTGTTACAGCTCCTCTTGGTCGCATCGATCGTATCTGAAGGTTTGCGTTCATTACGCCGGCATTCACATTCAGATGGTGTCGTGCTTACAATAACGCAGCACTCTTACTCTCCGGATGTTCATCTTCGTCGGCATTTGGACGGAATGTCTATGTCTCATCATTCAAATACGCGCGAGGTTCGAATGATGGATCTCCATTCGGTGTCTGGGAGAATATCACTTCGCTCGTATCGTCTGCGGCTGCCACGGCACACTTTGAAGTCCGAGCGAACTATTTCAGCATCTGCGCTTCGAGTGGTGCAGAATGGACATGCGCATCCACCTTCAAGCGGCTGAGCAGGAACGTCCTCGATCCTGACGCTGATCCATTGGGTCTGGCACAAATTGCGTCTCGTTACAGAGAAGACGTACTTTTTCCTGGACTTGCGTAAGCCCCTGTGCTCTCCCAAGTCTGATTACAATCTCATCTTCAAGCAGTATTGGAAGCATCGCACTATCATTCCTTGTCATCCTTGGATTCTGCTTATTCCCCAGTTGGCATGATGAATACGACGAGTGGACCGGCTCGGAGATTGAAGTTAAACCCTTCCCGTCTCGGAGGTTGGTTGCTGCTTGTTTCATTATTACCAGTCTGAGCTGCGTCTTTGCGCTTTTATCCGCAATGTGGCAACATACCTCCGCCGCTACAGTAACCACGTTAGCTGAAGTCTCGGCTTACGGCAATGCGAAAGCTTCTGTTGGAGCAGCTGCGGCGGCGTTTGCATGGATGAGCTTCGGTTTTCTTGGAGTCGCAGCGATGGGAATCCTATTGATGATTGCGTCTATCCAAACATTGGATAAGCTCACGGATGACGATGATTATGATGATCCCTTTTAATATCAAAGGTCTCTTTGGTCAAAGCTGCAAGGCTGTGTCCCAGGCTGCCGATATATACTTAAACTCCACGAGAGCCTTTCCATCACCAAGTCACGATATCATGTTCTTCAGAGTCCCATGCTTAATCTTCGCCCGAACCAGCCGCGAAGCTCACAACGTCGTTCGATCGTTCGCGAACTGCCTTACGTAGTATCAACAATCCTCACCACCAAGGCACAATCCCCAGCTCGATAAAGCCTGTGCATACTGAGGCCCCAGTATTTGATTTCAACCTCCACGGACACATGATCAAGTGCATGGTCATGTAAGAGAACCATACTCGCTTTCTACTTCATTGATATTGTAATGTTGTCTCGTTCTTAGCGTATGTAATCATTTTCAGCATATGTAGCTCAGCAGTCAATAACCGCACTTCTTAATATCCACACTTTAACAGCAAATAAACTCTCTAGCTTCTATTCCGATATAACTATGTCACATCACCCACGAAACCAGATTGTTTGAAGCAAAAAGCAGGCACAGACTCCAAACCAAAGGTTGTGAAGTTAGCGCGTTCGCCATGCCCGTCTCCGTTGATGTTGAACCAGACGCCGTAGTCGTTACTGTGGTCGCCGCGGTAGAAGCAGTTCCAGCTGGCGTCTCCGTGGTCGAAGCAGTTTCAGCTGGTGTCTCCGTAGTCGAAGCAACTTCAGTTGACGTCTCCGTAGTTGCCGCAGCAGCTGACGTCGCACTCAAACCGCTATTAGTCTTCTGAGTACTAGCTGGCGGAGCTGCGCCGCCAGATTGGGCCTACGAAATAGGCAAATTGTGAGCTATGTGCGAAATCCCAAGTTGAGGATCAACACCTACCAGCGTAGCAAGGGCGCCAGCAGGCAGAGCAGCGCCGGACGTGGTGCAGGTTCCATACGATGCGCCGCCTGTAGGCTGGACACCGATGTGGCCGGGCATACAGCAAATAGGCTGTTCGGTGGTCGTGAACATTGACCAGGACACATCCGCGCAGCGGCTGTCCTGTGTTACGTTGTAGCCGCATGGTTGATCTGCGTGACTGAATGAGAGCCAGTATTACGGAACCGAACCTGGAGTTAAAGGACGTACCAGTTGGACAACAGACATTTGAGTCTGAGAAGTCTGTTAAATCGCAGTAAGAGTCCAATGGACAGCAAGAGGCCCTGCCGCAATCACCGGTGCCCTGTGGGCAAGGCTGTTCGACGAGCGCCCAGCCTTGGGCGATGTTCTGACGCCTGACGAGATCAGAAGCTGAGCCAGCAATTGGCAGCTCGAAAGCTAAACTCCTGCATGCGAGCAAGCAGAGGACAACGACGAGCATGCCGTTGGGATCTTGTCGTGAAATTGTCATGTTGCGGATGATCCCAAAGACAAATCTGGGAAGTTTGCAGTCGCGAACGATAGTTGGTCTTCTATATCGGCCGTCCTTCGAGTCTATAAGTGTGATATGGGAGGCATTCTGGCCCCATAGCTTTCCTACTCCGCAGATCTTGAAAGCGAATAGCTGTGCAGCGCCAAGGTGAGGCGTTTTGCAGCTAGCATTTAGGCCTGATAACAAGCGAGCCAAGCACTATTGCTTCTCCTATTAAGCTCAGAGACAAGAAATCGGCGCGTCTGGACATCAAGCTGAAATTGAGTTACGCCATTGGCGAATGTGTGTCGCAAGTGAACAGTGTCTTCTACGTAGAGAAATACGACTGACCGGAGAATATTATACGAAGTATAGTAGATGAAACTTTGCAATCCATAGGAGCATGAAGCCACCCAAACATGATCTTTTACGCAGGGGATGATCGAAATTCGAATGGACATCGATTAAATGTGATAGATCGCGCCGTCATGGCCTGCTGGACGGCGACAGGCTTGGCATAATAGGGCAAACGAAATATGGGAATTGGCATGAATTGCTATACTTCTAAAGGCTCAAGCCCAATGTATTTTGCTCGATTCAGCGCGTTCGGCCATCGAATGTAGGGCTGAACGCGGCCTGAGTCCTTGCAGCACGCAGTCAAGACGGCGTCTCTTGTTCTTTGCCCTCGGCCACGTCGTGCGGCCAATCGCGTGATGAACAGAGGAAGATTGGCAGTGAAATGCTACTTGTGCCCCTCATGGAGCGTGTTGTTCGAGCGGGATGGTGCATGAGCTGAAGTGAATTTGGCGAGGCTCGGCCGTTCCGCATGATTCGACTTCGAGCTTCAAACGGCATCTTCCGCAAGCCGCTATCTAAATACGGGGTATCGTGATCGTGGTGAGCGATACCAGTGCCAGTTATGTCAGGGGAAGGGTTAAATGCATTGATGCTCGCTCTCTCACTCGTCAACTGAAGAGACGCTTCACTACCTGCAAGGATCCACGAAGACCGTGACCGTCTGTACTGTATATATCCCCTGCAGCATAGGAAGGATTGCCTGTTACAGGATGGAAGCTATTATCGGTGTAGCCGCGGCGACTTCTAGATCTTGTTCCATTGCTACTTCGTAATCTCCTGTTCCCTGGGCACGTACTGTGTAGATTCGTGGCTGGACTTGCCTGACGATGTCTCATTGGACAATCATTATTGTCTCGGCACGTTCAAGGCAGCAACAAACGGAATCCGCTGGCTCAAACCAGACTGTTTGCGCTCCTCAACATTCCCTTATGGTAACTCAAAATGTGCAAACAATATAACTGTGAACGAAGTTTGATTTTTCGGGGAGAACGCTCAGGAGATTGCACCAATTGCGCCTGCCTGCACGCCCGCTATCAAACTAGAGATTCCCTCGCGCCTCCAGTGTCAGAGAATGCATAAGATGGACATGCACCTGTCTCGCCAATTGAGAAAAACATAGTAAATGGAAATCATTCTCCAAGTCTGTAAATGTATCAGTTTTCGGTTCAAAGCCTCCTCCAAGTGATTGGACTCACCTGTAGCTCACCAGCGTATCCACCCGATGATTGCTCGTACTAAAACTTCTCAACTGGACTTTCTCGCCATTCTTGATCTCCTTGGCGTCACTATCGCCCCATTCGATAGGAACATCCGAGTCAGCATCCGCGTAGACGAGTACATTGAATGTGCAATTGCCGTCAAGCATTGGCAGGAACGTCACCGACGCCGTGATCTGCCTGAAGATAGACTGAATTTCGTTCTGAATCTCTTGTTCAGTCTTCTCAGGGGCTGGCTCCGTGGCACTGCTTCTTGCATTAGAAAGGGTTTGTCCTGTATTATGGCAGAGACATACTCTGGCGCCGCATTCTCCTTGTCGCCTGATCTCCGCGACGATTTGGACTTTGAATTCTTTCCGAATATTTGCACCTGGTGTAAGCGGTCAGAACCGATATCTTTTCGCATATGTGCAGCTGAACAAACATCAAATTGCCATCTCTCCACGTGCTCTCCGGTATCTTTGTTGGTAATCACGACCACGAGTTTTGAGATCTTGCCGCCGAGCATCCACTTATTCAGCTGTGACATGATCTTCTTGATATATGCTTTGACTTGGTCGTCGGACGACACTAGCATGTTGAGCCCATACTTCTTGACACTGTGGAAATCAGCCTTGACTGGTCTCCGCTTAGAAGATATTAGACTTACGCTGTGAAGTCCTCTGCTGGATATACACCGCGCTGGAAACTGGGACAAAGTCAGCCTTTGAGAATCACAGCTTCATTGCAATAGCATACAGAATCGTGTTTATCGAATACTCAAACTGCGATTGCGATTAGCTATGGCTGCTCTTTTGACGTCTTTCTCAACTTACAAATTCCGCGACAATTTTTGATGATCCTAGCGCCACGTTAGAACTCCAAAAGTCTTCCAACTATTAGATAGCATACCTTTCAGAGACAACTTGTGCGTCTTTGATTTCTCTTTTTCTGCAGACATTGTTGCAAATTGAGGTCGTGAGCAGATTTGTGCAGTTCGCTGAAAGTGTGACGGTGGTTTTGTTGACAAAGGGTTGGGCGGGGCAACCGTAGCCGAGAACGCCGCGCTTTCAGGTTTTAAGTGCCCAAGTGGAGCTCCACCTCAACTTCACCTTCACCTTTACTGATCACAGCGCAACTGGATGCATTGTGATTGTGCCAAGAGTAAGACGGCCATCAGTTTAATTTGGACGGGGTGAACTACGCAGTCTTTTATGTCTGTAATACAACATCTTATCTTCAGCGAAAGCGCGGTGAAGAAGGTATGTGTGAAACGCCACTTCTTCGACGCACTCTCAATCTCTAATGATGAAGTTTTAATGCATGTATTACCTGAGGCGCTCTATTGTGCTCACTTTGATGAACATTGTCCCAACAGTCTGATTTCCGTCGATCAATCTCTTTACTTTGTCACCTTTCAATTTGACCATCATACTAACATTTTGAAGGACCATAGGAACAATGCCAGCTACTAAATGTCCAGCGGGCCATTTCAATATTCTATACTTTGCCTCCGCCGCGTCCTTTACGAAGAAAGAATCAGAGCACCTCAAAGCCCCTCTCGATGCCGCGAAGCTGTTTGATACCCTTGATAAGCAGTATCCGGGAATGAAGACGAAGGTCCTCAGCTCCTGTGCTGTGACCGTCAACCTCGAATACGTAGACATTGAGGATGCCGACAAGGACTTGGTTATCAAGGAAGGCGACGAGGTTGGGATTATACCACCAGTCAGCTCCGGATGATCGTTAGTGGGCAATACTGCCACTTACGACTTGCACTAAGAGCTCCTACTTTACCGTACAGTCTGCGGAGTCAACATGGCACAGCACTACACAGTGGTATCCAGATAAAGTCGCCGAGCACGAGCGCTGGACCAACCTCCCCACACCCAAATCGCGAGCTGAAGGCTAATACAACTCGCTAGAGATTAGCGGTAATGCGAAGCACTGCAATGGCATGTGGATATAAGAGTATCACAATCGGTCGTGGCATGATCGGCAGATTGCCCACCAGTAGTTTCGAATCCATTGTTTGAGCACAATGAGTTCAATGGCGGTT
This sequence comes from Rhizodiscina lignyota, assembly GCA_010015805.1. NCBI lineage: Eukaryota > Fungi > Ascomycota > Dothideomycetes > Aulographales > Rhizodiscinaceae > Rhizodiscina > Rhizodiscina lignyota. The sequence goes on from ML978137.1 coordinate 562,814, forward strand.
TCCCTGCAGGTGTCGCCGTCGTTTCCGGCTGGCCCGTCGGAGTCTAGCAAACGTTTGGCTGAGCTTCGGACAACGCCAATCGATTGTCCATCCGCCGCGCCGTTGCACAGCTCTTTGGCTCCGCGTAAGCCTCCTGAGTAACCAATGAATCTACGGCATTCTGGAACAGAATCAGTCTTGGCGGCATACGTGGATAGTACGAGTAGCAATGTGAATCTGATATGTACGCCATCGGCATCCCCATTGTAAAGTCCGTTCAGGCTGAATATACGTCACTGTGGCTTTTGCAAACCTTGTCAATCGTTAGGCAGACGAGGAGTTCTTTCAGGCATCCCGCCCAAACAGGCAGAGTGAAACGTCCTTACAACTGTCATCCACGCGTGCGCGCAGGCGCATGCCATCAACGTCGCGAACGGCCTGGGAGAGTCGCGCGGGGTCTCCAGCAGTGAAGGACAGACGTTAGTGGAAAGCAGGATGCCTGCGTGTCGCTCAGCAGCAGCGAGTCGTGAGTCGTCCAATTCGCTCCGAATGTAAGATGCTCCCATGTGTGCCGCGGCCGGCGCATTCCACTGGCACGCTGCCCCCGAAAAACAACTTCACTCTCGCCGTGAGCAGCGCACTTGCCGCCTCATCTTCACTGCCCATTATCCGACATCAGACAGTGCTGATGAGTGCTATTTGAGTTGTCTCTGCTCGCGAGGCCCTCTCAACATCTTAAATAGGCACGTTCCGAGGCCTCTCATTCGCGTCTGAGCGCCGGGCCCCCACACGGAGCATAAAGCCCCAAAAGCTCCGCGACTCTCCTCATCGGTGCTTCGCAGCAGCCGTTCACCGATACAATCGCAACCCACCTCGACATCGTTGACGACGCTGCATATGGCTTCACAGAGTGCTCTGGATCCTCGACTGCAATATGGCCACCCTCAACCGCACTTCGAAGCTCGCAACCCGCTTATGCATTCCCACCCACCTCCACAGCAAGCAGGCCCAACCCCGTCGTCGCATCCGGTAGCAGTGCCGCAAGAACACGCCCAGCAGCAGCCCTACTATCTCGACCGCGAACCCCGCGATTCGACTGATTCAGCGGACCACAATCTGGAGGATCATAGCGAGGATGAGATCCATGAGTCGCCGGAAACTCTGGGGGACGAGGATGGGCATGAGAAGACAAGGTACGGCGAGAGCTTTCGCTTTGTCCGAAGGCAGACGGCATGTCGATGCGGCATAGTGGAGCAACAAAGACAACGGGGAATGCTTTGGAGATATACAGGCAATGATTGCGCACACTTTGCGACCATGAGCCATGTCTTCGCCATCAGAAACCCCGACGTTGTCTTCTGAAGATGCCCCATGCCGCATCCATCAAACGCCGTCTTCCGCTTCGCCTGAATATTCCTCGTTGTACTGATTGGCCCGTTTCTTTGTCCAATTGCTAACGTCTATGAAGTCCCTCCAAGTCATCCGATGCAAAACGCCCAAGAGCTTGCGATTCATGCCGGGGCCTCAAAGTCCGATGCATAATTGACCCGTCGTCAGGACTGCCATGCAAACGATGCGCGAAGGCCGGAAGACAATGTATAGTGACACCACCGACGAGGAAGAGACAGAAGAAGGCAGATAGTAGGGTTGCGGAACTGGAAAAGAAGATTGATGCGTTGACAGCAACACTCAAGGCACAGAATGCGGCAGCAGCAGGTGAATTCACGAACCCTAGAGCGGAGGCTCCGCATTACCAAGCAAACCAAAGGCTGCTTGGCGAACATATTGATACTCGAGTCACCTCCCAGTCGCGCCTGAATGAGAGTCCTGTTACTGCTCTTCCGCGGAAGAAGCGGCGGATCGACTCGGACAACAACAGCAGGGTAGGTGTGGAGATGAAAAGGATTTGGGGAGTCACAAGATCACTAGCTAATATCCTTAAAAGGCACAGTCACCCGCACCCGCTGATGAGGAGACGGTCCGTCGCGAAATCCTTGAGAAGGACAATGGAGAAGTCATGGTTACAACGAACAACTACAATGAGCGGAAGCCGGTAGTGTTTGACCACTCCGATATCGACGGAAGAATAGACGTCCTCATCGACCGCGAAACAGCTGAGAAACTTTTTGACCGGTATGTACGGGACTTTGCTGGCCAGATGCCTGCGGTAGTATTTCCGCCGGGGACTACTGCAAAGCAAGTCCGTGCTCAGAAGCCCGTGCTATTCTTAGCCATTATGAGCAGTACTTGTTATGGGTTTAGCATCCATAGAGAAGCTCAACGGCAACTACAACAAGAACTGCGCGACGTCTTCGCGGATAGTATATGGCGAAATGCCGAGAAGAGCCTGGAGCTGATACAGGCTTTACAAGTGAGTAATGTCGCATCTAGGATGCTGCAATTGTGCTGAACGAAATAGGTCGCAACTCTCTGGTATCGGCCGCCGAGCAACTTTGAACAGCATATGTTCTACCAGATCGTGCATATGGCAACTATAATGGCAATTGATATCGGAATGGGAAGACGTCAACACATTAACCGCAGAAGAGGGCCAATACTACAACCTGCACGACTACTTCCAAATGCGGATACTGCTGAAGTCCGAAGAGCATGGCTCACCTGCTACTTGCTCTGTATTAGCATCACCATGGTACTACGGCGGCCGATTCTACTTCGCTTCAACGAATACATGCAGGAATGCATTGAGTACCTTGAGACAGCCCCCGACACATATCCTTCCGATACCCTCTTCTGTCAACATGTCAAACTCGCTCATATCGCAGAGGAGATTGCGACCAACTTCAACCTCGACGATGTATGCTCCAGCGTATCGATGGGTGACCGTCGCGTTATCTTCGGCATCAAGAGATTCGAGCGAGACTTGGTCGAGAGGATAAAGAAGGATCCTCCAAATCCTGCCCTAAGATTATCGGAACATGTAACGAACCTTTACATTCACGAGATAGCGTTGCATTACAACCAGAACGACACCGATTTCCGCCCGCCATACAATGGCGACGCAGATAAGGCGCCAGCGCAGAGGATAATTAGTGCCGAGCATGTTGATGCTCTCAGCGAGCTTGCGCGTAGCTGCAAAGCTATCCTTGATTCTTACCTCGCTTACGATTTCGATTCACTGTACATGTTGCCAATCATTTTTTGTAAGTTTTACATGTTCAGTATACCCAGACTCTGCTAACCATGACAGCTGTCCGTACCGTCTATGCCACGGTTGTGCTTTTGAAGCTCTACGTCGCTGCTACAACCCCTGGCGAAATGATGAGCATCATCAAGAAAGACGAGCTTTATGTTGAGGTCTACCTCTCGAGGCTGCAGCAGCGGTTCCAAGCTATCATGGACCGCGACTCGCAGATCCCGCATGCGAAGTTTCTCTTTGTCGTTCAAAGGTTGAACGAGCGATATATGACCATCCTTCGCGACGTTGAGAAGCGCCAGACGAAGCGCCAGTCGGGTGTTCCGCCTCCTGCAAAGATGCTGAGAAGCGATGCCCCGCCTACACAGGCAGAAGGCTTGCATTTGCTCAGCGCAGTCGCAATGGGCGGGACACCAGCGGCGCCCAACGGTGCTCCAAACCAACAGACACCGGGCATTCCGACTCCTCAGAGTCAAGGGCAGACGCCCCAATCGTGGTATCCACCGAACGAGATGCCCGGCGTTCATCCGCATGGCATGCCACAAGGCGTTGCCATCGACCCTATGGCGTACGGACAGTACAACGGACAATTTGCTGGCTTTGGTAAGTTGTCCCCGACACCTGTCCGCGAACCCAGTTCCACACCGAATTCGAGACAGAGAGTAGAAGCTGATGTGGCGGTGTTTGCAGATAATTTCGACTTCTCCCTGGGTGGGATGGGCATGAACGGGGACCTTTACTCAAACCTCGGACTTGGTGGTGAGATCTGGGACTTTTCCGACCCGGCTTTGACGGGTCAGTACCAAAGCTGGATGTGAAAAATATGGGTTATGATTGCATGAAGGGTACGTGGGATCTGGTGATGGTACATTAACGGCCGGCGCACTGGGTATGAGAGAATTCCTCAAAATGGGTGGTTTCCCACCTCGGTGCACTGTAAAAGTTAGTACACGGGAGTTTGTACATATACTACCTTTTGTTTGTGAAGATACCACACTCTCAGAATCCAAGGATGCTCGCTCTTGGTAAACGAAGCCTTGGGCGGCGGCACGGTTCGAGCCGTGCTGCCTTGTGTTGTGTTGCATTTAGGCGTCGCTATACACCACTTCAAGCACATGCCGTCTATATGCACCACCCAATCACCAGATCAACTGGCGCGCCCAATATTGGAATATTGGGATTCACAGCAGCCAATTACTCGTTCGGGTGGGTCACGAGAGTCCCTGCATGACACCATCGAGCTGAATTTCGGCTCCCGGCAGATGCAGCTGTAAGCAGATTCCCCATCTTTAACGTCAGCCTGTCTCCGCAGTCACTCTCGACACAGGCATGGGGTCGCAGATCCGCTGCTCTGAGAGGCGAATCCGAATTGCTCACTTTGCTTTGCACATGACAGCATAAGAACAAAGCCACACCCCCAATTGCTCCCTCCAACCTCCTCGAGAGCAGAACCGCCTCGAGAGCACCCGGCCACACGAAGCAATGTCGATTGCGAAGCCGAAACGCAGACTCCCAGTCCAGCAGCTGACAATTCTGGGTATGGCGCACCCCGCAGTCTGCGAATTCACAGCTGCACCATTCATCAAGGTGGACAATTGCTAACAGCCTCGCCATACAGCAATATGTCGTTTCGCCGAGCCCATCTCCCTCACCTCCATCTTCCCTTACCTCCCCGAAATGATCGAATCTTTCGGCGTCGCGAAAGATGATATCGCCTTCTGGGCCGGCCTGGCTTCTGCCATCTACTCCTTCTCGCAATGCTTGACTGCCATCTCCTGGGGACGACTCTCTGACCGCTTCGGCCGCAAGCCCATTATACTAACATGTCTCGCCAACACCATGATCACGAGTTTATTGTGGGGATTCAGCACGAATTTACCTATGGCGCTGGCCGCGCGAGCGCTGATGGGTGCTGCGAACGGTAATGTGGGCATCATTCGCACAATGGTGGCGGAGATGTGTCCGTGGAAAGAGCTGCAGCCCCGGGCATTTAGTATCATGCCACTTATATACAACATTGGGAGCGTGGTGGGGCCGTCAATTGGTGGTGCGCTGGCAAACCCATACCACAGGCTACCGAACGAGCCTCCTACATCACAACTGTTGGATCGGTTCCCATATGCTGCGCCCAACTTGGTTGCTGCGGGCTTCTTTCTCGTTGGACTGACAACGGGAATATTGTTCCTGAAAGAGACGCTGGCTACGAGGAAAGACCAGCCTGATTATGGGATCATACTGGGAAAGAAGATTAAGAAGGGTGTGCGAACAGTGTGGTGGAAGGCGAAGCTCGCGTGGCTGGAAGGTCGAGGACAGGAGACGGAGCCACTCCTCAAATCGCGCGCAGAGATGTCAAGATCCGCGCTCCTCGACGAAGAGAGTGGCCCAAAGAAGCCTCCAGGCAAAACTCTACCTCCGCCCAGCATGCGAGAAGTCCTCCACCCACAATCCATCCTGAATCTGATTGCCTACACGATGCTCGCAATGCATTCTATTGGCTATGATCAACTCATTCCCGTGCTTCTGCATCATCCGAAGCAGGATCTCAACGATCCTGATGTCCACCTCCCTTTCAAATTTGGGAGCGGGTTCTCCGCCACCACTGCAGAAATTGGCGTAATGTTCACACTGTACGGTTTCATGAACATTATATTCCAGCTCGTCCTCTTCCCACCAATCGCCCAGAAATATGGTGTATTGCACTGTCTGCACGTCTGTGTCATCGCCTATCCAATTATCTTCTTCCTCACGCCGTTCCCCGTGCTGCTCCCCGGCTTCTCAAGAATCGTCGTCCTCTTCTTACTTTGGCTATGTAAAGGCTTGGCAGGTTCCTTCGCGTTTCCCTGCTCCACAATCCTCCTCACCAACTCTGCACCCTCGCTACGCATTCTTGGCACATTAAATGGAATGGCGACTGCCATCTCCGCAGTCGGTCGCGCTGCTGGACCAACGATCGGTGGTAATGCTTTCACGTTAGGCGTCAAGCACGGTTATATCATCTTCCCGTTCTGGCTTCTCGGAGCCATCGCTGCTATCTCCGCAATTCCGGCCTTCTTTCTGATTGAAGGTGAAGGCTTTGGAGGAGACGAGTCGCCGCTTGATGAGTCTGACGCCGAAGACGACGAAGAAGAAGAAGAAGAGGATGATCTTGAAGAGAGCGTGCCACGTCCGATTTATGAAGATGGCATGGCGACTCCTGAGCAAGTCGAGTCTCGCGCAGAAAGCGAGTACGGTGGGCTTGGTAGGATGATAAGCTCGACGCCTCCCCGTGACTTACACAGGACGTGGAGCGTCGTGTCAAGTTCTGTCGCCGAGAGCATGGACGGGGATGAAGAAGCCATGTATGAGAGGCAGCCGCATGGCTATGGTGCCGTGGAGGGGGCGAGCGATCAGCCACATGAACAGAGGCCATCATTATCGAGACGGGGTAGTAGAAGGCTCAGGAGAAAGAGTAGTGCACCGCTGGGCCTTGGATCTGGGTTTAGGAGGATGAGCACAAATTTAGGACAGACCAGGAGCGGCTTTGGAGATGGTGGTTCGTTTGCTGGTGGCGTGCAGTAGTTATGCCTTGTTCTTCTTCGTCTTCCCTTTTCCAATGATTGATTGATATGCATGGGCAGGCGTTTCATCGGCATTTCCTGGCGCTTGAGGAATTGCATTATCCCGTAGGGGATTGTCAATGTTTTGCATATGCTTTCATGTCCATCTAACACCTTTTCAGTTTTCTACTTCGGCTACACGGGTAATGCTAGAGCCTGGTCGGTAGCATCTATTCAACTACTGGCAGCAATTATTCCATGAAATTGAACCATATCTCAACCCTGGGTTTTGCATCTCAGACGTTTTGATCCGCCATCATCTGGCACCCACGACTTCTACTTCATATTCCCCTGATTCATGCCCATCCCCGGCTTTTCTCCAACCGTAACGCCCACATCACCCCTTTCGCCTGGCTGGTTCGTCCTCGTGTCTACTCCGACGTTCGAGTTGTACGAGTCTGAAGCTACCGGCGCTTCTCCAGGAGCGTGTCCCTCCTTGTGTGCGGGCGCATTGTCCGCCCCAAGACCGTGTGCTATGATGACGTGAGTACGGGTACGTTCACGCGACCGCTTTCTATGTGGAAGAAATTACCTTGTGCGTCTTTCTTCGCTGCCTTTGCGCTCATCGCTTGACCGCCTGGCGTCTTTGAGTGTGTCATGTTGTACAGTATTGAGAGGTGATGGACTTCATGAACAATTGCAGCTCTGGTTACAGATAGCTATATATGCATTCTCGAGAACTCAATTTCTCGCTTTGACGTCACGGTGATATCCTCATGCATATATCATCGAGACCCACTGAGCATCGAGGCCCACTTTTCAGGGGTGCCATCTGCAGGTACGAGCGCGTCAAGGTGGCGACAAGGAAGACTTCTCACTTCGACACACAATCTTGTATTCTTCTCTACTTCGCCTCATTGTGTCTGGTGGTGATTTCACTTATGAGTATGAGAGCTACTCCGGGAAATTATGAACCGACTCTGATTTCATTTTCGCAAGTATCAAGAAATTTCACGAGACTCTACTGTAGACATTTCGTACAACTCTCAACTCTCAGGCAACATCAATATCAGTCTCCGACGGAACCGTTCCCTTCACCCCGAGCGCCTCCAGGAAATCTTTCCCAGCTTGTATGAGTACCTGAACCATACTCCTCCCGTCCTCAGCCTTCTCCTTCTCCCAATCTCTCACCCCCTTGGCCTCATGCACGCTGACCATGCTGAAAACTTCCCCATCGACAAATGCCGGCAAGAGCATCTGGCTCTTAGCTCCATACTTCTCCACCAACACCTGCGGGCTCGCAATGCGAGAGTCCAAGCAGTCGTTGTGCAGCAGAATCTTCTTCTCACCAACGACGAAAGCGAACGTCTCCGCCTGCCGGAGATCAATGTCCGGTTGGACAAGCAGGGAGAGAAACCCGGCCGGTGTGGAGGCAAGGGACTCTACGAAAACTGGGAGGAGACCTGGCGTGGATGTTCCGATACGGTACGTTATGCGAGAAGCGCCGGTGATGGAGAGGAGTGTGTCCGCAATCTTCTGGCAAGCGGGCTTGGCCGAAGCGTATTTGTCTAGGTCGCTACGCATGATTTATATGGATGAACTTTTACATGCAATGGTTTATTGTCGGCTTCTGGGGCTTCAGGGGTCGCTGTGTTATCTATATAACCCATTATCGGCTTCAAGTAACCGAGATTCGGAAGATCGGCTCGTGGAGAGCAGGAAGGCAGCCCTCTGCGATTCATTTGAAGGCAGATACAGCTTTCTACATATATCTCACTCCTGACAAGTGTACGACCGCGGTAACGAAGTATCTGCGAGGGGAATTTTACTACAAACAGTAAGCATTCCCAGACTATGCCTCAACTGCAGCCACGCACGTGAGTGATTCCCGAAAGGGTATCGAGATCTGACCTCGGGGGGCATAACCCCAGCAAACCCTGCTCCACATTCATATTATAGTCCTATTGGGGTTTCAGCTGCGTTTTTTACGATAATCCGCAGTCAATTCGCAACTGCCGTAGTTTCTCATAGGTTTACTGGAGCTTCCCCGCACCATGGAGAGAAGATGTCCCGCACCTACCAGAAGGAGCCGAGATATCTAACTTCCTCGTATATATCCTGCCAAGTCATTCACGATTCAATTAAATAGTACGTTGTATTTCCTGTTTATTCAGTTCTCTGTTTTAGCAGTCATATCATCTAGACAATCATCATGGGAAAGAGAACCGGACCAGTCGCCCCAGGCGTTGCCTTCGTCACAGGCGGAGCAAGAGGTCTTGGAAACGCAATCGCTGTGTCATTTGCAAGAGAAGGTGCACGAGGCATTGTGATCGTCGACGTTAATAATGAAGAAACGATGAAAGAGGGGGTAAAGGCGATCGAGGGACAAGGAACCGAGTGCCTGGCCATCAGGGCGGATGTCACCAAGGAAGAGGAGATTGAAAGAGCGGTGGCACAGGCAGTGGAGAGATTCGGACGTATAGATTATGCTGCGAATTTCGCAGGTATATTAGGCCCGGGCCAGCGTGTCGCAGACTCGGATTATTCGCAATGGCAGAAGACTATGAGCGTAAACTGTGACGGGGTGATGCTCTCTATGAAGTATGAGATGCGGCAAATGATGAAACAAAGCTCGATTGAAGTCGAGGAAGGAAGAGTGCCGCAGCAGGGGAGTATTGTCAATGCCGCGAGTGTGAATTCGTTACTATCCACGCATGGGACAGTCGCATATACTGCAGCGAAGCATGCTGTAGGCGGGATGACAAAGACGGCGGCGCTGGAAGGGAGACAGCATAATATCCGTGTGAACGCGGTCTCACCAGGTTTTCTTCCGACAAAGTTGCTCGATCCAGTGATAAATCGTCCCGGCGGTGCGGAACGTTGGGCAAAGTTCGAAGCTCGACAGGGCCGTGCTGTGACAGGTTTCGATGAAGTTGGGGATGTCGTTGTCTTGCTGTCGACTCCAAGGATGAGCCTAGTTAATGGGCAAAACCTCTCTATTGACAAGTGAGTGTCTGACGGCTTCCCATTCAAAAGCCCCGAACTGACGAACGAAATAGCGGTTATGTCATTAACGAGGGAGTTGATTGGTGATTTATTGAGAGACCATCATATGCTTCGTCGGAGACAATGCCATCTAGAGATATGCAGAGTAGATTTAAGGCCATGAAGACCGCAGAATGTATCCAGCACAGATTTGGGGAATTTAGCATGAAGCTATTTCCGAGGCGACACTAGTATCTTCACCTGGCCTTCCTTGTTGTTGATGAGCTCCTCGATTCCCCTTCCCACTACATCCTGAAGCGGAATCCTGCTCGTAATCATATTTTCAACGCCTTTGAATTTACCTGAGATAGAAGGTCAGTCAAAGTTCAGCAGCTAATGTACGCATTCATTACCCTCGCAGAATGCCGCAACCGTTTCGCGAAAGTCATCATCGTTGTAAGCCAGAGAGGCTCTAATTGTGAGCTCCTTGATCATGAAAAGGCCGAAATGAGGCGTAAACTTGAAACAAATTAGCCATTCACACCTTGTTTCCTATCGTGAATTTCAAGGCTCACAGGAGTCTCCCATCCCGCAACGTTCATATACGTCCCTTTCATTCGTAGAGACATCATACCATCCATCATAGCAGGTGTGACGCCAGCGCAGTCGAAAACAACGTCAATTCCCTTCCCTTCAGTCAACTCCATGCATTTTTCAACTACTTTCTGGGTCTTTGGATCGATCACAACATCGGCAATTTTCTCCGTCTGCGCTCTGCGCTGCACTGTAGGCTCCGAGACATATATCTTCTTAGCACCGTTTGCTCTTAAGACGTGGATCATGGCAATGCCAATCGGTCCGCCTCCGAGGATCAGGATGCTCTTGTCCGGAATGTTGGTCATCTCAGCACCTCTCATGCCATGCCATGCAACTGCGAGCGGTTCGACTACCGCTGCGGTCTCCAGCAAAGAATCATTTGGTAGCGTATACAACATGCGCTCATCCACGGCGACGAGTGAAGAAAGACCTCCGCCTCCGCCACCTGAGAGTCCAAGGAAACCATATCTTGCGCAGCCGTTCGTGTCGCGAGTGGTGGTGCAGACGTGACAAGAGCGGCAGTACAACCGTGGGTCTGCAACTACTGGCTGTCCTGGCTGTAGTTTTGAGCCTGATGGGACCTTTAAAACCGTGCCGCAAAATTCATGGCCCATAGTAACTGGCGGCGTGGATTTGGTAAGGGGGTGCGGTGCGTCAGCACGCGGGATGGCTATCGGGCCTGTCATCTTTTATTTAGCAATGGCTCGAAATTATTCCACAGGAGACAGCAGTGGTCATCAGTCGAGAATGAAGAATAGAAATAAATCGATATTAAACCAATTGAGCAACATTGGCATACCGGTGAGGTACTCGTGGAGATCGCTTCCGCAAATCCCGCACCATTCGACTTCAACGAGGACTTCGTTTTCTCCGGGCACTGGTTCCGGGACATCCTCGATACGAATATCTTTCCGGCCATACCATCGTGCGGCTTTCATTTTCGAAGTAGCTGGCGTTAAGCTCTGCACGTGCAACGATAGGGGATGCCCAATAGGACACTAGAAGCGTCCACGGAACGGGTCCAATTGGTGGCGCTCTTTTAACTCTTAGGAGCGAATAGGTCTGAAACTGGAGATTGTTAGTTGGTGAGAACAGATCGCTCTCTCAGGGCCGCTTAGATAATTTATAGCCTGAAGGTGGATGTGTTTACGTGGAAGCTGAGAGTGAGACACCACCCCGCATCATCTCCCGCTTGGCCGATGCTTGAAGGCTTTGGTACCCAGGAGCTTGCGGCTTACGGAAGACTTACAGCTCACACTTATAACCTTGAAGTAGCCTCACCCAGCTTAGCAATTACCCCTTCGGACCATTTAGAAATCTTACACGAGAGAGCCAGATTCTTGTGAGCGAACGAACGTCCCAGGGACCAGCCGGCTTGAACCTCCAATAAAGCACCATGGGGCACCCAGAAATAGGTAAGGCTCACCCAGACGGGAATGTGGTTAGCCATTTCGTCACGACTGGCAGAAAAACCCCTTTGGACGTGTCCGTCGCATCGCATCATCCATTCACGTTTTCCTCATCAACTTCCATACCGTACATTCGGGGGCCTCAACCATGTTCGAAGGATTTCGGGGCGCAGCGTATCACTGAATTGGGCATAGGATTGGATCGCCGAGGTGGACATCAAGCCCGTGACATAGGCTATCGACCTTTTACTTAATGCATGCGACCCGAGAAGATGTTTGTAAGGCGCAAAACAGAGGGAAACTTTCGACGAGATTTGAACGGTGCACTAGAGATTATCCGGAGAGACGGACAAAGGTGGCTAGCAAACTTGGTGGCATGCCGCATTTGAATTCAGATCGCCAGGGGCGATACTCTAAACTTGAAGTAGGTGTTGTAAGCTACGACTCCGATGATCCTGCTCTATTTGAGAGACCTTCTTGACTCAAATCTCTACCTAGAAAGACGTAGTAAGAATAGTCAAATATATGTTGAAAGAAAGATGGCAGAAAATCCGTCGCCGTCCAACCAGTATACAACCGAAATGGTGTCTATCTCTCGGACATGGTCTTTTAAACCTCTTAAGAAAACACCAGATGTATCGGGCATCTTACCATCATGTCATCATTCCACGCATGTAAAGACCACTGTCGATCAGTATCCACGTCCATCCATCTGCCATGTAACTCAAGGGAGTCAAGCATGGCATCAGCGCTTGAACTTCTTCAGCTCGAGCCAGCGAAGGGGAGGGAAGACTAAGGCTGCCCAAGCAAACCCGACATAGTTGCCCATCTGTACGATTATCAGCTCGAGCACATCGCAGTGATTGTAGGAGACTTACATCAGCGCCGTAATCGCCCACCGGGGCGGCCAGAGGGCCAATATACCACAATTGAGCCATGGACAAAATCGCACCTGCCCATCCGACCAGGAACGCAAGCAGTGCCGCATAACCATGGGGGAGCTTGTCTTTCTCGTTCCACGCCGTCCAGTCGAAGCCGCGATCATTATCAGGGGTCTTCATTTTCGGCCGGAAGAGAAACTCTTCTTCAAGGGATATCGCAATCCAAATGACCACCCAATATCCCATGAGCGCCAGGAAATTGGTGAAGATCTCAGCGAGATGATCGCGGCCGGCAAGGGCGCAAACCGTGAAAATGACGATTCCGAGGGTATTCCAGATTGGGCGCGGGACCTTTTCGAACCAACGTCCGAGGATCTGGAAGTCAAGGCCGGAGGAATATGCAGGAGGAACGAGATTCGCGACTAGGCCGAGGGCGACCATAACGCTGCAGATCGAGCCGAATGTGCCTAGAGGGCGATAGGCTTCAACGATGAGTGCACCTTGGGAGGAATTGTATGCGTCAGACCATGCCGTGTTAGTTGGAATCGCTGAAGCGAGGCCAATGCCGAGGATGAACATGAACGTAAACGAGAGTGCAAGTCCGGCATTGGTCACGGCAAAGACTTTCCAACCCGCAGTATGCTCCGGGTAGTAGACGAAAAAGTCTGCGCCTGCACCCGAATACGTGATAGCCGCGGCGAGACAGAGCGAGAAGAACGACAGGCGATTGCCAACAATCGTCCTCGCGTCGCCTTGAGATTCACTCGACAAGTCGAACTTTGGGCCTGCGACACCGGCAAGGACGCAAAGAACAATCAATTGCGGAAGCCATGCATATCGCTCGTAATAGTGGAAGATGCGGTATCCGAATGTCGAGATCGTCCAAGTGATAAGTGAGGTCACTATTATGCCGACGACAAGCGAGAGCGAGTTGTGAGGCGAGACGGCCGATAACATTTGGCCCGCGATGACCACGTCAATGAGCGAGTAGCCCAGCATCACGACAATGTTCAGCAGCACGATCAGTTTCACAGGCCACCAGCCCATAGTGTAACGAGCCACAATGAGGGTCCGATTGCCAGAGCGCGGCCCAAACATGGCCTGATACCCAACTGCAAGGTTTCCGACAAGCTGGCCGAAGAAGGCGAGTAACGTGGCATCCAGGAACCCGAGTTCGAAGACGACGGGTCCGAGCATTCCCAGTGTAATGTTGTTTGCAGCTAAATTCATTGAGAACCACACAATGCCGACTTGAGTAAATCCGAGAGTTTGGAGGCTGTGGCGCTCGTGCGCCTCCACTCGCTGGATACCACGAGCCTCGAGCTTCCATGAGACCAAGTAGGCCGAAGTTGCACGATAAATTTTCTTCCACTTGGGCGGCGACGATTCGGTTGTGCCAGTAGTCGAATGAGTCTCAGTTGGGCTTGGAGCAAGCGGGTTGCCTTTCTCGACATCTTCAACGAGGCCGAGGGGGAACAGCTCCATATTCGCCTGCGTTAGTTAGAAATATGAGCTGGGGGTGGATGTGGAGAAGAGAAAGAGCATGATGCTTTCGCTGGAGTTATCCAGATCAAGTTCAACCGTATGATCTCAGAACGTTGACACCGCAGGTGTCGTGGTTGGTGACTAGAGTACTCCGTAACCGGCGCAAGCCGCGAGTAACAGCCAAATGCCACGACAGTGCAATTTGCCAACGGACACCGGTTCATGCAGCTTCCTCTGTTAAGGTACCTTGATCCAGCAACTTCACTCTGCTGTTCGGCTCTTTTCCGGAATGCTCCATACTTGAAAAATGAGTCTGAGGGAATCGACTTAATTCGCGAAGCGGGAGATTTGGTCACTATGAGACCTGATATAGTGGTAAGAGATCTGGGTCACAGTATACTGTTATGGAAGCTCTATTGGAATTCTGATAAAGATGCAGTCAAAATAGTTGAAGCTCTTGACAGAGGGGATGCGGTCCTCTTTTGATGCCCAATTCTTTTGCTTTTGCCGGGAAAAATTTCCTCGTTCTCGGCACGACGTGCCGAGTGTACCGTCTTAGCCTTTCCTTCATTTGGACCTCACCAGCCGCTCCACACTTTTTCAATGGGCTCCAGATCAAGTGGACTTTTCTTCCTTAATCTCAAAAATAAATTGCTGTATATAGCAGCTGGACTGAAGATGGTACCTTGCGAAGCTCGAAACACGGCCGCACGTGGCTCACGTAATACGTCATAGCTGCAAACCTTCCGACAGCTCCAACCTGGCTCCAACCATGGAACAGCTTGAGCACGGCTTCACCTGGCGGTTACCTAAACGTGACCTCGAAAGCGGCGAAAAGTTGCTCGAAATTTTCCATTGTGGTCAAATGACGCTTCCATTCCAATTCAGTTGCGCTTTACATCGGTGAGATTCACAGAGGCAGCGCTTATTCCCGACTTCAGCTCGTGTACGGATTTTCCGAGGTTCAACCAGAGGGGAGAAGCAGATCTTTTGTACTGCGTGTGACCTTGGATTTGCCTTGCCCGAGTGTGATGCCCGCCAATAACGGCCTTTGTATCACGATGAAGAGGAAAGCGGTAAGGCGATCTTCTAGAAGGCCGAGTGGAAGCATGGGCAAAGGCTTAGCTGATCAACGCAAACATCGTCCGTTTCGTTAGGTACTTTTCATGTCAGGCGCCGCTCTAGGGTTAAAGTAAAACTGGTGCAATGAGATGGCTCGGCCTTGGGTCCGGCAACGGATGGGTGCGTTGGAAATTCCAGAACATACACAATTTACCAAGTCGGGAATTCATGAGCTTCTTCCTCCGCCTCTTGCGCCGTCAGCGTGGGCCTGCGGCTCGCGAAGAAGTTCAATGACATTGTTGGTACGCGCTATGAATACACACAACTTGCATGTCAGCACAGCTCGGTTGGACGCCTGCAGCGCAACAGCTTCAAATGGCACGCACAAACAACGGGAGGCCACGAGACAGTTGTTTTCCCCGCAAACTTGACGGCACACCAAGTCTCCAGATTCAAGTCACATTTCGCTTGATTCTGCGAAGATCGCAAAACTTGATGATCCACGGGCCCAAAGAGGGAGCTTGCCCGTTATCCCCACACGCGGCGTCCACTCGCCTTACAGCCCGTGGCTGGCGCCCCTGTTCAGCCTTCCGTGAGCAGCATCATCGCTGTCTCGACGCAGCCAATTGTAAGCTCGTACCTGAGTGGGCCCTGCATTTGAAACATCGTCGGTGCGATGCGGCCGAGGACGAGAGCTCCCCCAAACAGAAGGGAGTGGCGCGCATCGTGAGCACATCCGTCACTGCGCTGGCGTGCAACCGGGGCCACCCGCCAGCCACCACCACCACCGCACCACCCACCGCGCTCTGCGTGACTCAAGTCATGCTGTTGTTGTGCGCGGGGTTAGGCAGAATGAGGGAAAAGTCAGATCTTCGGCAGATCAGTGACGATGCCACCTGCTCGTCACTTTTCTAGCTCCGCTCCTTGGGCTGGACCTTATAACGCGCTCGAGTCCCACTTTTAGAGTATTTACTGTCTATCATTCCGCTCTATTTCAGCTGCTCATCCTCACCCAATTCTTCCTCCCGACTTGAATGGCCCTTCGCTTCTGCGTCGACGTAGCATTGGCACATTCGAAGTCCAAACACTTACACCGCTAGCTCCACCCACCATGTTCTCACGCATCACTTCAATTGCTATCTCCACGCTTGCGCTGCTTGCTACAGTGGGCAATGCAGCTCCTGCAACAATGTGCGACCCTCCCAGTGACCTTTTGAAGCTGTTCGAAGCTCTTGCTGACCGTGCGCAGAACGCAGTACAAGCGTGACGACACTCTCAAGTTTGACTACAATAGCGACAAGGTTCGCGGCGTCAACTTGGGTGGCTGGTTCGTGCTGGAGCCGTGGATTACGCCATCCATTTTTGAAGAATGGGCAACGAGCCAGACAGTAAAGGACGAGTATACGTTCTGCCAGACCCTCGGCAAGACCGAGGCCAAGAAGCGCCTGGAAGCGCATTGGGACAGCTGGATCACAGAAGCCGACTTCGCTGCTATCAAAGGCGCCGGTCTTAACCACGTTCGAATTCCAATTGGCTACTGGAGTATTTATCCCAGATCCGGAGACCCATATGTTCAGGGCGCATATAATTACCTAGCCAAGGCGCTCGACTGGGCGCAAAGCAATGGGTTGAAGGTGATGATCGATCTTCATGGAGCGGCAGGATCTCAAAACGGATTCGATAACAGTGGTCGGTACGGTCCAATCGACTGGACGCAAGGTGACACAGTCGACCAGACCAAGGATGCGCTCAACAGGATCCGCGATGACCACGCCTCTCATCCTGCTGTGGCTGCGATTGAGCTGCTGAATGAGCCGATGGGCTCTGCGCTTAATATGGACACCGTTAAGCAGTTCTACATGGACGGTTGGGGCAACCTGAAGGTCTCGCACGTCGCCATTACCATTCATGACGCATTCCAGGGCGTCACAAACTGGAACGATTTCGGCAGCGGCATGTGGAATCTTATTATCGATACCCATCATTACGAAATCTTTGATGACGGCTCAGTCGCAATGGGTATCGACGACCACATCAGCACCGCTTGCGACTTTGGCAACCAGATGGCCAGCAATAACAAGTGGACCATCAGCGGTGAATGGACCGGTGCCATGACCGACTGTGCGAAGTGGCTTAACGGCCTTGGAAAGGGTGCTCGCTATGATGGTACCCTGAATGGCGAAACGCCCTCTGGAAACTGCGACGGCAAATACACAGGTACCGTCTCTGGACTCGGTGCCGCAGACAAGGCCAACATCCGCAAGTTCATTGAAGCGCAGCTCGATGCGTTCGAGAAGGCCGAGGGCTGGATCTTCTGGTGCTGGAAGACGGAATCGGCGCCCGAGTGGCACATGAAGGACCTTCTCGCAGGTGGTCTCTTCCCTCAGCCAATTACTGACAGGAAATGTAAGTGTCACATACCAACTCGAACCTCTTGTCGCAGTCATGCTAACAACTCAATTTTAGATCCCGGCCAATGCGGCTGAAGAGGGTTCGCGGCGTCCATTGCGGCCTGAATCTCCTTTCATCACTACTTACGAAGTTACGAAGCTCATTTGAAACGTTTTCGATACCCATTCGCTAGTCTTTCTCGCCATCGCTCATCGCTCGCCGACGTCCTGAAACGGTCGCGAGGCAGATACTGTAAATTTATTAGAAGGTATACTGAATTGCTCGCGCTTGCACGCCACAGGGTTTGTTGCATATTTGGGGGTATCGGATCGCATGGAAACGGGCAATATGAAGCATTTGACAAGCGCGGCACATACGGTCATTGCATGAAGGATAAGAAGACAACAAGGGCATGTGTTATCATAGCCACTCATTGTAAATAGGGTCAAATACTTCGATCTGAAGCAAAACGGTCGAGAATGACAGCTTGTGGTATTGTCTCGGGTGGCGAATTTCTCTCCGCATCAATCTACCGAAATTTCCCCGCCCCAGCCCCCCTTCTTTGCGCCATCGTCAATTCTCGACCCACCCCCTTGAGCAAACGTACCGACGCTTCAGATGAGAGCCACCCTCCAGGCGAGCAAAGCCTACGTTACTAGTTACTATTTCCTGTAGTAGCAAGCACTGGATTCTGCATTTGTATCGCGTAGGTTTTTCCCTCATCGCCGCCGCCACAGGGCGAGGCGCGAACCTCCGAAAATAGCGCTCCGAAAAAACTCAACCTCTACCACCTCCACCACCTTCACCACCTCTATTCAACCTCAACGCATGCTATTAGGCAAACGACAACGCTCCCGAAGCCTATCAGCCGATAACCAAACAGAACGACGTATCCCGATGCCCCCAGAACCTTCCTCCGCTACAGGACGCAC